>CAMXCT020001557.1:1017922-1412922 GCA_947184155.2 Cladocopium goreaui
TATGTATTTATTCTATATGTATATGAAAATATGAATCCACATGTTTTCTAGACAATTTCCACCGGTGTTTTTCGGTCTTTGTCCCTTGTCCTTGTAAGGCACGTCATCCAATGGCTTGTCGGAAGTGAATGAGGGAACCTACACACAGGTAGGGATTCTGGTGGGTTTAGGGGAACGAGCGCCTTGGGAAATGGGTGTTGACTGGAAATCTGCAGTCAAATCCAAGAAAGACTGAAAGTCTAAATGTATGGATGTAAATGTAACTCTTGGAGCATCTGGAACTCCGAGAAGCTTTCAGATGTAGTATATACATTTTTTGGGGTTGGACATGAACTCTTTAGATGTTGGTCAAGGATCATTATCCCGAGTACTGGGTGTTTCAAACACCAACCAGATAGGACTTCAAAGGAACCCACAGGATCTAGGCTTGATGGACACCCTCGCCTGGTCATGGGTCAAAAATGGTCAGTGTCAAAATGATGAACCCAGAAATATGGTTACCATGATTCCAAATAATGGACCCTCATTTCTGAGGGGTTTATTTCAAATGGACCCATACTTCAGTTTGTTTGATATCAAAATGATGATTCCACAGAAAAAGAAAGGGTAAAACAAAACCCCTTTCTGGGTTCATTCGGAGCTGGTTCTTTGAGCCCATCCTCACAGGATTCCTTTGATGTATGGACCCGGTACAATGGCGCGGGGCCCAGTGGCTGGACTGGGGCACGTGGCGGCAGGGGAAGTTGACACCAACAGAAGATCGACATCTGCGGTTTTGGCTCAAAATTTGACACTTTGCTTTTTGGCACTTTGTTTCTTTTGTGCGATAGTTCGTTCCAAAATTGAACACTTGATCATGAGGATGAGCAAGATTTGGGTCTGAAAATTGAGTAGCCCAAAATCTGATTCATTCCATTGCCATTTGGAGGTTTCCTAAAATGGGGTGGTACCCCCAAAAATCATCCGTTTCAATAGGATTTGCAATGTTCAATCATCCAGGTATCAAGGGGTAGCTCCATGACTATGGAACCCCCCCGTTTGGGGTAAACCATGCTAAAGCCATATCCATTGCTTGAATCCCCGTTGATGCTACCTGCAATGCGGCCGGGCTGGTTTGAACTCCATCTGGTTGGTGGTTTGGAACACAGCCGTGGGCTCTACACCTACCAGCAGGTGCGGCCGTGCCCTGCAGATCGTAGAGCGTTCCGTTCACCGTGTTGTGCCATGGACCGTCATGGATCTTGCTGAAGTTGACGCTGGAGGTAGCTCTCTGCTGTGGTCATGGTGGTCTCTGATCCTGTGCATGTGCGCCACTTGGTCCTCTGTCCGCGATGGGACTGGTATGGTGTTTACTGGCCTCTTGGATGGAGTTCCTGATGTGCTCACTCTGTTGGATTTTGTCCTGGTGCAGCAATTCTCTATTCCGTTGCTGAAGGTGGATGATGGTACTAAGGTGTTGTTTCACTCACTGCATACATGGGAGGACTTCTTCAAACTGGTCGATGCTTGCTGCGGGTTGGATGGTCCTACACATGGGGCTCATGCCGTTGGTGTGCAAACCATGGTTGCTGTTGACTCTAGTGCCCGTATGGTGACCTTTCACAAGGTTCATGGAGGATGTGAGTATGTGATCGGTGATGCTGGCTGTCCCCAGGTGATCGCTGGAGTGTGGTCCAAGTGTAATCATGCTGCGGTGATGAGTGCGGGTTTTTCATGTCAGCCGTTTTCCCAGTTGGGTGATCGGAAAGGAGGGGCAGACCCTTGTGCTATGTCCCTTCCTAACAACCTTAGAGCTGCACTGTCTCAGCGTGTTCATGGTTTGGTACTTACATGCGTTGTCCCTGCATGCAGAGATCCGTTCGTCTCACAACACCTTGATAGGTTTGTCGACAGGTCTGGAGTTGTGAAGGAGAACATCAACCTTGAGCTCTCTGCTATTGGTCGGGTACTACTGTTGATGCAGAACCAAACACAGATTGACGGGCAGTTTCTGGAGTTCACCCACCATCAGTCTCAACAAGTTTCGAATCTACAGGCCCTGATGCAGGCCCAGTCTCAACACCTTTACGGCCAAAGTACCCAGTACCAGTGCATCCAGGCTATGTTTGAGAATCAGCTTTCTCATATACGTGGCTTGTTGCGGAAGCGCCTGAGAGATGATGGTGAATGTGGGGGTGGGCCTGAGCTGCATGGCTCTCACAGTGGTATGATGATGATGGGGTCTTGTTGTGCCGTGTGGGTACTTGCTGCTCTGATGCCCTTCTACCAGTTTTTGGGGTTTGTGTCAACTGCCTTTTCCGCCAGGGCCGGCCACTGTGTCAGGTCTTGGTTGTTTACGCTGTTGATCCTTTTCAATGTTTGCCGGATTGAAGAGACCTCTTCTCCAGGTCCGGTTATTCAGGCTTTGCTGCCACCCTGACCAAAGAGTCACAACGGTCAAAGCACTGTCTTCCCAACCCAAGACAGTGCGATACACAAAGCGGTACAAAGTGGTGGTTTGGAACATTTGGATTATTTTTCCATATCAATTGATGGTCAATAGATGCTCAAGGAGTGGTTCATAAACTGTTTTTTGAATGGTGAGATAATTGGGCTGATATACTCAGGCCATGGGATTTTGTCCAACTAGTAACTGGGTGATAATATTCCAGTCATTTAGCCAGGAAGAAAGCGCTATAGTTACGAAATGTTACGAAGCACTTGGCTAATTCCAGGGCCCATCTTTAAGTACCTCTATAGATTTATTGTTTTTCCATTCACTTATGGAACCTCTTCAATTTTCTCCCTTGGGCACGTCCACGGCGCGCTGAAGCCGAGGCATCACACGGGCACAACATGCCACGCGGCCTTTCGTCCGGGACCTGGTGGTTCATCGTTAGAAGCACTGGTTGTCTTAGTGGGATAAGCAGGGTGAACTCCACTGAAAACTAGGGCTGTAACCTATTACTTACTATAGGTTTCATGAGCCACCAAGGGTTGCAACCTATACTTACAAATCAGAGAACTATTGTGGAGTATGGGGATTCACTACAGAATTATGATGTATTTTTGGTCGCCGTCCGTTGCAGAAAAGAACCATGGCCACACGTGGGGTTTCGTTAAAATGTGGGATGCCGGATGTCACCATAAGTTGAAACATACTAAAATGGTCGATTTTTTGATGATTTGGGGTTACCTCTATTTTAGGAACCCCCCATATTTTGGGGATATGAACATGCATAAATCCCAGCTATGTTGGTGTGAACAGAAGGGTACTTGGGTTGTGACCCATGAGCCATTTAAAAGGCCACTCAAATTAGCATGCCTTTGATGGTTTCAGGTGTTGTTTTTGTTGGGCTCAAAACCAAGGAGCCGTGAAGACATCGCTGTTTGCACCAAAACCTGCATAAAGTATATCATAAAATACCATACAACTGGGTGTGCTGGGGATTGGTCAGAATGATCCCCAAAAATGGATAGATGCCAAGAACAGTCCATTCCCACAATGATTTGACCCATAGCCTCGAAAAGTGGACTGAGGTGACCGAGGTTCGTCGAATTTGCGAGATACGGCCACAGAATGAGCCAATGAGCATGGAGTGCGCAGCCAGCGGTGCTTGGGCCTTGGGTGTATAAGATTTCGTGTCAATCTCCCACGAAAATGATGGTAGAATATGGTAATTGAATGTAATTGATGCAGTAACCAACCAAACTCGGGGGATATCTAAGCAATAATGCATTTTCCCAGTGGTTGGTTGACGGAAAAAAAAGGCACCACCCTGTTCTCCGCAAGCACTTTTATCTAAGTTAATGATAGCAGACACGCCAATAAGAACCAGCATAAGTGTTTCGCAAGATTTGTGCACTTAAATGGTGGAGCATTGCTTTTACATGCTTCATTGAGATCGATTTTGGATAATTTTGTTCAATTCTGGGTTTAAGCCAATGATGGCAAAGAAAGGTGAGTGAGGTCAAAAACAATGGTCAAAGTCCGTTGAAAGGAATTCTTTTCAGCAAGGGGAGATCACAAATAGAGAGAATGGGTCTCCCCAGTGATGTTTGTTGGTTTATAAACCCCATTAGCTATAGTTATTTATAGAGCTTTATATATAGTTATTTATAGTTATATTTCCCATAAACCATAGTTGAAAAACATAGTTATTAACCATATTAACCATAGTTATTGGAGTTAGAAACCAACTTGGCTATCTAGGGGGCCCCACTTTGTACTGTCTGCACTAGGGCAGTGAATTGTCATCCGTGCTTTGCGAGCTTTGGATGGTTTTGAAGTAGATCGAGAACTGCTGGGTTATTTCTTGTGTGTGGCCTTTATCTATATTCGAAATGATTGGACAACAAACGTCAGTGATAAAATATAAACCCATATAACGCCAGAGGCTGCTTCGGGTGCGTTTTGTCTAGATGGGTGCCTTTCAGATTGCATGATTATGACAACATAGACATAAGGCATAGGGCATAGGCATAGGGCATAGGCATATGGCATACAGACTAGACACAATTTATACCCAAATGATACGGTTGTATGCACAATGCAAAACCTACAGTCTACAATGACCTCACCTCTGCCCTCAACACAGTCATTGCCACAGGTATCGGGTTGAAATGGCCACGGAACGAACTGCCATGCAACCGCATTTGCTGTCGCGGTTGAGGCAGGGAGTTGGCTTTTGCTCACACCTTTTTTTTTTGCAGACACGAAACTATACTAAATCGTGCCCCTAAGGCCCTTAGCCAAGTCGATTTATAGGTAGATTAACTACGTTTTATGCATTTTTATGCTGGATATATCCATAGGTGGGATGCTCCAAGCGCTTTTTTTTTGCACCATAGCCACAAGGGCAGAGGGCCATAGTTCAATCCCCGCGGGATTGTGGTGATCATCACCCAGTTACTAACTGACTATACCCGGCCTGGTCAACTAAGAGTTTGCGAACTTGAAAATGGCCCAGTCGAAAGTTCCTTGATTTGCCGAACTTCCAAATAGCGGTGGTTTTTCTTTTCCGTAGTTTTTGGTATGTTTACCAGAGGGTAGTTCACTTTTTCCCATGGCCCGACCAAGTAGATCCCGCAGACATCGGGTGGAGCAATCCTGTAAAGCTATAGCTATCGGTGAATCAAGGGAGCGATCTTCGGAAATATGGTATCCATATTCCCTATTTGGGGAGCCAAGGAGATACGAATTGAGTTTACCGCACGAAAGAATCAAGTCAATGAGAGGGATCAAACATGGTGAAAATTGAAGCGCCGTGTGGGATAGTCACATGATAATCTTGATAATAACCACTTATCCAATCCGGGAATCACACAAACACTGATCTTCAAGGATCATTCCAATATAGAGAGAGGCATCCTGCAGTTGGCACAGCATTCATCGTGCTACGTTGGATGATTGAACTACGTTCAACAGTTTGTAAGCAACATATGCTGTATCTGGGTAAATTATAACGACCCCACTGTTCTCCCTCATTGGAATCATGGTTAGATTGTGGGGAAATCATCCCCAAATGGTTTTAATTCAGGTTAATTATGATATATTATGATAATTTACCCAGATATCTGGTGATTTCATGTGATTTCCCATGATTTCCCGACTGGGGGTAGCCCGTAGCATCATCCAAGTCATTCGTTTTATCGCCGTGCTGATATCAGGCGTGTGAGGAACCAGTCATTCAGTCAGCCTGGTCAGAAAAATCACTGGCGAAATCAGTGAAATCACCCAGTTCCTAAGTAATACTAACACCAATTTATATTAACTACCCTCTTGTTATTTAACAGTTCGCCATGGTATAGATGGCTCTTTTATAGATGGTTTACCGAACTTGAAAATGGTGATTTTCCATGGCTATGTTAAATGACCAGATGGTAAAAGCTAATACAAATACAAACTAATACGAACTAATACTAGCTAATACACACTAATACTATATAACATTTTATAACTAATACAAACTAATACTAGCTAATACAAACTAGTATTGACCAATACTAACTAGTTAGCCCCCATGGCCCCTGAAACAGCCGCAAGGCGCGCGCTGCAGTCGCCGTGCTTACAGTATATCTTCACCATCCCAACATGGCTGGGAAAATCGATGGTTTCCGGTTAAGATTTTCCCTGAAACCCATCCATTGATATTTGTTCATGTTTGTTCAATATGGTGTTAAAATGTGTTAAGTATAAGATGATTTTTTGGTATTCAGCTTTGTACAATATGTTTATACCATATATATATATAAAGTTATTCTAAGATGATTCTTTCACATGATTGTTGTTTGATTGTTGTTTTTTTTCCTACTCCTTGGCTTTTTGATGTTCCCATGGTTTTTTTCCCATATGGGTCACATCCAAAAATCAGTCGCAGCATTCCCAAGTTTCAGAGGAAGAGATGGGTAGCTCTAAATCTATGGGGGAATCATCATGAATTCCCTGTAGAATTGTGCTTTTTAAGGATATGTTTTGGGTATATCCATGTATATCCCATTATATCCCATCTTGAGGCACAGCCATGTATTTTTATTGTCAGTTGCTCACAACATCGCTGCCCATTCCGCAAACATCGCCTTGACGCCGCGCAGGAAGTTGCCAGCTGAGCAAAGGTAGCGACGAAAAATTCAGCGAGGGACCGAGCTGGTCGTTGGTTTTTCGGTTGTTCGGATGCAGCAACCATTGGGATTTTATCATATTTTATGTTCATGTTTTTTTGCCACCAAGATGGGATAAGATGGGGGTTATACCCTCTGGTAAACGTTTACATAACTATGGAAAGATCCACCATTTTTGATGGGAAAATCCACTATAAATGGCCATTTTCAATAGCCAGGTTAAATTACCAGAGGGTAAATATGATTAAATTGCAACAATCAAGGGATAGAACGGGATGATGGAGGTTGATGGAAACGCAGCAAACGGGGAATGTCAGCAACGACAAAATATCTGGATGAAAGCACAAGGAAAAATCATCTCCCATGACGGATCCATGGTGCTGGTATATTAATGGTGTGCCATGGATCCCATCAATATACCCCCAATAAATGTTAGCATTAATATACCAGCACCATGGATCCGTCATGGGTCTGTTTTTTGTGGGCCATTCTGTCCACAGTTAAGCTGTTAAATTCCCAGGGGATAAGAGATGTATGCAGCCACAAACAACTCACAAAAGTCACCTTTTCTGTCTCTGGAGTTTGACTAATTCGGGGCACTGTCCGGAAAAACACTCAGAGAATTCCGGTTCACGAGAGCAAAGTAATTATGCCAACCACTCAAAAGATTGAAACTTAACATCTTACTAATTACACGTGGTAATGTTCATATGATTAGTACGTCCCAATCTTTGTCGGTTCAGTCATGTTATAGTCAATCCTGATGACTGCTTAAATTTGTCCTGGTCCCGGCCCTGCATGCTGTGTTTACTGCGGCGGCGAGCAGTACGAAGAACGTGTGCTTGCTGTGCTTGTCCTCGTAGCCAGTGGGTCAAATGAATTCAAATGATATAGTTTCGCGCATGTGATCTGCGATCCCATCCCCCTAGTATTGAGCCAGGATTTTTTCTAAACCTCCAACGCATGAAAATAGGCGGGTATCCACTAGACATTTGTCAGCCACCTCAATTGATACAGTAGTCAGGTGCTTATTATGTTTATTAATATCGGGTTGACATTTACATGAAACTAAGAAGTGCCCAAATGGAACAGCCTATACTATAGACCATTAATGTTTATTTAAGGGTGCTAATTAAAATCTGGGGGAAGGCAGTTTGAGCAGTGGATTTTCGCCAAAACAAAACCTACAATCACCATTTGTTTTTATATGTGTTTATGATTTTACCATTTGGACACTGAAAGGAAGCCTTCCACAAAGTATGTTTCTGGGTTTCCCAAATGATTTTCCATGACCCTCATACCAACCTCCTAATACTATGGCCCCCAAGAAGAACCGTGGACCTTCCTGTATGAAATCCAAACATCAAGAGCTCATAAAAGTTTACCAGAGTGGTGGTGTATCTGACGAATCTGACTGAGGGAAAGAATGTAAACATCCCATGATCATTTGCCCATTCACCACTGGCAGACCAGTGCTCATAGCTGCTGGGTTCAATGATCAACTTGCAGCTTGGTGGAAAAGATGCAAAGTGGGATGTGGTGTCCTGGAGGCCTAGATCCACCTCCCATAGTGGTGACATGCTGCTGATGGCTGATGCACCATGGCTACAGTATCATCCCGAAGAGGAATGTCCAGAACTGATGCAAGGCAGTTTCACCGTGGTAGGGTTGAACTCAAAGATCAAGGGATGGGGAAGGATCTCGGTCATATACATTCAGTCGGTGAGTACGTAGACCAACCACAGGCTCACTTGAAAATCGGTTGAGGTGCCATTTCCATGGCCAATTTATAGACTTGTTGGTGGTTTGGAACATTTGGTTTATTTTTCCATATATATGGGAATGGCAACCCCAACTGACTTTCATATTTTTCAGAGGGGTAGGTCAACCACCAACCAGTAGAAAGACTTCACCATGGCAGACTCTCCAGGCTTAGCGGGACAATGTACCACTGCCCAACTTGTCGCCGGGGTGGGTCACGATGGTGATGATATCAGTCACGTGTTTTACATCCCTTCGGGGATCGTTGGTGGTTCAACCTTGCCTTTTTTTTTGCAACTTGCAACATCGCATTTTCTGATTTGCTTGTGTTTGGAAAGCTGCTCGTCCAACAAGCGACATGTTTGGGGGGTGGCAAGCTGAAATACATTGAAATACATCCCCACCGTCACGTCTTTTTCCACTCCTCCTGGCAAGAAAGAAACTCCATTGGTGCAGAAATTGCAAAAGTTCTTGTATTTTTCTTCTACTCTTGATTCCTCTCAGGTCACATAGTCTGTACCTCCCAAGATTTCAAGATAACCTCAATACCTCCTTTTTCGTGGTAAAAAACAAGCCGGGCTGTCCGGCTTCGTCCAGTGACATCCACCACACCACCAGTTCCAGCCATGACGCGCCATGGAGCTACGCCATGGCGCAGCTCTGCAATGAGTCGTCCAATATTCGCGATGGCCCCGCGGGCGCCAGGCAGGGTTTTTGGACGAATGTTAGTTATAAGTTGGTTAATATAAAGCCCATTAAAACGGGGGGTGTATTTCTTTCCATAAAACCTCGTGCAGTGTGTAACACACAAACTTCCGATGACACGTTTGCTGCGTATCAAAACGTGGGTACCTCAAAAGAGAAGTTTACTCCTTGGAGGAACATCGCACTTAGTACCCTCTGCTATGTTTTACGTTGAACAAAATCTCGTTAATTTTATGGATAGATATGGATTCATGATCTATAACTGTTTTTTTTCATTGCCAGATGAAATTCCTGTAGAGGAAGTGCTTCTATGTGGTTGTATCAGTTATATCAATATCTAAATAACTTTGTCCTAGTTGGTGCTTAGTGGCATCCCGACTTTTGCAGCTTATAAATCTTTATTCTTGATGATTAGATCCCTAGAACATCCTTAGAAATCCCCAAAAGACTTAGTGTGACAATTCCTAGAAAACCCCTAGAACATCTTTAAAACATCCCTAAAGTTCCTAGAACATTCCTCGAACATCCTTCGAAAATAGCTAAAAATCCCTCCGAAAATCACGCATTTTTGCTAGTTCAATCACCTTTCCTTGCCTTGATCAACCCCTCCAGGCAATGGCCTGTTCCATGGCGCTATGGCAACTTGGACCACGGTTGTTGCCAACCGGGACAAAAACGGGGAGTTGAAACAAGGAAAAAGGACATCATTTACCAATGAGATTACACAATGATGTTCATTTGACCAATGAGATTGCCACAATGGATGAACATGTTTACGTATGTTTATGTGATTTTTTGTCACATGCCCTCTGTAATTATTGGCTACCCATGTGTTACGTAAGGGACATCAGCAGCAAACTTGGCGTCCGATTCACCGTATCGGTCGGATGACATTTGACGCCAGGGTGCACTCAAGTACATCAAAAAACGACATGGTTTCGCCTCAAATTTTCAGGTAACCCAAAATAATACATTTTTTTTGTTTCTAGGATGCGGGGCCGGGGCCCCTAGATAGCTAAGTTGGTTTATAACTAGTTTATACAACCATGGTCTGAGTCTATGGTAGATCGCCAATTATACAATATAAGGGTGTTTACAAACTTATGACTAGGGCTCCCCAATTTGTAGGATGTTGTAGATGATGTTTCTGTCATCAATTCCTGGTCTCTTTCTTTTGATGCCTGAGCAGAAACAACCCCATGTGGATTCATGCGAAGACCTTGCAGCAAGCAACCATGACACGCTGCTTGGTGGTTTGCTTAATATATATTTAATATACGTAGGGAAAAATATCACCAAACATGTTTTTTTCCATAATATATTGGGGATAATCCTTCCCATTGACGAACTCCATCATTCTTCAGAGGGGTAGGTCAACCACCAACCATTGATGGATGATGAAATTCCCCGTTGCTCAGGGATTTCCCCCGCGACCGGCCTTGTTTATTTAATGTTTGGTCATATGATGCCATATGGGTTCTCTTTAATGTCAACCCCCACAAACAGATGTGCCATGGCTGCTATGGTTTGTTTGATCGAACTGAGAGTTGGACCACCCAAGTGCAAGGAGTGTTTATCACCTATGCGTGTGACGGTTTTTGGGGTAGATTGGATAGACATACATATAGTATATATAGTATAGTTGTTAAGACTCTTCTTGTTGTTGCTGCTGTTGAGACCATCTCTCTCTGTCTCTACAATATTATTATATAATATTATGAATATACAATATGTAAATAAATGTAGTATATAATAGTATAATACATATATATATATATATAGATAGATACATACACATGCTTGATTTCAATCTACTGCTCATTCAGGCTTGATAAGCCTTTGGTTGATATAATATATATATATATATATATGCATGGTGGTGTACCATTTTCTATGAATGATCGAACACTTCGGGGGGTTCCGCATTGCCCATGTGCGCAGTTGTTTGACCCCGAGCGATTTATACAAAACCCCTAGATAATTCCTAATTTGAAAGTGTTGGGGATGATTCCACTTTAATGTATGCATGTATACATATACCTAATACATCCTAATGCATAATAGATAATACACAATACACAATACAATACATATACAAGTACAAATACATATACATATCTGCATATACGTATACATATACATTTGATATATGCATTTTTTACAATTACAACTTATATTATATATATATATTAATCATAGATATACATACGCGTATACATACACATATCCTGGCAGCCCTCTTCAGCGACGCCCGGTTACGTTCCGAGGCTGGTCATCCATCCGACAGGCGCTGCTTTTACGTGTGGCGACGAGGGTTTGACGTGTGGCGGTATTTCCTTAACGAAAAGATGGAGATTGAACAATGACATACCCTGTGGTACACATAGAAAAAGCTATGGAAAATTGGTGATTTATAGTTGATTTACCATTTTAAAGAATGGTGGGTCTTTCCAACCCTGGCGCTGGTAAAGCATACGCCCCATGGATGTGGCACATCCCTTCCTTTGGGCACATCCCTTCCTTGGGGCACATCCCTTCCTTGTTTTTTTTTGTCTTCAACTTGGCTGTGAATTCGTTGATTTCTTTTGGTTGTGGACAAGGCTGGGTTTGCTTATGGCATAAATGGTAGATATCTCATGATACTGTTCATGGAATACATCCTGCATCACCTTGGATGGTTGAAACCCTATGAATAACGGGATGAACCACCTACAGTATCAACTGGTGCAGGATTTCGCAACCATCCACCGTTAATCTCTATAGTTGAGGGGGTTATAAACCACTTTCTCGGGCATGTGATTGGTATTCAACATTCACAGAAGATCCTGGAGATTTTGGACCCCTCCAAATCACATCTTTGTTGGTGAATATCTTCATGTTTGCTGGGTAAATTCATACCAAATTCCCATGATGTCTATTAATTTGTTGCATCAAATTTCGGATTTCTTCAGAGGTTCAGTCCCGTTCTTGGCAAAATCGAATTCTAGTTGCTGGTTAAGCGGTTTCGATCCTTTTTTGTTTCCAACCCATGGAACTTTGAGAATCTGGGAAATTTGAAAAAAAAACATATTATGGACACTCAGGACGTCAATCCAATTTCGCTTTGGAAGCTCACATAGAACCAGTCAAATCCAGGAGTTGCAGCTCTTCTTGGAAAATTCCGCGGATTTCTTCCGGCAGCTTTCTGTGCGGAGGCGGCTTGAGAAATCCTGGGGAGTTTAGCGGTGTAGGGTGGGTGCGATGGGTGGTGTGACGGGTGGAGCATTAAGGGGTTCATGTGTACTTGTACACGCAGGTGATGCTATGGTAGTAACTTGCATTCTCTGAGGCCAAGAGGTTGAAGCGCGCTGCGTTTCAAAGGACCATGGCATAGAACACAGTGCCTAGACAATTCAGATAGGACATGGTAAACTCTCCAGAAACTACACATTCCACGGTTTCGCTGTTATCTTTCAAGTCAAGAACACAGGGGATGAAACAATGGAATAAAATGGATTTTCTGAACGCATATGGATGATTTTGTTGTATGTCCAAGAAAAGGGGGATGGTAAACCTCCGGATTTCAGACATGTCCTCAAGTCTTCTTGCAAACTTAATATCAAATGGTTCGTTGTGTAGTTGGGTGATTCAGTACTTCAAACATTTATTTAAGTATATATATATATAGTATGTATTATAAATAAGGTAATATCGTGCTGAGTAGCCGGTGTAAATCAGCTGTTCGTTCTCCATGAACAGAGACAAGGTGGTGCATCCCTAGTTAGAAAGCAACTTTGCGGACTGGGGCACCACCTTGAATGCAAGATATCAAGAAGTTGCTGATTTGGTGGGTCTACAAGATTCTAGCCATGGAGAGCTTCCCTGTTTTTGCAGGTTATGAACCTGCCTGGTTTAGTGAGGACTATGACATGCTCCACTATTAGGAACCCCTATCAACCAATCAATATAAAGCGTAAAAGGATACTATCAACAAAAATGTCCTATTTGATCATCATTTCCCTATGCATAAATTGCCATGGTATTCCTATCCCCCACAACTTTAAAATCTGAATCCCCATGGTAGGATGCCAATGTGCCACTGCGATCCTTGGCCGATTCATGGCCCCCCTTCAAGTGGCAAGGCACTTCAAGTGGCTCTTATCCTGGTTCTCCCGAACGGCGCATACCAACATCTGGCTCAGCGGCTGCCCCTTAGGACCGGCTTGGGAGATTCCATGGGGTTCCAAACCAACAGAATTCGGAGGCGCCTCCTTCTGGGTACCTCTTTCTGGTAAACATACAAAAAACATCAAAAAACAATGGACAGATCCACCATGTTTAATGGGTAAATCAACGATTTCAATGGCCATTTTCAATAGCTATCTTTCGCAGTGATGCTGACAAAGAGCTCTACACCAAGCGACTTGCAAGTGGCGCCTTGGTTTAGTGGAGATGGGCAAAAACACTGCGGACTTGGAACAGACCCAAGCTATTTCTTCAGGCACAAGACCGATCTAAAGGCGAGAGGCCTCCTTTCAATGAAGCTGGACCACAGCCAACCTGAGAAGTGAACGAAGGTGGAATTCTAGGGGGCAAAGATCACCAGAGCAGCAGAGGATGCAAGTCAGAGAAGGAGCAGAAGAGCTGGAATACCAGCATACCATCTCTGGTTGGCGGTTTGGAACATTTTTGATTTTCCACAACATAGGGGAACAATCATCCCAACTGACTAATATTTTTCAGAGGGGTTGAAATCACCAACCAGATCTGCTGCGTTCTTTCATAGTCAATGCATGCTGTTGATCAACGAACAATGGAGGTGGAAAACCAACAACCAACAACCAAAATGTATGCTGGCTGTGAAGATATCCATAGGGGCACCCAGCCAAGGGCGATGCAGACCGGGTAGGTTCAAGTTCTGTAAAAATGGAATGTAGGGCCCAAAAAATTCCAGCTTAAATGGTCAGAAACTGGTCAGAATCACTGGATTTAGGTAGTGATCTGGGGTTTTCCCTATGTTTAGACAAGCACATGTGGTTAAACGACGTTGCCCATTGAATGAAGACATTTGTTTACCCAAGGTGTATCCCATCAATCTGTTGGTATTTGCCAGTTCCCAACGAACTGCGATGATCGTCACCATCATACTTAGACGGACCCTAGGATTACTTGACGGCTGCGTAACTGGAAGAAAGCACTGGTACTAGTTAACTAGTTTGTTCGTCCCATAGCACATGTGAGATCATCGAAGTATTGCTGGCATCTCAGAAATGAACATGATCGAACATTGAAATTGGGGAAACAAAACGAATCATAGTGTAAGTTGCCACCTGTCAACCGAGGTTGAAAAAACACTGACTACTTGTAGGAGAATCCCACTTAGTCTTTTCTTTGATGTAATTATCTGCACAGAAGTCCGCTACGTCTGGTTGTTATATTAATATATAATTATAATACATAGCATATATATATATATAACATTATATAACTATATAATACATAACACACACACACATATATATATATATACATATATATATATACATGTATATGTAGAATATGGGTCATAACCTTTACCAATTGATGCTATCAGTTACGATCAGTGGGGTGATCCTCCGATGCCACCACAGAACCGGGAACATAGAAGAATGGTTCTTGGTAAGCAACTGTTGTTAGACATTATTACATAGTTATGGACGTATATGTTTTCTATTGGTTAAATAGTGTGAATCCCTCCAAAGGTCACCCATGTTCCTAGTTAATTCATATTAAGCCCTCATTTATCATGGGTGAAACCATTGGTAAAACCAGCGTCAGAGCCCTATCATGGCCTGCCTGAGGAGTTTTGACCTTGCGCCTTTTCACCGTGCTGATCTCCAACGATGCCGACCGCTGCATCCAGATGCGCGACGCACGCATGGGGTGCCCCGGCGTTTATGGAGACACCAATGGGATGAATCGTTTAGTACAACAGTTGTGGCCCTTAGCAGTTATGAATGAACACAAATGCTGGGTAAATTAAAACGACCTCACTGCGACCTCACTGGGAATCATGGTTAGTAAGGGAAATCATACCCAAATGGCCTTAATTCAGGTTAGTGAAATTTTTAACTGGTTGATGGTTTGGATTTTTTCCCGAATGCGTAGCAAGGGTTCCCGTTTCACTCTGGGGGTCTGGGGGTTGAGGGTGTGTTCGCTCGACGTTGCGTTCGCGAGCGCAACCGTCCGCAACCGTTCGCAACCGTTCGCAACCGTCCGCAACCGTCCGTACGAACTCCGTATGGCCGTGCCTATGGGAAGTTTTGCAGAGGTGGTCCTTTTTGGAGGTTGCAGACGCGTCGTTGCTTCGTTTCGCGTGGCAGGCGTGGCACTTCGTGACATTCAGACGTGTTCTGCAACGTGTCGAAAGTCGTTTTGCGTGGCAGGCGCGATACTTTTGTGACGTTTTCAGAAGATGTGTTGCAGTTTTCGTGGCAGGCGCAGCACTTTGGACGTGTCCATCGTCATTTTTCGTGGCAGGCGCAGCACTTTAGACGTGTCGCGTTGCGTGTTTTTTGCAAATCGCATTGGCAGGGCTGCGTCAAGTGGCGACAAGGTGCAAATTCCGTGGCAGGCGTGGCATTTTGTGCGATGTGCTGAAAATTGACGGAAGCCTCGCACGAAACATCGATTTTGAGGTTGCAAATTTTCAGGTTCTAAGGAAAACTCGTAGGAAAACGTCGATTTTGAAGCTACAAAGTGTGAAAATTGGAGGAAGTCTCGCACGAAATGCTCGTTTTGGTGCTCCCACCTGTCTCGTCTCGCGTGTCTGGTTTTCCAGTGGCCTCGCCGTGTCTATGGGGGAAGCTGCAAAACTTGTCTTTTTGTCATGTTGCCAACTGTGAAAATTGCCGGAAGTCTCGCACGAAATGCTGGTTTTGATGTTCCTATGTGTCTTGTCTCGAGTCTCTGGTTTTCCTGTGGCTTCGCCGTGTCTATGGGGGAAGCCGCAAAACCTCGCCTTTTCGAAGGTTTCCAAGCAGCTTGTCATGTCGTTTTGCGTGGCAGTTGTGGCACTTTGTGACATTCCAACCTGTTTGATAAAGTGTCGAAAATGTGAAAATTGGAGGAAGTCTCGTACGAAATGCTCGTGTTTCTGCATCCACGTGTCTCGTCCCGAGTTGTTGGATTTTCTGGGGCATCGCCGTGTCTATGGGGGAAGCTGCAAAACCTCTCTTTTTCGAAGGTTGCCAAGCAGGTTGTCATGTCGTTTTTCGTGGCAGGCGTGGCACTTTGTGACATTCCAACCTGTTTGACAACGAGCCGAAAGTGTCTCTGGTTTTCTAGACACGTCGCAGTGTCTATGGGGGAAGCTGCAAAACATCTCCTGTTCGAGGGTTTCTAAGCAGGTTGTCATGTCGTTTTGCGTGGCAGGCGTGGCAACTTTATACTCTGCACTCTACACCCCACACTCCACGCTCTACACTTTCCACTCCACACTCCACACTCCACACTTTACACTCCACTCTTTACACTGTACACTCCTCACTCCACACTTCACACTTTACATTCCACACTCCTCACTTTACACTCCACACTCCACCTTTGACACTCTACACTTTCCACTCCACACTCTACACTCCACACTCCTCACTTTACACTCCTCACTCCACACTTTACACTCCACACGCTACACTTTCCACTCCACACTCTACACTCCACACTCTACACTTTACACTCCACACTCCACACTTTACACTTTACACTCCTCACTCCACACTCCACACTCTACACTCCACGCTCCTCACTTTACACTCCACACTCCTCACTCCACAATCTACACTTTCCACTCCACACTCTGCACTCCACACTCCACACTCCACACTTTACACTCCACACTCTACACTTTACACTTTACACTCCTCAGTCCACACTTTACACGCCACACTCCTCACTTCACACTCCTCACTTTACACTCCACACTCTACACTTTCCACTCCACACTCCACACTCCACACTTTACACTCCATACTTTACACTTTTCATGCCACACTCCTCACTTTACACTCCACACTCCACCTTTGACACACTACACTTTCCACTCCACACTCCACACTCCACACTTTACACTCCACACTCCACACTCCACACTTTGCAATCCACACTCCACACTTTACACTTTGCACCCCTCACTCCACACTCCACACTCTACACTCCACACTCCTCACTTTACACTCCACACTCCACACTTTACACTTTCCACTCCACACTTTACACTCGAAACTCCTCACTTTACACTCCCCACTCCACACTCTACACTCCACACTCCGCACTTTACACTCCACACTTTACACTTTACACTCCTCACTCCTCACTCCACACTTTACACTTTACACTCCACACTTTACACTTTACACTCCTCACTCCACACTTTACACTTTACACTCCACACTCCACACTCTCCACACTTTACACTCCACACTCCACACTCTACACTTTACACTCCACACTCCCCACTCGACACCCCTCACTCCACACTCGACACTCTACCTTTTACACTCCACACTCCACACTTTACACTCCACACTCCACACTGCAGACTGGTAACAGGGGAAATATGTACAAGACTGTTCAAACAAACTATTGCAGAAAAGTGTTGTGCGTGACTGCATCTCCATGTGTTTTGACATTTGTACCATTTAACATACGTGTGAGCATTCGGGTTCGTGGGCTGCATCTTGTTTTTAATTTTCCATTTCATATATGGGATAATCCTTCCCATTGATTAATATGTTTCAGAGGGGTTAAAACCACCAACCAGGAACATAAAAGGGAATATGACATAATATAACATAATATAACTCCTGCAACTGAGGTGATATATCCTTTTTATTCATTTTATATATCAGTTATATGAGGTTTGTTCAGCCAGTGAAAAAAATCTGTTTTCTGGCTGCAACTGTATCTTCTTGCCATGGGAATCAAAGATTTTAACCAAAAAGACTGGCCATGTGGAGAACACTGACAAAGAGTCGAAGCTGTTTCTTTGTGGATCACCGTTTCTTCCGTAACTTCCGGTTGATGTGTTGGTTTCTCAGTTCAAACACGGGGGTACCCCTGAAATGGGGGTACCCCTCATTCCCCATTTCATCATCCATTTTAGATTGGGATGTTCCATGAAATAAACCGTCCAGCTATTGGAATAGCACCATTTAAGGAAACCCCCCAAATGGTCAGACCTTTCAAAACTGCTCAAAGAGACCCCTCATCTCCACCCCAGCTGGTTCTTTCCGATGCGAGTGCAAGTGGTGGTGCCACAATGGTCCGTTTGGAAAAAAATGGCTAATAACTTGGCCTAATAACTATAGGTGAACTAAGGTTTATGGTGGATATAATCATATTAATATAGATCGAACTAGCTCGATGACATGAACCGGATTCATTGAATTACCCTCTGGCGATCAGAAGTGGTTTCCTGCAGAATCCGCCATTTTTTCGTTGGTTTTTCCAGTGACCAGAAGGTTCCCACGAGGTGGTTCCCACGATTTATCTAGCACACGTGCAACAGTTCATCTACTGAACTAATGTGGTTAAAACAATGCCATAAACCATCCCCCAAATCACCATAAATGGGTGGTATAGACGATCAAAAATGCATGGGGTGGGTTATTATTGTTTTACCCACATAATACCATCTTGTCAATCAGTAAACTATGACATAAATCCAAGTAAATCATATTTCTGCTTGTGAAATCATGTGAAATCCGAACCAGAACCAAGCGTTGCCAACTTGTTTGGCTCGCAGTTAGGCTAGAGTTGCTCCACCTTCCGCTGGCTGCCGTGGCCGCTTCGGGCTGGCCGTGCTTTAGGATCTTGGCGCATCTGGCCGAGGAGACTCTCGTCCCTTTTTGGGAAGACGTGTGGTTATACACAGCTGGGATGATCCTCCAAGATTTGTGAGGGATAACTGTAATGTCAACCCTGGATGAATAAAGCCCCGAATTATATAGGCTGTTGAATTGGGAGGGTACCATAAAAAAGTATGAGATAATGACTATTGGAGGAGTATCCCCTAATTAATAAACCATGGTTTATTCATCCGGGGTTGACATTAACTAACCTGGATCCTGGTATGATATGGTTTCATAATGTTTCATAGTGATCATAAGTCCTCCTACACGGTCACCAACTACAGTTCCTATTTGTGGGATGATCCTCCAAGTAATCCCTTCACCCTAAGATTAAACGTCCCCCCCAAAGAATAAAACCTAGGGGTATGTTTTTTTTGGGGGTGGTATTTAATATTCGGGGAGAAGCTGGCTCCTAATATTAAAATAAAAACATTAATAAGAATAAATAAAATGTTCGATTTCAAAATCACTTAAACTCCCGTTTAAAATCTCATTACTGCAAAATATTGCAAAAAAAAGATTTTGAAGCTTTCCCCTAATATTGATTTTCAAACCTTAAGTAAAAAAAAAACTTGTTTTGTTGATTGTAACAAACGGACCCTTATAAAAAACACCCCGGGGCTAACTAGTCTTTATTATTAAGGGGGTAGAAACTTCAAAAGGACCTTGATTTTTTAATTGTTTTCTAAAGGGATCAATTAAAAGCCAAATTGACCAATCTGAAATTTCCCAAGACAAATAATCTGGGGTGTTTTTATATGTCTTTATTATTTAGGGGAGGTTTAGTAACAGGGAGAAGGGATTAGTGTTTTAACATATGATTTTGGCCTGTGTTCAAATCGAATGGTGCTCCAACTACTGCTACTGGACCTTCATTTCGGCATGGACTTTTTTTGCATCGTTGACAGTGTTTATTCGATATCAGTTTCTTTTCACTCAAATCAACCAACATCCATATTTTATCATAAATATCATAAATCAGCTATGTAAATCTCCTAAATCCCATGAAATTCATTCAATTTCCCCATTTTCCTATGGTTTTCCCATGGTTTTCCTATGCTTTTCCTATGGTTCCCATGACCTTTTTGGGTGCCCAAGATGGCCATCCTGGCCGGAGGAGTCCCGGCGCATCAGCTTTCCCTTGGACAACGCCTGTGACGACTTGGACAGCGAAGCTGCCAGGAGGGGATGGTCGTCCCATGAGTCGGTGGAGTATAGAACTTATACCTAGATGATATTCATATGATATTCATATGTCATGTTATATATATATATATATGTCAATACAATATATATATAGATAATAATTATATGTCATATTGTCATATTGTATGATATATATGTATATATAATATATATAATTTGTATATATATATATATTTATTTATTTATTTATTTATTTATTGATATGTAGTACATCATGTATTTTATTTTTACAGAACATCTTCAAATAAACTAAATAATCATTCAAACATGTTATTTTCGATACAATCACTAACACTCTGAAACAAAGTAACATAGTATATATATATATATACACACGTTTTGTTGATCATTCTATATGACTGTTAACGTTTATCCACATCATTCCTGGTCAGAAATTAGGAGCTTTCGAGAGCAGCTCCTTCGGCCGGCGCTGCAACAGCAGCGCTTAGTGCCTTGGGATGCTATCCATGTGGAAACCATGGGAGAGTCACGGGAAAAGCCATGTGAAAAACCAGAAAAACATTGGGAAAACTATGGGAAAACTATCGAAAACTATGGAAAACCATGGGAAAACCATGGAAAACTATGAAGAAATATGAAAAGTCAACTGCATTTGTCAACTGGATGGATAGTTTGGGAGATATCATTATTAAATGTTATTAATATATATTAATACACTCTGGAAATCAAACATGGCAATTCGAAATCCACCGTTTATAGATGTTTATAGGTATTTATAGTCGATTTTAGCATTAAAACATTCATTCATAGAGGATCTTCAATAGCTATGAGGACACCGTCGGACACCGGGCCGTACGAATTCTCTGAGGAGTTTGAGAGGATCCAGGTGGTCCCAACTCAGCAGCAAACAGGTCTTTGTTATTCATTTGTTATTCATGTGTAATTTAGTTTTTTCATGTTTTTTTGATGGACATATTCGTCACTATAAATCTGGGTGGTGATTTTTGCCTCAAAAGCACCTTCGTTACGGTGAATGATTTGTTCAACCAAGCCCGATGCTTAGAAGGTGCGGATCCCAAACACGATTCTATGTCATGCTTGAGAAACCTGGACACCCATGTGTGCTTCAAAGAAGGATTTTCCGTGGGAGGCTGATTTGACCCTGGAGAAGCAACTCTCAACCATTGCAAACAAACCTGATGACTTTAACTGGTTTGGAATCGGAACATTAATTTTATGGTTCCATTCAGTTGGGAATGTCATGATCCCAACTGACGAACTCATCATGTCATGATCCCAACTGACGAACTCCATCATTTTTCAGAGGGGTAGGCTCAACCACCAACCAGCATCAAATCACCCATTCTCGTTTCTCAGAAGATGAGCAACAATGTTTGATGGTCAGTGAGTACCACAAGAAATCTGACAAAAAAAGTCATCAACATTTATTTCAACAACTTCCTGGTTTTCCAGTGGTGGGATGCTGATATATTGTTGAGTACCTACATGAAAGCTCACCGGCTTGTGCGCCAAGCTGAAGTGGATCCTGGCACTGCAGATGAGCTGACCAAGAGCATGTGGAAGCCTGCGGTGGACAGCCGGGCAGCTCATAACTATTTAGTCTAATCTTGATTAGTCTAAACCTAAACCGTGATATTATCTTATCCTAATCTAACCTAATCTAATCCAATCTTAATCTTAATCCAAAGCTCGATCTTGAGCCTGACCTGATCTAAACTGAATCTAATCAAAATCAAAAGTAAGCTAATATATGTAATCTATTGTAATCTATGTGCTTTTCCACATACAATACATATATATATATATAGACATACATATGCATATGTGGATGGATCACACCATGTCAAAACCTATTAGAAAAAGTATTTCCGGGAATGACCATCCATCAACCAGCTACTTTTGGGTACCTAGGATCCTATATATATATATCTATACGTATGTATGTATATGTATATGTACATGTATATGCCTACGGACCGAAAACTGAGGTCGCAAAACGCTACTTTTTCGTTGCTGAGGTTCTTGATGCTACGCTGATGATGGGGTGGGGTGGGGTGGGGCATGTTAACGTTCGTGTGAACTTGCTGAGGTTCTTGATGCTACGCTGATGATGGGGTGGGGTGGGGTGGGGCATGTTAACGTTCGTGTGAACTTGCTGAGGTTCTTGATGCTACGCTGATGATGGGGTGGGGTGGTGTGGGGTGGGGCATGTTAACGTTCGTGTGAACTTGCTGAGGTTCTTGATGCTACGCTGATGATGGGGTGGGGTGGGGTGGGGTGGGGCATGTTAACGTTCGTGTGAACTTGCTGAGGTTCTTGATGCTACGCTGATGATGGGGCTGGTGTGGGGTGGGGGTGGGGCATGCTAACGTTCGTGTGAACTTGCTGAGGTTCTTCTGATGCATGTTACCGCGTGTTGCTAGGGCTGATGGGGTGGGTGGTGGGGGTGGGGCATGTTAACGTTCGTGTGAACTTGCTGGGTTCTTGAGCTACGCTGATGATGGGGTGGGGTGGGGTGGGTGGGGCATGTTAACGTTCGTGTGACTTGCTGAGGTTCTTGATGCTACGCTGATGATGGGGTGGGGTGGGATGGGGTGGGGTGGGGCATGTTAACGTTCGTGTGAACTTGCTGAGGTTCTTGATGCTACGCTGATGATGGGGTGGGGTGGGGTGGGGTGGGGTGGGGCATGTTAACGTTCGTGTGAACTTGCTGAGGTTCTTGATGCTACGCTGATGATGGGGTGGGGTAGGATGTGGCTGGATGCCGCATGGACGTCCTGGTGGGTTTGCATTGCGGACTTGTGCAAGATGTGGCAATGGAGATTCATCCACACGTACAAAAACTTGGCGAAAGCCACGATGTAAAAATGACGGTGCGGACAGTTGAGCATGCCTGAACTTGTTTGAAGCAGAAATTGCGTTTCGCCTAGGCGAAATACACATTTATCTAAAAAACCACCAAATTCAGACGTCTGAATTTCAGAGTTTTTGTGATCGCCGAATTGTGTTTTCGCCTAGGCGAAATGATGATTTTTTGAAAAAACTGTATTTCACGACCTCACTTTCCGGTCCGCCGGGATGTATATGTGTATGTATATGTATATGTATGTATATCTATATATATATATATACTATATATATATATATACACTATAATATATATATATATGTATAAATATATATATATATATATTAACACATACACATGTGGCTGACTTCCAAAGTATCATCGGGAGCCACAGCCCGAAGGTGCCCATGGACGCTGCTTGGAAGTACCTACAGGAGTTGCTTGGCGCTTGCGGTAGCCGCCTTGCCATCTGGGTATAAACTAACCAGCTGCAAAGTCAGATCCAAAAAGTCGTTGTTTTCTCCTTTTTTGCACGGTTGATGCATGTGTATATATATATATATATATGTGTATAGTTATTTACAATATATACATATGTGAATGTGGCACTGTGGTAACCAGCCAAACAGATCTATGTGTTTTATGTTAATTCGGATGATTTTCATCACTCACATTTGTCATGTCATGAGATAATTGGTTTGTAAGTTTGTCATGGTTTGTCTCAAAATAGGGTACCCCATTCCATCCATCATCCCTCTATCCATTGTATGTTTAAACATTGTTCTACCGATATTCAGATAGCATACTCATTTCATCTCGTTTCTGGGGACACCCAAATTGATACCATCATACACCCAACTGTAGGTGTGTAATATCCACCATGCCAAGAACCTTCGTGAAATCCAGCAACTTACCATACAAACGCCGATTGGCTGGTGATTTTTTTCATCACCTAAAACAATTTAAATTCCTTGGTGAAACCTACATGTTTGAAGGGGAGTGGGTGTAATTCCCCATTTCTTGCAGCTAAATTGGACACCGGGGCCTTTAGAGCCGTCTCGAGGCCCCCACCCCGTTGCGCCATTGGTTGGGCAGCCACCTACTTTGCCCTGGCCGCGCACGAGGTGGATGGGAGCCCTGGTGGTTCAGGATTTCTGGTAACAAAAATTGTGGTTTGAAGCTGGAACATTGTGAAAAGATCAAGCACGGGGATATAATGGTATATGCGGATGGTTTAAAACTGATGCTTCTATAGAATTGGAATACAACGTTACAACGGGATACATGCCCCTAAATGGTGACCACCCCAACAACAGGAGTGTAGTGAGGGCGAATCTTAACCACACTACAAGTCACTACAGGCACTGACTAATACAGGCAAATATGGAGCATCTATTGTTGGGATTTGTTGGGAGGGCTACCTTTGGGGGCATTGATTTTTGATCCCCCTAAACCTAGGCCTGGAATGACCTTGATATATAATGTGTAGCCAGGTCTTGACTTCTCTTGTGGATGTTGTTGATCTACTTATGATTTTCCACCGTCAGGGGATCTACAAACCACCATGAGACCCAAGTGGTGTGGTAAACCCCTTGATCAATTGATGCGGGTAGAAATCAAAACTGAACCAACAAGAAGATGTTGAAAGCCTAGATTCAGGGGTGAACATGGACCCAGAATAAATGGGGATTCCACACCCACACCTCAATCACTATTGCAAAAACGAACACAAATCTGAATTGGTGCTATTTTGTAAGGCAGTGGCCCCCATAGCTAGTAGGTTAACAAATGTGTTTAGGGTAGATACATGTGTATATATATATATATACAATATTGTTTTTTTTGATATTTAGATGTATTATATACATTGTATGTTATAGAATAGGATATCAAATCAATGAAGAATCAACGATATCATATAAACCTATGATATAATACATACAGTATAATGATACAGTATAATGTACTGGAATCTGATGTAATCTAGTATACTATAGTTTAACGTAATTTCGTTAAATATTCTAAGAACTTGGTGGCAAAGGCAAAGGAAAGGGTCGTGGACGTGGAGCCAATAGACCCTGGTCGCCGCAGAAGCCCAAAGGCAATGGCAAGGGAAAACATGGAGGACGTGGCTCAGGCGCCTCGCATCCAGGATACCACACCGATGCTTGGGGTGGCCGTTATGTTGCAGGAGGCTACGTCGATATCTCTGGCCAATTCTGGCCGTTCCTCAGCTGCATTTTCACTTACAACATATAATATATTAATTTTGAAACACACCCAAAAAACTGTAATATAACAAAGTACAATGCGCCTTATGTATACAAACATATTTTATATTCAGTTGGGTTTATAAACCAACCCTACTTGTCAGACATTTTTGGAAACCGTGGATTTTAATGATCATTATATATATATATATGTCAGACGTTTGTGCATCAAATCTTAAATCTCCACCATGAGAAGCTATCACGACAAAACCAAGTGCCACTAAAATCTTCAATCACCATCAAGACATCAGTTTACCCAAATCGTTTGATTGTTTTTGACACTGTTTGTAGATTCTTGTAGGGGTCATACCTATTGAAACATGGTGATAAAAGCCCAAAGAGCCAGAAATCCATGGTTGTTTCTTTTGTTACTGAAGAATTCCTATACAATTTATAATATATATATAATACATATAAGGTGAGGCCCCACCCCCCCAGTTACATTAGTGTACATATCTATTATGAATATATAATATCATGCTAGTTGATTTATAACCCCCATGAATGCTATGGTCTGGTTGGTGGTTTGGCACATTTTTTCCATAATATATAGGGAATCATCATCCCAACTGACTTTCATATTTTTCAGAGGGGTAGGGTTCAACCACCAACCAGATTATGATTCACCATCATTAACCATATAATAACCATTAATATTAACCATATATAAACCATCATTAACAATATATACAATGATATACCATTTTTCACCTCAGTTCGTCAAAAATCCTCCCGTTCCCAGGCCCCCGAGCGCCGAAACGAGCTCCTGCAGCGAGGCGGGAGTTGGCTTCGTGGCTTCGTTCATCCCGGAAAGATGGGAAGAACACAGCGGAGTTCAAATGGATTTCACTAGAAAAAGTATCTACAATATTAAGGGCTTCAACGAATTATTCTACAGTTGACAGTTTCATATATGGAAAAGAATGATTCCATTGAAATGATCAACATATATGGTTTTGTCTGAAAATAGTTTTGGTCACAGTTTTTGATGCCTGAAAAGCACCGAATCTTCCCTACTCAAATGGCGGTATCCCCGATTTCTAGACACAGTCACTTGGATAAACATGGGGATTTCACTACAACAAGTTGGATGGAAAACTGGTAATGTTGCTGCATAAGACCCATCTATTGCGGCAAAAAATGATGTATTTTTTCACTAGACGTCCTCCTCTTTTCAAGCCAAGAACCCTATACCCAAGGCCGTCAGTACGGGCTCTCCACCAGAAAATGTCCATGTTTCATCCTGCCATGCCATGGGTGCGGTGCCTTGAGGGGAGCCGGGGAGCCCTTCCTCGGTAGGACGACAAGGATGGTGTGACATTTGTGAGCGCACCAAGTGTAGAATAAAAAGATCCTCTGTTTGAAGGGATCTATAGATATTATACAGTAGATGGATTTAGATGATCCAAATGGATCTAGATGGGTAAGATTCGCCCTGATTCTTGTGAGTAGGATTCCCCCCCACTTTCTTCGCTTCGCCAGCACCTGGGCAAAATGGCCAGGCCAGGAGACATTGTTGGAATGGCCATCGCCCCCTGACGTTGGAATGGCCGACGGTTTCTGGAGTTCTGGATGGGTAGGTTTCAAGAACCAAAAAACGTTGGAAAAAACGCATACAATACAACCAGCAACGTGCTGATGAATTTGGTTAATAAACTGCTTGGTGAAATGGTAGTTTACTGTAATTTCATGGTTTCATATGTTGCCGCAATGGGGATATAAACTAACTATAACTAACTAGCATCAGATCATTTTTTGCTGGACGTTGGCGATGTATTTGCGACGTCCTTGGCAGCACAAGAGATGCATCGTCAACTGCAAGGCTCCTGTGAATTTTGTGAACAGCCAACACTGATGCTCCGCGACTCTGACAGGATACAGTTGAAGGATCTTGCCTTGTACAATCCGAAGGGCCGGTTGGCTCTGACAGTTACGCACCGCTTCGAAGAGATGTTGCACGTCTATTCCAAACTCGGCAAACGAAGAGGAGGTGAATTTCGGAAAGATCGCTGCCTTTCTGACTACTGCTTGCATATCATCGTATCACCCGAGCAAGCTATTCTTGCTAGGGCTCGGTGAAACAATCTTTCTCCAGCACGTGCCATTGCTGGACGAAAGAATTGCATCACCGAGGACTTCACAGATAGCAGGCATTTCATCGCTCCGAAGAAAAATACCCTCTGTAAACTATCATAACTATGGAAAGATCCACCATTTTTAATGGGAAAGTCAACTATTTCAATGGCCATGTTCAATAGCTATGTTAGTCATTACCAGAGGGTGAGTCATTATTATTGAGTATACTGGGATATACCATCTCTTTCCACATCTTTGTTAATTTACCCTACCAATAGATACCAGAGGGTAAATGGTTTGCACGGTAGAATGCATCGCTCCAGCATCATTTTGACTCGCCGCCGAGCAGCGCAACTTGAAAGCGGTATGTTGTTGACACTGATTGCTCTACACGCTGGTCATTGTCGTTAGATGATTTGGGGTGTGTATACATTGCAAATACAATACCCCCAAATCTATATAATACTTAGCTTACAGATGTTTAAAATATGTTAACATATTATCATGTTTTCTTTAATGTTTTTTTTTGGGGCTATGCCCTATAGTGCCAGAAGCACCCATTCGGTGTTGGATAGTTGAAGCAGCTGGGTCTCTCGATTTTCAAAATCGACCCCCTCAACCACCGGTTTTACGGTAAGTTCATGTGTGTAGTAGGTTGAGTACCCCAACGGTTTCTGAATGGAGTTTTTGTTTGCACAAATATCATGTGAAATCTACGCCATACTAAACCATCCACTTGGAAAAAACTGAGGACCTCTAAACCTATGGCTTTCCATCTTATGACCGAAAAATGGGGACCTTCTTTCTATCTTTGGGGTCTAACCTGTCTCAAGACCCGAAGCCTTCAGCAAATCCCATGGTCTCTCTGCTCTTGCAGTTTGTGTCAGTTGAATAGTCCCTTTTTGTGCTGGTCACATCTCATTTGTTGTTGCTTAAATCAAAATATTTGTCATTTGGTCGTTTGTATCCTGTGTCTTGTTGGTTCATTCCACATGTTTGTTGGCAAACAATCTCAATTTTGATTGCATTGTGTGTTGGTTTATTACCATTTTCTTTTAGTGATGTATCGCAGCAAAACCCACTTTCATGTATTTTGTGAAATCCAATGTTGGTCGTTCAAAATCACATTCTTTTGGTGGAACCCCTCACATTTTTGTTCTTTAAAGCATCGCTTTGAATGGTTGTACCATTATACCATAATTACCTGTTTTGATTGTAATGAACTTATAGCACATACCACAAATTATATCCACACATTATATCAAATTGTACCATTGAAAAACATATTTGTACCGTACCACAATTATTTATGTTGATTTTGTTGAACCCCCATTCCATGGCCACGTTTGATTCCCGGGGGTAAGCCCCTATAAAATCAGAGTTGGTCTGTAGGAAATCACCATCAATGTCATCCAAACGATGGTTATATCCCTACAAAGTCCTATGATTCATCAGGGTATCCATATTCCCTGTTAAATGGGAAGCCAAAGAGCTACTGAGAGTTTTCCAAGCAACCACTTACTAACAAAGAGTTTTCGTCCCCATTGAGTCCATAGTGTTGATGGTTAAATCATGTTAAATCCCAATAAAATCCTATTGTCGATGCCTAAATCCCATGAAATTCCCATTAAATCCCATGAAATCCCATTAATTCCCGTTAAATGATGCTTAAAAAACAACGGTTCCGAGGCTGCAGCGTTCCCTCTACGCCCTGCTGACGACACGCTGGCCTCTGTGGCACTCGCTGGAGCGGTTGAGAAACGCGTCTGGAGTGCAGACGGTCTACGTGAAGCAGCTTGAAGGTGCCAATGGCGGTGCCCCATAGTTAAGTTGGTGTATATCTGGTAGAGGTTTTGTGTAATGTATGATGCTGTGTATATAATTATGATATATTATGATTATATATAACTAAATTATGTATAGTTAATTATGAATTAATTATATATATATATATACACACAGTGTATATATATATATATATACAGTTCATGGTTCATGGGATCTATAAACAAACAGAACTGGGGATACAAGGGTAAACCACTTGTCTAAACCCCTGGTCTTGGCGCTCTCCAAGCCCCACTTGACGCAGGGCAATCGGTGGACTTGGACGTGGTCTTCTGCGGTAACGGCGTGGAGGGGCTGCAACAGACTTTGCGTAACATGGCTGGTGGGAGTTGCACCTGGAATCTCTGGAATTTCACAGCCAAAGATGGGATTTTTTGCGGATTTCACTGGCCAAGACTGAGGATTAAGGCAGGCAAGATGGACATTCACCCAACAAAAATGAGGATTTAACCGGCAAAAAATTGAATTTAATCCAACCGATTCACGATGATTTCAGCAGCAAAGACAGAAATATCACCAGCAAAGATGCATACAATTAGATTTTAGGGAAAGAACATGAGCAGGCATATAGCCAGAAACGGTGATAGTCGGCCAACGTAGAAATTTAAACAAACAGCAAAACATGTGCTATGTCCTTCGGTATGTTTGAGTAGAGAAGCAGCATTCAGAAGCAAGATTGGTTTCTTGTCAGCTTTTCCCGAGATTCGAACAACGCCATATTCTTGGTTGTAAACTCCACCATATCCATTCATATCATATCCCAAGTATACCCTCATGGTCACCCGGGCAAGACAAGGCGGCTGGTGCGAGCGAAAGGGTTGGCGCCTGCATTTTCTCCGTGCGGATCTAGCTGCATGCCCCAGCTTCTATCAGAGCATCAGCGGCTTGGAGAGATTTTGGGTTCTGTTGATTTACCATCTGGTAAACATACAAAAAACTATGGAAAATCACTATTTTTAATGGGTAAAACCACTGTTTCTATGGCCATTTTCAATAGCTATGTTAGTTTACCTGTTGATTTACATTTTTGGCATGTGGAGGTTTCCATAGCGGGGGATCCCCAATAGCTGGATGGTTTGTAGTGGAAAATTCTAAGAAAAAATGGATGATTTGGGGGTACCACCATTTTAGGAAACCATCATGTGTGTTTCGCAAGCTGCAAAACATATAGAAGTGGTACATCCAGGATCCATGTTTTGTCATAATTCTCCTCTCAAAAATCGGTCGCACATCACATAAATGTGGGGATCCGCAATGCCTCCGCATCTCAGGATCTTACAAAAAACAGTCAAAAGGGGGGCTACAAAGAAATTATCCCGTTTTTTATTTCCCAGGGTGCATTGCATTTGAGCAATGTAAGTTTGAAGCTATTGGAGAATCCCCAGTTTGCCTCCCATTTGTTGGTTGGTTTTCATAGGATCATCCTCAAGAAAATCAATGCCAAATCCTACTTGCAAAATTGGAAAGCATATCACACACCATCCCTCTTGCTACGCCATTTGGCGTTTATTCTTGGTCTTCCTACAATCAATCAGTTTCTGCTTGCCTCGGATATGTTTGGGAACATGTTTTGGCAAACATGGACCTCACAAATGGACACATGTTGTAGGTAGCTCCAACTTGGGCAATTAATTGCTTGAAACACAGACACACATAATTATGGTAGGTACACCAAACTTAGGAGTTACTTGACATGTCCTACGATACATAAGTTAGGTACAAAAAGTTACTCAGGTAATCTCAGGTACATAATGGTTCCAACTTAGGTACATGATTGCTTAGATACACGGTGGTGCCCCAGCAAAACCATGTGGGTTTTAGAGACCCATTGAGCGACCACCTTCCAGGAACCTTGGTTAGCCATCATTGTCCCAGTTCAAAACGCAGGTATCCCTGGTATCCCGAAAAAAAAAATGCACACAAAAAACGATCATTCATCAAGCTTTCCCATCCTATGATTCTCACCATGTGGATTTAGGTTAAATCCCTATTTTCTATAAAATGAATTACCCTCTGGTTATGACTAACAGTTCGCCATGGTATAGATGGCCCATAGAAATAGATGGCTTACCTATTATAAATGGTGATTTTCCTTGGCTATGTTAAATAACCAGAGGGTAATTTTCGATATAAACCCAAAGGGTAATTTCACATAATTCACATAGCTACTTGGTGGCTCATCCCACTTAGTAAGTGGGTTATAACCCCAGTTATAAATGGGATAAGTAGGGTTAATCCACTTATAATTGGGGTTATAACTCACTTACTAAGTGGGATGAACCACCAAGTATGGAAACCATGGCCCCTGCTCAGGTCTCCCCAACTCCGGCCATGTCTTGATGCTATCGCCCTTGCTCTGGTGTCTCAACTGGGGCTGGGCTGGAACGATGATGTGTTGGACTTGTAGTGGGGCACTTGCAAGATCTCGCAAGCACTTTAGAACTGGGGCGTGATATCCCTGACACTTGTTTTTTGGCCACGAAACCAATTCTGTACTCTTTGAAGATTGTTGCAGTCCTTAACCACATGTGTGGCAGTTTTCTGTTTCAACAGTTTTTCTTTTTTTGCCTGTTGGATTATGTTGGGTTTAGCCGAACAGATTTTACTTCTGGGGTGTACTGATGTTTATTCTGATTCATGGGCCTTTACTGATGGACTTAATTGCATCACAATCACATACACCTTTTTGGCAACACCCCCCGAATTAAGAAGTTGGTCAAATCCAATCCCAGAATATTGTACAGTATATATACTTATATATGCATATATCTACCTATATGTATGTATATATATATATAACATATACATATTACATGTCTATATCATTTCTATGAGTATGAAACTGAAGATCTCTAGATCTTGAACATCCTTAAACATGTATACTGTTTTGAAGACGACATTTCTATGACACTTCGACATGTCCACCCGGGCGTGGACGCCGTGGAGGTCCATGGAGGCCGTGGAAGCTGCAGTGGATGCTTTGCCGCTTGGGCGATGCCATCATCGTTAGATCAGTTTACAGTACATAGTATTGGTTATATGGATATAATGAAGCACTTTATCAGTCTACTAATGTCCATAGTCATTTTATGTATAGATATATACCGTATTAGTTTACTAATGACTTAGACTTAGTTGGTATATGGATGTATATGGTGAAGAAATACTAAGAAATACTAAGTTAATCATCCAGACAATTTTAAGGCCTACTGTGGATGGTTAAGAAATCCTGCACCATTTGGTATATGGTTTGTCCCCTGATAATCCCATCATGTAGGGTGTTCTTCTATCTGCAGGTGATGTATGATGACTTGGGGATCCCCCATTTTGCGACACCCCAAGTCAAGAATGATAACAATAACAAGACTGACCATAGTAGTAGCATTAATAATCAGAACGACAATAATAATAACGATGATCAACTAAAACCGATCATGATGATACTAATTATTGATAGTCATTGTGACAAAAAAGGTAATGTGTTTCGGTTTGCTGGAAACTATCTATATCTGTTGTGTAGATATAATCAGCAATTGTCGATAACAATATGATAAGGGCAATGTGATATAAGATGATATACTATGATACAATAGTATATATATATACATGTACAATGTATAGTATATATTCTATATATTTGAGATAATTTTGATATAACACAACGTATAGTACAGTATATTATAGTATAGTATAGTTTAGTTAATTATAGTATAATATAATATATATCATGTTATAATATAATTTAATATCATATAATATCATATAATATAAAAACACAATATCATATAATATCATATAATATCATTTAATATCATTTAATATCATATAATGTCATATAATATTGTATAATATCATTTAATATCATATATAATATTATATATAATTTAATACCATATATACTATTATAATATAATATTATATTATAATATAATATAATATAATATCATGAAAATTAATATAGTATAATAATACAATATAATTTAATATAATACGATATAATACAATATAATACAATATAATATAATACATATATATATATATTAACTCATTTTTTTTAATACAATATAATATACTGTAATATAATGTAATATAATGTAATATATAATATAGTTTAGTATAACATAATATAATATAATTTCATATCATATAATATAATATATTATAATATAGTTTATTTTAATATAATATAATATAATATGAAATAATATGATATAATATATATAGCGTAGTATCGCAAAATATCAAGTCTATATACATATATTATCATATATATATACCCTGAGGATCTCTGACAGCAAATAGGCTCTGGTGCATCGGAGCAGAACTTGACATTTCTTCTCTCAAGGCCACGTGTCGCACTCTTCGACAGTGCGTGAGTTCCTCTTGCTGGATGGGGCAGTCGGACCCTTACACAGAAGACAGCGGACCTTGCCCGCTGCAGAATCGTGGTAAGGGCATCCGCACTCAATTCAGGCATTTATGCACCGACCTCTTCCTTAGATGGATTGAGGTGTCCTGGCGTCGGTCATTGAGGATTTGAGCCTCCTCACAGCGGACGTGAGCGCTGCATTTATGAACGCTCCGGTTGAGTCAGATGCGTGCGATCTGGTCCTTATGCCTCCCAACATGACCATTGGTGGTTTGAAGGTCATTGTCTTGTTGTACAAGGCAATGAACGGTTTGCGAAGGGCACCCTTACTTTGGTTTTTGGAGCTCCAGAAAACGGTGTTGGAAGTGGGTGGACAAGAGACGTTCGAAAGCACGCTGTTTCGAATTTCCACCCAGAAAGAATTCATCCCCTTGTCTTGGTATAAGTGGATGATCTCTTAGTTGCATCCCATGATGAAAGAGAAGGAGCAGACTTCTTTCAGAAGCTCATTGGGATTTGGAAGATCAAGCTCACGCGTAAAATCCCAGGACGACACCACGGCCCCAGACAGGACCGTGCTCTGGTCTTTAAAGAGCAGTGCTTGGCAATTATTTTGGGCAAGAAGAGGTTGGAATTGCACGGGCAGAAGTTCAGTGTGGACGTCTCTGGTTGGAAATGATCTACATCTTTTGTATAGATGTAACAAACCATTGCCGATAACAATAGAACTATTGTACTGTAATATTAGTAATACTATTTACTATGATAATATATATATATATTTATATTCATACATGTATATACATTTATTTATTTGAAAAAGGAAATAGAATTCGATATAACCAATCATTTAGTATAGTACAGTATACAATAATTCAACATTTAACGTAGTATATCATAATATAAAGCTATATATATATATTTATATATATATATATATTTATATATATATATATGTATTTATATTTATATATATACATATCATTACAATATGTACATATTATATTCTGTTTTGGCAAGAACTTTTGCGAGCAATTCATACCCAGCCATTAGATTATTACATGTCTGTTTGTGCAAAAAGGAACCCCCCCCCAATTCACATGGAATGTCATCATTTTCCTCAAAAGATATGGCGGCTTTGGGTTATACCCAATTTTGGAATTCTCCACGCCGTTGGACTGTGACCTTGCTGTAAGGAACTTCTCTCTATTCGATGAAGCCGATGTACTGGGGTGACTTGACTTTCGGCAGGATGTGAGTGGGTTTATCATTAGCATACACCACTGGATTTTGTGTTTTCTAAGCATGTTCAAACGCAATCATTTCACATTTTTTCGCCCGTGACCTACAACATCACTTATAAACCTGTGTTGTATTAATTTTCACCCTCAGACATTACCTATATTATAAATTGCCCAAGACCGACAGGTTGGTTTCTCTTCCGGATGTGTGCATCGACACCACCTTATAGTTGGTCTTCTTGCCTTTTGTGAAACTTTGGCGGCCCACACAGACGCAAACTGGTGAGGAAAAACTATCATTTTGGATTCACCAGAACACCTGAAGAATTATGAGATGCCAATGATGAAGAAATACAATGGTGCAAACTCCATGTTTCCCAGATATACCCAAAATATGTTTAGTCTCTCCATGCTTATTGGATGGTTTGAGGAAGAACAAAATCCCATCCAAAAAGGATATCCCCCGAGATGTGAGCGATATGACCCAGAAATGAAGATCCATTATTTCCCGTGTTTGTTTATGTTTGTTCTCACCTATTGTTCTGTACTATGACCACTTCTTGATGATTTTTTTTTAGACATGTTGCAAGATATAGACATTATTAGGGTTTATGTAGGGTTTTAGGGTTCATATCCCATGCAGTGGGCCCTTTGAAAGGACCTTTAGTGGGCAGGGATAACATCACCTCGAGCACTCGGAGAATCTCCGGTGCTCATCCCATAAATTCCTCTGGATTTCACTGTGCTACTGAAATCTTTCCCTCTGGTACATTAACATAACTATGGAAAATCACAATTTTTAATGGGAAAACTCACTATAAATGGCCATTTTCAATAGCTATGTTAGTTTACCAGAGGGTAAACGGTTTTGTCTAAGAATGTGTTATACCCCCCAAATGGCATTTTAGTTAGCATAATTAGCCAATGGATTTATGGGTAGTTTCAGGCAAATCCAAATTATCCGAATTTTTGTCGGTGACTCACGGCCATTTCCTGCAGTACCAAGACTCCAGCACTGAACGTTGATGGTTAGTCAGTCAACTGTTCAGTACTGGGGTACTGAGAACATAAGTTGTATAATTAGCTGGGAGTATAGTTTCAATAATTTAATCATACATAATCGTACATATACATGCATGCATGCATACATACATACATTACATTACATTACATTGCATTGCATTGCATTGCATTGCATTGCATTGCATTACATACATTACATTACATTACATTACATTACATTACATTACATTACATTACATTACATTACATTACATTACATACATACATACGCATATGTATGTTTATACACAGCTTTAATAAGTGTCCAACTTCCCCATGGATTTCCAATCCAAAACATCACCGACCGGTCAGGTCATCCCTACCTGATCTACCAAGTAGATAGGAAAATCACATCAGGCTAAAATTATGTTTTTATTTTTATTTTTTATGTTTGTCAGGGCGCTATATGTGTGTGTGTGTGTGTGTCCGCCCCCATTGTTTTCCTTGATTTATATGCGTCGTCTTAAGCCGAAGGTTCATGTCAGCAAAAGGTATCCTCAAGCACAAACAGCATTCAAAATCATCCTGAACATTGCTGATTTTTGTACTCACTTCCAAAGACCATGTGGGTTCGTCTGAACATAAGGTACTCTACCCCGTTCCGTCCACTGTTTTAATCATCATGTTCCCATTCAAAATGCCCGCAAGTTGGTGGCCTACAATGGTATACCTCATTTTTGACCAATCCAAATCCACTCCTCATTGCCTAATTCCTTGTTTTTCATCGTTGAATTTGAATATGTAATCAAATCCCATTTTTGGGTTGCCAAAACATAGTGAGACTCCATATTATTTGCTGAAATCCGCGGGTGTAAATCACGCGTCACGTCCCTCCAGGTTCCCGACGCTCGACGCCACACTGCTTTGGACCTTCGCCGTGCAACGCATCCGTCGGAGTCCTTGGAGTGTGCGCTATGAAGCCTTTCCCACAGGCGCCGGGGGATCTTCGAAAATCAATATATCAAACTTGAGGATCATCGAATCATGATTATAAATATATGTATATATATATATAGTTATATATACAAACATACTATATAACCATGAATGATCTAAATATCCAGTTTTCACTTCAACTGGTTTTGTTTGCCTTCAACAAAAAATGATTTTAGGAGGACAGTGAATAAATATGTTGCGGAGACCGAGGGGATCGGAGACAAAAGCTGCTGAAGTTGTCAGTTGTACCTCTGTAAATTTGGGGTAAACCACTATTTCAATCAATATTTAAAGTTTCATTCACCCTTGTAAAGGGGGAAACTCAGATAGATAATGATAAATACATTACATTACATGTCCTTATTTGGTGAGATCTACATGTTGGTTTTGTACATGATGTTCATTTCTCTTTGTTGGAGGTCATTTGTTTCTGTTGAAAAAGGGGATGTGAACTCTCTAGAAACTTCCGCGCGGAGGCTATGAGGAAACCTTGAAGGACAGCCGATAGCTGCGGAATGGCCTTGGAGTGGTTTATCCCATTATTTATAGGGTTTCAACCATCCAAGGTGATGCAGGATTTCTTCCATCCACAGTATGTCTATGGATGTCTATGGTAGCTTCGAACTGCTACAGTTAAAGCCCTGAAAACCAGTCATGAATGGTTAAATCATCAATGGGAATTCCAGGATCCTAAAATGATAAAATGGAGGTACATGAGTACCATAATTTTTGGCCATATGAATTGGGGTTATATTCCCTTACATAAGCCTTACATAGGACATAGGCCTCATATATGGTAGGTACCTCCAATTTGGGGCCATTGATATGACAGAAGTATAGATGGTCTCGTTTCAGCTGTATTGACAACCATATTCTTTGGGATTTTGTAAGCATTTAACCATCAACAAGAGGGACTTGATATGATTCAGATTGCAACTTGAGGCAGTGAACGATAGATTATGTATATATGATTATGGGGTGTCCGAAAATGGGGTTCACCCCAATTTATGGTCATTTAATGGGGAGAATAGTGTACCAGTCGATGGAATGAGCTACTCCCCTATTCTAGACAAACCCACGTGAAAACCAACCATGAAAACCGGGGTTGATCCAAATATTAGGGCTATCTTCATTGTTTGACAAATTATCTCATCCCATGATAGAAAAGTGGGACCTGGACCAAAGGAGCCGGATCGGCAAGGACCTCGTGCCTACGCCTGTATGAGATGTTGACAAAGACGGATTTCCGTTTGAGGTATGGATTGACGCAGGCAGAAGAAGCTCTTCGTGCAGTTCACCTGAAACTGGGACACTATGCCGAAGCAATTACAGGGACCGCCCGTTGTCTCGCCCGCCTCGAGACACTGGTCTACGTCCTCGACTCGGCACTGCAGGCCTGTGAAGAGCAAAGACAAAAACTTCCCTTCGCACCGGTGGTGGCTCGCCGTGCGGCAAAACCGCGTCCTGGACGGAGGACAGGCGGCATCAGCTCTGGCAGCTTCAAGAGGAAACCTTTGTCCAAACCCGGCCTCAAACGGAAGATCCTCTCGAACAACAAGGACGACCAGACCAAAAAGATCCGATCACTGGAGGATCGCCTGATATTTTTAACCTCATCTAAAACCTCCTGGAAAGGATTTCATTGTTTCTTGGGGGAATGGTTACACGAACTGATCCAATGCGTAACCCACCTATGGCCATTGAATTGCCAACATGTTCACATGATTTTGCGACACTCCTGTAATTTGAATGATCGCATGTATATTAAGGTATATGTGTTTTTACATATAACATATTACAAAATACATTCACATATACATATACATAAATTTTTATTTTTTGCATATATATATATATATACATATTTGGTTGGTGGTTTGGAACATTTTTCCATAGATTGTGATTGGGAATGTCATCATCCCAACTGACGAATTCCATCATTTTTCAGAGAGGTGGCTCAACCACCCACGCTGCTCCGGTGAGGACCGCTGCTTCCGCGCGGATGCCACCTCCATGAGTCGCGCCTTTCAAAGTGCAACGTGGCAACGCCTGGTGCAGCGACTGAGGTGCAGAGCTGGGAGGATTCATCGATGATGATGTTTTAGATCATAGTTTAAATTATATATATATACAGTGAGGATTATGATGATGACAATGACGATGACGATGATGATGATGATGATGATAGCGACTTTTTTGGTAGTCTTTTCATGTTGATCGGACTAAAATGTGGAACTATATAGTAAAAACAACTAGTTCAAAACATTAGTTCAACATTATAATGTTGATTTCATAATATATACATGTTTTGAACTATGATGAGGATATGCTTGGTGATCATTAATATTATCAAGGTCAGTAATTAATGTCGTTTAAAACATGTTAAAACAATGATTGTTTTTTAGATAATGTAATTACATTTATAAATATGTTGATTGTTTATAATATTCATCTATATATAAACATCAATTATTATTGTTTGTTTTTGATAACAATGGTAGTATTATATAATGATGGGATATGATTCTAAGATTGGATGTTAATATGATTTAATGATGGAATAGTTGAGAATCATATGATTCGTATGTGTTTTTCAATGATAACATTATTGGAAACATAGTTGGATGACATGATCATAGAATGGGCATATAATGGTGAACATTAGTTTGTGGCTTTGTGCGATAAGGTTTGGCACGGTGACGTCCAATGTTTTGTTGTTTGCTCGCAGAGATGTCGCTCCGTGATCCCAGCATGGGTTTGACTGGTGGTGACCCCATTCCGAAGATGTCTCGGGTTTGGTGGTCGAGAAAAAAAAATCTTTGAGAATTGTGCTTGCAGACTTTGATTGCCTGCTGCTGGCCCTGGTGTGAGATTGCCCCTGTTTATTTTGTTGATAAACGTGTCGTGACGGGTGTCATTTTGGCTTCTGACCGCCCGGCGACAGACGGTGATGTCTGCCACACTCACCTTTATGCTGGTGAACCTGTTCCATTCCCATTTCATGCAGTTGCCATGGTTTTGATTACCAGCGGGTATTTACTGTATCAGAATGGTAGTAAGCAAAATTTAATTATCTAGAATGGTTCTGGAATGATCCCAACAAATACTCATCACACGGAACACTTGTGACCATAATAATTGTTTGTTAAATATTCCTTGATGGTATAAATGATGATATGAATCATATTGTTCATCCTATTGGTGATTCATCGCATGGGTAGAACGATAGGGGTTTGATAATCATTTCACGGGGATTTGTTAGGCATGTAATTTATTTAACTCTTAACAATAGCGACTTGACTATCTGGACACACATGAAATTGAACACATCCTTTATCTTTGGGGAATACATGAGATGAAGGGAAGTTAAGGAATGATCAATGATTGTTCATAAGGATGGTTATAACCAAACATGATAGAATTAAATCGGGTCAGAATTGTAATACGGGTATACTAAACATGATACTGCAGGTAAATGTTGTATATAAGGGATGACAACATGAGCGCATAATCTGGAGCACAGCGATATGAATTTGGAGGTTAGATAAGGTTAGTATATAACAAATTCATCCCATTCCAATTTGGTTTGTAAGGTTAGTAAGGTTAGTATGTGACTGGTTACTAACTCTTCTGGTTCCTCTGCAAACGCCCGGATTTTTTTTGTGTGATTGGTTAGCATAGGATACATTGTATTAATTATGTTTAATTGCATGGAACAATAGTGAGTCATTTGACCCACAGAAATTGACAGGTTTAACCATGTGGTTCAAGCATGGTTATAGTTACATAACCAATTCATTACCAATTCCAAATATTTATTGATGGGTTGTAATGTCATCCCCGGATCATACAAATTTCCCCAAATTATATAGATCCCTTGAAATGAGTCAGATCCAAAAGTGACTAAACCAGGTGCTAGCTGCTATTCGATATTTTGGGGGAAGGGATGATTCTGAGATATTCTGAGTAGGGACCTGTCCGAATTACCGAGTGCCACACATGGGATAGTTTAATAAGTCTACTTGGTGGCTCATCCCACTTAGTAAGTGGGTTATAACCCCAGTTATAAATGGGATAAGTAGGGTTAATCCACTTATAATTGGGGTTATAACTCACTTACTAAGTGGGATGAACCACCAAGTAGCAATTTAAAACCTTTGGATACTTGGTAGGTACACTACACGGTTTGGTAAATGTCCCATGGCTGTGGGATTTGTTTCACATCACCAAAACAAGTATCATATTATATCCCCAATTAATTTATAGGAACATATCATATTATATCATATTATATCATATTATATCGTATTATATCGTATTATATCATATTATATCATATTATATCATATTATATCGTATTATATCGTATTATATCATATTATATCGTATTATATCATATTATATCATATTATATCATATTATATCGTATTATATCATATTATATATATCATATTATATCATATTATATCGTATTATATCATATTATATCATATTATATCGTATTATATCATATTATATCATATTATATCGTATTATATCATATTATATAATATTATATCGTATTATATCGTATTATATCATATTATATAATATTATATCATATTATATCGTATTATATCATATTATATCATATTATATCATATTATATCGTATTATATCATATTATATCATATTATATCATATTATATCGTATTATATCATATTATATCGTATTATATCATATTATATAATATTATATCATATTATATCGTATTATATCATATTATATAATATTATATCATATTATATCGTATTATATCATATTATATCGTATTATATCATATTATATCATATTATATCGTATTATATCATATTATATAATATTATATCATATTATATCGTATTATATCATATTATATCCCCATTTTATCTCCCATATTATTAAAGATTCTTTCATATCATATTATGTGAAACACATCCAGGACATAGAAACCAAGCCCTGCGATCCCATGATCCTCCCGGACGTTGTTCAGCCGGCGGTTTTTGAACGGCGATGGCAACTGTCCGTTTTGTTGTGCTAACGGTTAAAAATCGCACGTGTTTAGTTTCCTTCATGATGTTGTTTGTTTCTTATATGATTTTGATTCAATTAATATGTTCATTGAATGCATTTTCTTGTTTATTTGCTGTATGTTCCCTCTATATGTTTGTTTGTTTAGTTATTTCTTGCATTCTTGTTGCTTCTGCCCATGTTGATCCCTTCGGCCCCGGTTCAAGTGGGGACATTCCCCTTTCAGCAGGCCATCGCAAGGCGTGGGCAAGGTTGAAGAGGAAATGGCCTGGTTTGCTGCTCGGCGAAGGGCCTGATTTGTTGAACAGAGTAGCCCATCTTTTTATTTTTTGGACAAGAAAGTAGCTCTAAATAAGGAACCATTGATTTATATCAAATGAGGTACCTCCAAATCCATTTTGAAGGATTTGTTCAGCATCAACATTGAGATTTTACCACATCAACCTGTGGCGGTGAACTCTGGACACCGATAACTTGGTGCGTCGGAAAATGGGGTGAAAAAAACAGCCCAAATGTATCCGAAATTATGTCCAGTTTAGTGTGGAAAGCTATGCTTATCCAATAGGCTTCGGATACATTATTTTCAATCAAACCCAAATCAGGCGTTTTGCAGGGTGAATCTACGACTAAGACGACTCATTCACTCAGCGAATGACCCTCCCACGGATCGGAAGTGTTGCTTTTTTCATCATTCCCAGATGCTCTATGTATATTTAGCATTATTTAGCTACATTTGGGTGATTTTTGAGGTGCAAGTGTTGATAAACTTTCCATACATGGAGCACATGGGATTGATACATGCGCCAGGTGAGGGGAAGTTCCCAACCATGGTCAGCCAAGTTGTTGGATGAGCAACGCATGGATTGATTGGAGGGGAAAGGCCTACGATGGCCTACGGTATTTGGGGCTGTCCAAAAATGGGGTATCCCATGGTATACCCTCTGGTAAACTAACAGTTTGCTATTGAAAATGGCTATTGAAAAAATGAGTTTTCCCATTAATAGCATGGTGGATATTTCCATAGTCATGTGGCTGTTTACCAGGGTATACCCATAAAATGTCAGCGACAATGCTTGACTCGTGGAATCTCATGGGTTTTCTGGGCTTTCCGGGATGCTCAAGGTCGAGCATCGCTTGGCAGAAACAGATGTACCCGACCTGGTTATGACGTTCACAGTTTGCCATGGTTAAGCCATGGCCCTAATCGAAAAAGATGGTTTACCGTTCTTAAAAATGGTGGATCTTTCCATGGCAAACTGTTAGTCATAACCAGATGGTAGAACAAAATCAAGAGCTCAAGTGAGATTTGACAGAGTTTATCTCCGAATGGTGGGTGTCCAGTGTGGCAGATCGCTATTTCATCTCCCAGTTAAATTCTGTCCGGACCGCCATGGACCATGGAGGCAGTTTCCTGGCAAGTGTCAGGGAACTCGAGGGAAGCCAACACGTCAGCCAAATCGATCTACAACAAGATCTTAGCTGCGTGTCAGTCCCACGTGGAGGAGTTGAAACAGATGAGGACAGAGTCCAAGTCTCAGCAAGAAGAACTTATCAAGGCTTTGAAGGCCTTGGCCACGGCAGTGGTCGGCACAGGGGTTAATGTGAGGGATTACATAACTGGGACATTGTAGACATTTGTAGACTGAAGTGCTCATGCTGGGAGACCTGACAATTTTTGCGAAGGGTTTGCACCATGTGATCGTGGGGCTCGGAAAACTGCTTGGTTGCACTTTCCATTGGATGGTTTGGGTTACCAAGAACTTGAGCCTTTTAATTTGGTTCCATTCCCTGCCGTTCTCGTGCAACGGCAGTTATGAGGGTTCCAAGAAGAATCAAGTTGAAGTGTGTTTCCCCACTACAACTACGGTGTTTTGATGTGTGTGTTTTTTTGTGATGTTTGTACATGTCCATCCTGCCGTAGGAGTTCCATACTTTTTCCATGAAATCCCAAAAATTCAAGGAATCGGGACAATCATAGCCTCGTTCCCAGTGACGATCGCTTCACTTAGGTTGATCTCGATCTGGAAATCCTCGCGGCGCGCTTGCGAGTGCACCTCGGTTTCCTGGAAAATCCTGGACAATTTGGAGAAAGATCAATGGGAATTTCAGGATCCTAAAATGGAGGTACTGTACCATATAAGGCCATATTTTCTGGGGATATCCCCTTACATAGGCCTGAACAATAGGCCTTATATATGGAATCGGTACCTCCAATCAATCGGATCCTGGAATGGCCATTGAAAAGAGCTAAGTCATGAATCTGGTGATTTCTTATGACTTTCTTAAGACCCTTTTTGGATTTTTTGGTATATCCCATTTGGGGTCCAGGATAGGATTGGACAAGCTGTAGTGACCTTGTTATTTCGCACATGGATCCTTTGGGAAGCCACGCCAGGAATGATTCCCCGGTGGGATGAGGCCAGAATAATCTGGAACAAACGGACGTGTATTCTAAGACCATGTTTTACTCGTACTATAAATATAGGATAATATCCGTTGGGGGTATCAACTGACCTATATTATCCTATATCTATAGTTTTAGTATAACTCAGTATGAATATAGGCATTTACTGAGTCATATGATCAGTTGAAGGGGTATCTACTCTTGGGCTTGCGCTGGCTTGCACTTGCTTGTTTCAGGACAGGCGTTGCGGCCTTGCTTAGTTCGTTCCGCTGAAACAACTGTGATGGCAGATCGGACAACACTGACCGTGATAAGTCATGATGCTGTGGATGGAAGAAATCCTGCACCAGTTGCCAGTTGATAACTATTGGTGACAATGAAACACTATAAACCATGGGATTAGAACCGGATAAACCATCTATCTACCAACTGGTGCAGTATTCCTTATTCCTTCCATCCACAGTAATTATATAAGTCTACATATTGTCAAGATAATTAGCTACTTGAACATCTACTGGAAACTCCTGAGGATATTTGGATGCCACCCACGGTTTCCTCTCTTCATTGTCCATTTCAGTGCAGTCGATGGTCGCTACTCGATGGTCGATCCTCGCTGCTACCGGTAGCTTCACTACCAGGGGAACCTGGCTTCTAAGGTTTCCCTGAAATTCACGGAAACAGTCAGGTTCTTAGTAGGGAATGGGGGAATGATCTAGAAAATAGCCATTCATAATAGTACTATAATCATCCCATTCCTCCATTCCCTACTAACTAAGCACCAGTCAGTCATGGGCTGAGATTCTCGAAAAACATGGAAACTGGTTGGTGGTTTGGAACATGTTTTATTGAGAATAATACTCCCATTTCTTGGAAAATCCTGGGCAATTTGCAGAGCAAAGTCATGAATCTGGTGGTTTCTTACGACCTTTTTTGGATCTTTTTGGTATATCCCATTTGATGGCCCCCCGTGGATAGGCAAATATATCCCATCAGAAGGGTAGGTCAACCACCAACCAGTTGATTTATGATTGCTAAGTTGCTTCAGAACCTAGTAACCTAGTATTTCACTCGGGTTTCACTAGGTGTTTATGGTGGATATATCTATGGTCAATGGGGGTTATGATGGGTTGAAACCAGCCAGGTACCTCTGTATGGGGCCACCGATCCCAGAAGAACCCTACCTGTCCCGGGTGCGTTTGGTTCCTTGGTTGGCTCGTACCTTGGACCGGTCGGTCAGGTGTTAGGCCTGGATTTGCGAACTGGAACATGGCCCACATAAATAGTTGATTTACCTATTAGAATGGCATTTATAGTTGATTTACCTATTAGAATGGCCCATTTATAGTTGATTTACCTATTTTCGAATGGCGATGTTCCATAACTCTTAGTTTACTCTAGAGGGCAATGGGAAATCCACTTCATCAAGGGGAATCTATAGGAAATATGTCTTGTTTTTTGAGAGTTCCTGAAGCAAATCCAACTCAAAGGGGGAAGTGTTCAAAGTGAGCAGTGTTCAAAAGCCGGTTGATGATTGTAGAGGCTTATCCTGTCCAATTAATATTGGGATTATAATCTGTATATATATATATAATTATATATAAATATAATATATATATATGACTGGTTGGTGGTTTGGAACATTTGGATTATTTTTCCATCTACTGGGAATGTCATCATCCCAACTGACTTTCACTCCATCATTTTTCAGAGGGGTGGCGAAAAACCACCAACCAGATGATAATCATAATGGATATGGTAATCCCCATGAACCAACCATAAGACTGCTCAAATAAGTTTGGATTAACAGCATGCACTGTTTCAACAGATGCATTCGTCACCATTCCTCTCAAACACCATTCGTCATTGGGGTGGAGGTGGTTTCTATCGAGAATTGATCATGATTCATCCCGCGGGAAAAGGAGGTCTTCAGCACCAAAGATGCCAGGCTGATGTAAGCAGGTTTGTGGTTCCAACTGTTTGTGGTTTCTTCTATCCAGAAAACTAGGATAATGACTCCCTTAAATTGACAGCATGTGTTGATATTCACCATCAATCCCATCATAAATCCAACCTTTAGCCCATGTCTATCTATCGTTATTGGGGGAGAAAACTTTGTATAGGGAAAACGTTTTTTTTGTGATATCCTAGGAGTCCAACCCTTGAATCCACCATGGGTGCTATAAGCCATGAAAAAAATGGATGTTTACTATCCCAGATGCTCCATGTATAGTATATTTACCTACATTTGGTTCATTTATGGGGTAAATGTTGGTAAATATTCCATACATGGAGCATACGGGTATGATTATAGCTATAACCATATATAGCCATAGTGAAATTCTAGTTATAGATGTTATAGCACCAAAATAAATGGGAATAGCACCCATGGTCAATCTTACATGGATATTTTAATCAGTCTTTTGGTATTAATGGAAATATCCACGTTCACCAGCAAAGATGTTTTTCATTTTTTGCAGGGTATCTAAGATTGGCAATGTGTATGAACCATTCAAAACCTTGATGGTTATTAGCCATTGATGTTTATTAACATTGATTGGCCATTTGATGTGTAAAAAAAGCCTTGAACCGTTAAATAATTCAAATGGATGTTTACTTGGTGGATTCAGAAAATGGATGAACATGGCTTTACCAACATTAAACAGTCATTAAGCCCAATTCTTAGGCCACCAAGCAGCCTAGGCAAATATCGCTTGGAAGAGGCTCACTTTACAGATTCCAACGCCCCTCGGTCTTTCGAAGTTCGCTTCCCTCATGTCACACGTTGTCTTCTGCTTGCAGAACGGGGTTTTCAAAGACGATGACCTCCAAACATGGTGTCAACCCGGATTAATAAACCCCGTTTACAGCTGGTGAATTGGGAGGGTACCAGAAAAAAGTAGAACTATTGGAGAAGTACCACCCTAATTAAGAAACCATGGTTTATTCATCCAGGTTTGACATTAATCGAGAAAAAAGAACTCGTTTACAATGATTACAGATAAGGTTTTGCAGCCGAAGGGGCCTTTGGAATTTGATTCTAGGGTCCTTGGTGATTTAGTTCTACCTCTGATTGTGTGATAATAGATATGTTCCAATATTTATTTCTTTATCTATCTTATTTATCAAGGTAGGTGGCCTTGGTATATACTAGTGAAATTTATCCCAAAGGAAAAATCGTATTGGCTTAGTGTCCCTTGGAGGTTTCAATATTAATATCAATTCTTATCCGTCATTCGGTAGTCGTGCCAAGAAGGGGATTGATAATTAGCTTCTCCATCCATTTACCCTTCTACTCGTGGAAGTACCAATCAGAACAAACGATCACCATTCGATCGAAGTTATTCGTAGTTCACATATGTTATTTTTTGGTTGAGTACTTAGAAAATAAAATAACATATTGTTATGCGACGGATTTGCGGGGGCGATGGACTTGGGGTCCCCCGAGCCAAAAGATCGTTTTTTTTTTTTGCCTAAATCTCAAATGAAGGACCCCGAATCCATTGCGGGAAAAATCATGGAAGAATATAATAGTAAGGCTGTTTCCTATGTCCACATATAAATTTCTGCACCCTGACATCGGCAGGTTTTTTGTCCTAAATCCCAGGGTGCAAACTCAGTATTGCCCAAGTCTAGGTGCAGAAACCTGCACCTTGACTTAGGCAATACCCCACCAAGCACCTAGAACATCGGCCAAAAAAAAAAATGCCTAAGCCAAGGTGAAGATTTCTGCACCCTGAGTTCGGCAAAATTATGATTGGACATTGCATTTACTGTACTTACTGTAAAGGATATAGATATAGACGTAGAAAAATTGGGAAATTTAGTACTTGAAAAAAAAAGTGATCATCAGGGATAGTAATGGTGTCTTTATACCAAAGATATATGGGGGCACCACCCTAGAAGAAACATGAGCGTGGTTGATACAAGTACCTATATTCCATTTTAATCCAGCAATTGGTCGGGTACCCTTCCAGGGAAATGGTAATGGACCCCGGAAAATCCAAAGAATATGATAGAAAAATCATCGTAATCGATACTGGGATGATACCAATTTAATCAACAAATTGGTTGCCTAAAATGAAAATAATAATGCACATATGATTATTCATGAACATGGTAGAAAACAAGTAGATACATTAAATAATCAATGATAAGATGATAGATACCCATTTAATCAATCAATTGGTTACCTCATAGGGGAAATAGTAAGCTACCTATAATACAATTCAATTCCACCATATATATACTTTTGGAAAGACCCAAGAATCCATTTCCAGAGACCCCAGATCAATTACAAAACCTTAGATGGTGTTCCCTCCATGTTTGGTGGATTTTCTATTGCCACGTAAGTTTATTTTTTGCGGATGGTACTTCCAGCAAAACACCTGAGGTTCAACAGCTGTGTTTGGGCCCAGCGGACGCAGGTGTGCCTGGTGTGCCTTGTGACTGGGGTGAAGTGGGGGGGAGAAAGCGGGGCATCAAACGATAGAAGAACATGTGGAACTTACACCTGGAACTATAAATAGAGATCATATACCCATAAAACTGCAAGTAAAGCTGTGGATACTTGGTAAAACTTGCATCATCAAGTATCTACGGCTTAGTGAGCGGAAATTCATGTCAAAATTGAGATGCACCTTCTAGAAACCTTGGTGATGGTTCCTTGGGAGCTTTTGGGACTGTACTACTTCCATGTGTTCTTTTCATTTCTTTTCCATGTCCAGGTTCATGTTTAGATCATATGCCAAGCCATACTCTTTTTGTTTGTTGAGTTCTAATTGCTGTTGCTTTCTATATCATGATGGATCTACTCTTTTCTTAGTAAAACTTCAGTTTTTGTTGTCAATCCTACCTGTTTTTGCGGGGTGCATGAACTATGTCAAATCTCCATATTGGTTGCTGCTCCAAATACTAACATTTTTGAGCTGACCAGTGCCACCTTCCCATGTGTGTTTGTTTACCTCTAACGATAACCAAGTCTTAATTTGCCTAGTGAAAGCAACCTTAGCCAACTGTCTCGCGGGGTTTCTGAATTCACCCATGATGGGAATCCGAAATGATTTCTGACTGGGGCACCTTGATCACAAAATCATGAACGTTTCGCAGCTGAAATCCAGGGATATATAAGGCTTAAGTCCCGAAAAAAAAGCCCTTGCCAACCGGAAAAACCAAGTGTTCAACCCGTTAAACAAAAAGAAACGTCTTAGTGGATATGTGGTTGTTGGTGAAGATTTGCCCTTAGTGAACCCACTCGTTGGGGACTTATCCCGAATATTCCCATGCAATATCCCACTTGATACATCCACTTTTGTTGCTTAAATCTCCATGTGCAACCATCGGGATATTAGGTCATCCCCATTCAAAATCCCATTATATAAGAATCCATAGAAAATCCCTATGAAGTTCCACTATGATCCTAAAAGAAAATAGAGGAAAAGTGCCATGTTGGATGGTTGTTCAGCAAAACCAAAGTAGTGAAGTCCCTATTCTCGTTGGTTCTGTATCCACGTAAAACCCCCAACATTTAGTGGATATATCCGCATGAAATCACAATCTGTGCTGCTAAAACCCATGAAAATCCCAATTCTTGCTCTGTAAATCCTCATGTTTGCCGATGAAACCCATGAGAATCCCATTCAAGATCCATCATATTCTGGGTGGTGTTATATCTGTCTAAAATTCCATAAAATATCCTGGCTGGTGGTTTGGAACATGAATTTGATTTTTCCATTCAATTGGGAAGAATAATCCCAACTGACTTTCATATTTTTATCCCGGTTGGTGGTTTGGAACATCAATTTTATTTTTCCATTCAGTTAGGAATGTCATCATCCCAACTGACGAACTCATTTTTTTTCAGAGGGGTGGCTCAACCAGTATCATGAAATCCATGAAACTCCCACGGCAACAGCTCTGTGGCAGGCGCATCGCCCTGTGCGCAGCAAGAAGGGCGGATGGCCTTGGCCACGGCCCTGGCCGCGTGGAAGGCGCCGGGTGTTGTTCGGATTTTGGGAAGGATGGGTTGTAGGGATATACATGGTCTACCCTCTGGTAAACTAACATAACTATGGAAAATCACCATTTTTGATGGGAAAATCCACTATTTCTATGGTCATTTTCAATAGCTATTTTGACATAACCAGAGGGTAGCTGTCTAACTAGCATCAATATAGGAACTTAACATGACCAACGGGTTCTCCCCTTTTGGATCCTGTGGGGGATGGCACATTTGGATACAGCGATGGCACCTTTCCGAGGGTCCAGCGATGGTGTTTTAGATGGCGCAATGCGGTTGGTCTGAAGATATGGTGCCATATGGTATCGCAAAATCCAAAAAATGTTATAGTTGACCATATGGTACCATGGTAAGTATGATCATGTGATGGTTTTTCATAATCTTATGTTATAGTTGAACATATGGTATCCCCAAATCCCAAAATCCATGTGTTTCCATGTTTCGAAGACTTGCCAAAATTGACTCCCAAAAATGACCCCGATGTTGGTAAATGTTCCATACATGGAACATGTTTTGGTCATGAGTCATGGGTGTTATGGATGACCATCCTGATTTTTCCTAAAAGAAATTGCCATACCCAGCAGTTGCAGGATGTTCGTGTGCTTCTAGATGGAGTCGCCCTGCTAACGGCAGGAAGGTGCGGTTGTGGAACGGAGCAAGAATCGAGAGACGGGGAAGATGGGGACAGGTTCATACAGGCCCAGATAATAAAGTTGGGAACCTAAAATGAAACGATCCATTACCAAATCAAACTTTCTAGGGCAAAGGGAGAACTGGGTCTGGAAAAGGAATTGGGGCCGCAAGGGAAACCCCCGCGGTCCTGATAGCAGACGCATGCGGTGCCATGAGTGCGGATCAGAGGCATCCCAAGGCGGCAGGTGTCAACGCTGCGGCCATTTGCGCGAAGGTGCCATACTGCTTCAGGAGCAGCTCGAGCAGCCTGTGTACAGTGAGTTTTTCAGCAGCTCTTCGCCGCTCTACGAACCGATGTGTGTTGCTGACATGGACCGCACAGAGCAGGGCGACGAGCCGAAAGAGATCAAGACGGAGAAGAAAGCTTTGGGGCTCATTAGATCATTGGATTTGACACGCAGTCATTTCAGATCACCTTGGGATAAGTCGGATAAGTATATGAATCAGTTACCATGCGCTTGCGCGCCTTCATTCACTCCAAAGCCAGGCTACATCTCACCTAGCAGCTCAGAGCTTACCAAAGTCCACAGGTCCCAAGGGTTTGGATATTGATTTTTTGGGAACCATACCCTGATACATGTTCATTTGTATCATATGATCAGTGATATATAATATTTACGATTAGCTATGCGATTATATATATATATATATGTACAATAATAATATAATAATATATAATAATATATAATAATATATAATAATATATAATAATATATAATAATATATAATAATATATAATAATATATAATAATATATAATAATATATAATAATATATTATAATATATTATAATATATTATAATATATATAATAATATATAATGATATATAATGATATATAATGTTATATAATGAAATATCATGATATATCATGAATCATGATATATAATAATGATATATAATAATGATATATAATGATATATAATGATATAAAATGATATAAAATGATATATATATAGTGATATATAATGTATATACACAGAGTTTTTGAAGCATAAGAATGGCCATATGCGCTAGAGAAACTTAGATGTAAGATGATGGTAAACATGACACTGGGGATTCTGTGTCCCTGGCGGACAGGGCAACTCCCAATACTTTCCACGGTGTCTGTTGGGAGTTGATACTGTGGATGGGCCAGCGAAATCCGAATCACCAGTTGAAAACGGTGATTTATCCCATTATTTATAGGTTTCCAACCATCCAAGGTGGTGCAGGATTTCGCAACCATCCACCGTATGACAACAAGTTCTATGGAAGTTTCTTTACTAAAACCTTCTGTTGGCATTTGATATGGCAATAAGTTCTATGGCAGCGTCGCTTATTTGGACGCATGCTGCACGTAGATCTCGTGCATCACCCTGCTCCAGCGACGACCTCATCGTCCTGCCAAAGCCCCACGCCTTCACCAGGCTGCCGTTGGGTGAGGACGCAGCCATGCAAAGCCTTGAAGTTTGCAGCCACGATGAAGGCAGTGGCGCTGATTTTGAGCAGTGCGGATGCAGTGAAAATAAAGACAGAGAGACAAACCAAGCATAGGCACGAGGGGAATTCAAGGTTGCAGATGGTATGATGATGAAGTGGTCTTTTTTCCTTTTTTTTGCCACAAAACCAGGACATCGCCTTTCCATTCAGACCAGCGGCCACTTAGGGTCGACGGTTTCAAGTGTTTTCAGGGTGGGATGGCTCCCTCAACCACCAATCAAACCGTGGCCAGCGATCCCCATGACACGATGTATTTGTTTGGGAACTACCAGCGATGTAATGCCAGGGGAATTGGGGAATTCTATGGAATTCTGGTCTTTGGACAGACTTAGTTGGACTATATATACAGTCTATCATACAGTAATAGAATTTTGTTTGTATATAGTATTGGATCTGTAGCAAATGCCATACTTCTTTGCGTACTTATTTGTAGTATTGTTTACCAGCTATACATGTCCGTTCCAATATGCCTATACACATGTATGTTTATTATGTGTATATATATATGTAGAATCCAGTCACACGGCACTACAGTCATGATACTAGTGTAGAAGCTGTGTATATATGACTATATGTATACATGTGTTATACATGTATAGATATGTGTACTCATCCTGAAGTAGATATGATATAGAATAGCAAGAATAATGGTAATGATTGTGAATATATATATATATATCTAAACATATTCCATATACCATGAATGAGATAGAAGCATAGATAGAATTCTTTGCTGTTTTCGACTCTGATGACTGATCACACTACGTTACATCACATGGCTTTGAATTGCATTGCACCATTCCATTCACTTACAATAGAGAAATAGTACATTACATATGTTTTTCTCTCCGTTTTCTATCTTACTATCCAGATCTATTAGATACACAATACATGATATTACTGCATATAGATTCAGAAACTGTACTATTCACACTCTACATGATCCGTTTTTTTTTTGTACAGTGCGTTGGTGTGTTTTCTCCACTGCCAGCAGCGGTAGGCTTTCTGTGCAGCGCCCTGGAGACGGAGAGCGTCGTGTTGCCCATGGAGGTGATGGTGGAGACGGAGACCCAACCGGGGTCCGCTGAAAATCTGGGATGTTGCGCCGGGATGAAGCTGGCGCTGGGGATTTTTAAGCAGGAAACATGAGGATTTCATAGGTTTTTATTCTGAAAACCATCCAGAGTTGGATGGAAAACATAGTGATTTGAGTGGCAAGGAATGGGGGTTGATGATGATTTACGTATTGTTAGTGATAGCATGTGATAGCTATTTCCGTTGGGATGTGTGATAGGAATGTTTTGGGGGTATAATCATGAAGAATGGGGACGCTAGACTAACAGAAATCAGGATTCAAGCGGCAAACATGGAAATGTATCATTGATTTATGATTGCCAAGTTGGTTCTGAACTAGTATTTCACTAGGGTTTATGGTGGTTATCTATGGTCAATGGGAGTTATGAACCAGTTCACAACTGGATGACTTTCATGAGGGCCGTCCTACATATGTTCCTTTAACAGCCTATAACATTTTTCTTGTTTGTTCATGTCAGTTTTCAGAGGTTTATTGTTTCACATTCATATATATATATATATATCATAATACAACATATATAAAGACATATATATATATACATATTTATGTGCGTGTGTGTGGTTATAGAAAGTGTGCCCAGTGCTTAAAGGCTGGCTGCAAAACTGCCGAACCTAACAACTCGTAGTCTTTGGAAGGAGAAAAAACGACCAGGCGCCTCACAGCGCAATTCCCTAAATACTTACCATCTGGTTATGACTAACATAGCCATGGAAAGATCCACCATTTTTAATAGGTAAACCATCTATTTCTATGGGCCATGGCTTCCATGGCTATGTTAAATAACCAGAGGGTATTGTTTGATGTTATTTGTACATACCAATTGGGACACGTATGTGAAAACTCAAACTGATCGGCATGCAGGGGTGGATTGTCCAGCCATAGTCAGTCAAGTCCCTATTGTTGAGTCAAATCCAAGGTAACATCCCATGAAAATGAATTAAACCCCAGTAAATCACTAAGGTTTATTGGATTAAAATGAATTAAACATGAAACTAAACCCCAGTAAATCCAATGCTGAACTTTTCCAGCTGGATCTGTGGTCTCACAGGAGCCGTCGCGCTGCACCTTTCGTTCGGCTCGCGACACTGGGGCCGCCGGAACGCAGCTTCCCCCGCTGCTGCGGGTGCAGCGGGGAGGCCCTGCTTGTGAGGCCTGGTCCCTGCAATGGGCTTCTGGAGAATGTGATACCCAATTCTATTTTGACAATGTTGCTAGAGCAATAGGATCCACTATCCAAACATTTAACATGGCTATGAAACGTTAAGCCATTTGGGGATGTGTTTTTCTCTTTTGAAACCTTCAATTGTTGGGCCAACCAGCTTCTGACCTGACACACTGATAGGTGAGAAAGGTTTCAAATGGTTTAAACACATGTGCTTCAAAATTGTGTTGGTAGATTCCAGGGTCAAGATTTTGGGGTATGTGCTTCAAATGATAAAATACTGTATGTTTTCTGTCGGGGGCGACGCGGGACTGTTTGAACAATGAAATCATACCAAATATTTTATGTGCAACCTTTCAGAAATTATTTTGGGTGGGTGGGTAGTGTCAAAGGAAATTATTTTGAGGTGGGTTAGAGTGTTTTTGAAAAATATTTTGAGGTGGGTTGTGTACTAGAAGCACCTCAGATTAATTCCTAAAAATTATTTTGGGGGGTGACCCTAGTGTTTTTACCCATGGTAGCCCGCATATGAAATCACCATGAAGACACGTGAAATTATGATACATATGTGGAGTTGTCCATTGCACCTCAGGGTAAACATAGGGACGATAAACCTGGACTTTCTACCTCAGCTGACCCAAAGTTGATGGTTAGTACTGGGCATCCCCAATTGGCACTCCCAGATGCTCCAAGTTAGCCAAAGGATTTGAGACGCCACATTGGGTAAATTGATGTAAATTGGAACACCTGGGAATAGTTACCCTCTGGATCCCTCTGGTAAACTAACATAGCTATTGAAAATGGCCATTTATAGTGAGTTTTACCATTAAACATGGTGATTTTCCATAGCAAACTGTTAGTTTACCAGAGGGTAAGGCCATGGATTACGGCCATCATTCATTTATCCAAGGATTCATCCGTTCTTTTCCCTCGAGACGACCACCGACCACCTCAGGGCGTGGAAGTGTTCAACATGCGGCTCCACAATGGGATGCTGCTGCCTGTGTGGCAGCGGCCAAGCTCAGGACCCCAGGGCAGCACGTTTTGAGGAGTTGATCTGATAGTAACGATCCGCCAAAAGGATCCAAACGGTCGAACTTCTTCTGGTTGGTGGTTTGGAACATGAATTTTCCCATCAATAATAGGGACTTAATATGGGTTAATGGGACTTCATATATCTTGATATGGACTTAGTAGATCTATATACTGGTTGGTGGTTTGGAATATGAATTCTATTTTCCCCGATAGTTGGGATGATGATCCAATCTGACTTTCATATTTTTCAGGGGGGGTGAAACCACCAATTAGTCTTCGAATCCCCCCCAAAAAAACATTTTTGTTTCTTAGCACAGTGTCATGGCCACAAGCCATCCAGAAGATGGAGATATAGACAAGAATCGCCATGATGATGATGATATTGTGGTTTTGGATGGATATCATGGTGGTGGATTACTACTCACTTTTGGATGAGGATTTTGATGATGATGATGATGATGATGATGGTAGCAATGGTGATGGTGATTTTGAAGAATAATGAAGGAGACGAAGCTCACATGGTGGTGGTGATTTTCATTGGTGCTAAGATTATGTATTGTTACACACGTTGTATGATGCCCTGTGGCTGCAACTGGGTGGTCGATCAAACAAGTGATTGCATACCAAAGGTGGCAGAATAAGCATGCAGATGACTTGGGTCTTGTGGAATACGGGGGAACAGCCTGCCACTTACCCAAGAAGTCAAGTGATGGGGAACCATCTGAACTCCCTAGTTATGTGATGGAAGACACTTTGCCGCCTGAAACTTGGGCTGGATGGAAGGGCCGGCTTTGCCCCGCAAAGTCAACAAACCCCCCGCTCGCGAGCCTGAGCCTTCTCTAGCTGCACAACTCTGGCATACTCTGGCTTTACAAAATGTCCTGGGATTGTGATCCCATGAAGGTTTCGCTGGCGTCGATGCAAGCTTAAGTTGAGGGTGCCGGAGTAGGGTTGGTAAAGCAATATAGTAAACCATCCCCGAAATAAGCATACATGGGTTTTATAAACCATCAAAATATGGGTGGTGTATTATTGCTTTACCAACATTAATTAAACACAATTATATATGATTATATTTAATATAGTTATTGTATTATATTATATCATATTATATTTTATTATATTATATCATATTATATTATATTACATTCATTATATTATATTACATTACATTATATTATATTACATTCATTATATTATATTATATTATATTTTTTTATATTTTATTATACTATTTTTTTATATTATATCATATTATCTTATATTATATTATATCATATTATATTATATTACATTTATTATATTATAGTATATTACATTATATTATATTATATTACATTATATTATATTATATTACATTATATTATATTATATTATATCATATTATATTATATTACATTTATTATATTATATTACAGTATGTTATATTATATTATATTATATTTTTTTAATATTATATCATATTATATTATATTATATTACAGGCGTAGATGTATGACATTTATGCACATTTATCGCAGTCAACCCCACAATCAGTGGGTAGTGACTAGCACCGGGCAATGCTGTCACTTCCAGTGCAGGAGATGTGGAGGACTTGGCAGCACATGTGGCGGCCTCGGCTCACCGAAAGCCTATCCCAGATACGACCCATGGTGCTGGTAGATTTACCTACAAAACTGGATACAAAACCGGTTCATTTATGGGGTAAATGTTGGTAAATATTCCAGGACCATGGAGCATATGGCTATGGGTTTCAGCCGTTATAGTTATAGTTATAACATGTTTTGTTGGTGTTGCCTTTGCTTCATAGCAAAACTAAAAAGCCAGAAAACCAGGATAGATCATGTTCCCCCCAAGTTTTCGCATCGCCATGGGCAGATCGAAAACCTGGAAGTCAAGAGAGATGTCGGCGTCGTGAATCGGCGTCGTCAATCTCGGGCTCCCAAAACGAATCCACTGGAATCGCTGGAGTCTATTGATATCTATTGGATTGTTCGTGAATTGGATCCCAAATATACATGGAAGATCATGGAAGTATTGATCATGTGATCCAGAGATGGGTTCAACACCCCTTTGATGGTTTAAAATTCCATTATGAATGGCTGTATATCTGTAACATCCGAAGAACATCTTTGTGAAACCAATTTTTGTTCTCTAATGTGAATCCTGGCTTAAAAAAACACCAGTTTGTGAAGAGAGGGTACCAATGTTTGATAGCAATCTATCAAGATGCTGCAAGGACAAATCAGTTCCAGGAGTATAGGATAATGGTCACCTATCCAGTGCCAGAAGTGAATTGGCAAGGGTGAACGCACCCAGTGCCTTGCCAGAGTGGATGAAGGTGGAGCAGTGGCAACAGCTCACACCACATGGCAACAGCAGTGCGAATCTGTGCGATGAAGCACAGGTCTGTGCAGATCACAGTGCTGCGGATGCGATGGAGTTTGCCACTACAGACATGCTGCAATGACAAAGGATGCCAAAGTGGTTCACATCAAGTGAGGGGTAAAACTGGTAGACCACTTTAGGGAGAAGTGCACGAAACATTGTGTTGAGACGAGGCCCAAAAAGCAATACCCATATCCAGATTTGAAGCCGATTGACGCAATGTTGCGTACAATGCATGCCCAGTGCGGACGTTCCTGCTTCTTGGACATTGTTTTCTAGATCATCTGAAACCCATTGTGGGTGTCACTTAAGTTGATTGTCACATGTTGTTTTTTTGAGTAAGCCTCAGCCTACCCGTCTGTTATTTTGTTGATTTTTTCTGTGCACTCTCTGGTTTGCTGGTTAAATCCCTATGTTTGTCGCTTTGAATCACGATGTTTGCTGGTTTTACCCATAGGATCCATGTATGCTATATATGGTAACATTTACCATCAATATACCCCAAATGTTAGCATATATACCATACATGGATCCTATGGGTTATTCAATGAGTTTCGTGATGTTGATCCCACTTGATCTTTTTGTGAAATCCGTTGTGTTTTCTTGCTATTTGATCCATTTCTATCCAAACAAAACAGGTCAAAGTTAAATTTACCTCAGCAAAATGATCAAGCTAAAAAGATCTCACTAAACCCGCAGCTTTTCCTCCGACCTCTTGTGGCTGTTTGAATATAATGAAGAAACATATAGTTGATCAAAATTAGTCTTGGTCAAATGTGATAAAACAGAACAACTACTCAAAATCCCATCTCTGCTTTTTATAGATCAAAATCCCATTTTGTAACCATGTAAATACATATAAATACGTATATGTTTGAACAAAAATAGTAGTCAAGCAAATACAATGCATGCCCTCTGGTAATTTTTCAGATAGCTATGGAAAATCATCATGTGTAATCGGCCGGTAAATGGTCTACGGGCCGTGGCTTCCACAGCAAGGTGTTAGCCAAAGGGCAGATGAAAATCCCATGATTCCAAAATCCCATTATTCCATATTATTCCATATTATTCCCTATTTCTCATATCCCATAGGATCCATGTACGCTATATATGGTAACATTTACCATCAATATAATATACCCCCAATGTTAGTATATATACCATACATGGATCCTATGGGTATTATCCCTCACTATAAAATAGCTCTTCTTGGGATTCCGCATCTCGAATCCCGAGTCGATCCCATGGAGGTGTTGTCCTGCATGGCACTTCGTCTTCGCCTTGAGGCGTTCCGAAACGAAACAATGACGGCGCTGGAGGATTTTTTTGGACAAAAGATGGGATTATAGTGGGATTCAACCAGGAATGGTGGGATTATAATGGGATAGTAGTGGGATAATAGTGGGATAATGGCGATAATACTTGGATTTTATAATGGGATACTCCTAAATCCTTTAGGATTTAACCACTCGTGGTGGGATTTAACATGATTTAAACAAGAAAAATTGATCATTTCTATGGGAATGATGATGGTGATGGCATGGGGAAATCAATAATTAGTGATTTAATCTGAATGACTTACAACGACCTCACGTGGTGACGTGATGGTATGTTCAGGTGAGTGAATTATTCTGGGTAAATTATAACGACCTCACTGCGACCTCACTGGAAATCATGGTTAATAAGGGGAATCACCCCCAAATGGCCTTAATTCAGGTTAGTGAATTATTATAATTTACCCAGATTATTGTAAGTCAGAATTCAGCCAGATCCATTGGGTTCTCCATTGGATAATGATTCTGATGATTGATAATCCATGGGAAAGCCCAAAAAACAACATGGGAGATATCCAACACTCCAATGCTTATTGATATTAGTATTGATAATGAATTGAATATAGATGATGAATGATGATGATAATGAATTGAATATAGATGATGAATGATGATGATAATGAATTGAATATAGATAATGAAGAACAAAGTGAATATTAACATCCATAACATCCTGAATAGATAGCGATGAACAAACATATCAGTATGAATGGACACATGTAGTTTTCAGTCGAGTCCTCCCAAAAAATGCACAACTTTCCAGGTGAATCATGCTGATTTATCCAGGTGTATGTTTCCTCAACATGGAGACAAAAAACAAGAGTGAATAGCACACACAGTTTTGGCACTTTGCCAGTTATACGTACTTATAACATCTTATAACCCCATTTATAGAATTTCTAATCCCAACTACCCTCTGGTAAACTAACATAGCTATTGAAAATGGCCATTTATAGTGGATTTTCCATTAAAAATGGTGATTTTCCATAGCAAACTGTTAGTTTACCAGAGGGTAATAGCCATGGCCATAACTGCACCACCTTTAGGCTTTTCTCGAAACTCTCCGCCACATGTTCTGCCAAGTTTGTGGCCCTTGAGGGGCCGTCGGGCCGTAATTCGTTGCTTGCTATTCGTTGCTTCCGTTGGGCGACTCCCCAGAAAAATCGAAAGAGTAATTCATCACCCCATTTACCCTCTGGTAAACTAACATAGCTATTGGAAATCACCTTTTTCAATGGGAAAATCAACTATAAATGGCAATTTTCAATAGCTATGTTAAATTACCAGAGGGTATAGAATCTATAATCCTGGTTGGTGGTTTGGAACATTGTTATTATTTATTTCCATATATTGGGAAGAATCATCCCAACTGACTTTCATATTTTTCAGAGGGGTTGAAACCACCAACTAGACTACTTGAATAGGAATTTACTCTTTTTGATTTTTTGGAGTTACCCATTAATAACTTGGAATTGTGCGATCAAACATGTTGACTATTACCCTGAATACCCGGTGGGTCAAAAATTGAAGGCTGAAAATGTGCTCATTTCTTTTTGGTATTTACCAGTAATGTGTATAGTCAAACGTAGTCCACCAGTCTTGTGACACCCAATGTTTGCCTCAAAAAAAACGGTGTTGTTGGATCAGTTCTCATCAATCCCACCATCTTTCCAGAGATCTTCAATCATCTCCCCACCGTTTGTTCTGGACCAACCTTGGATGGATAGCTTAGAGTCGTTTAATTTGTCCTTTAATTGTGTCCTGTCACTGGGAATATATATATAATTATATATATATACTAATCAGCATTAGTTCATAGTATCTTGTGGTAATAAAACATATAAAACATGGCTTGCTGGAAACTCTCCTGTAGAGTATGTTCGATGATTTTCTCATTGAAACGCCCATGTGTTTCGGAGATTTGCCGTGTTTGATTGCCAGAAACTATCCCCCATATTTCTTGGTAACCTATCCCCACTCAACTCCGCCTTTTTAGTAGTTAAATATCACATCCCAACATATCCCCGCTATATAAACCTCATGTTAAACACCTCATGAACTACTAAGAAATGTAACATACATGGTAATCATATCAACAATGAGTTGTAACATATCCACGAAACACCTCATTTTTGTTGGTTCTGTAAATCATGTCAATGGATTGGTTTAAGGGAAAATTTTAACCGGAAAACCCCATGATCTTAGTGGGAAAATCGATGGTTTCCGGTTAAGAGTTTCCCTTAAACCAATCCATTGATCATGTCAAATCCACCATTTTTTTGTTGATCACACTGATCATCATCCAGGCCACAACTTGGCGCGTGCACGCCCCATCAGATCAACTGCAAGGCAGGGCCCCAGGGCGGCAAACCGGCAGGGCGCCACCGAAGGATGGCATGGGACTCTAAGCAAAACATAGGTTTAATTACCGTAAAAGATGGGATGGGAACTAACCATCAAAAAAGGGGAAGTATTTCTTGTAGCAAAAAAATCCAGATGCGATATGATGGTGATGAAGATACCATCAAAGAAGTTGGAAGTTAAGCAACAGGAAATGTGGATTTAATCAACAAAATGAGGACATCAGTTAGAAAGGAGGGAGTTTGGCAACAGACATATTCAATTACAGTATCAGCTACATATATATATATATATACATATACATATAGATATAGATATATATACATATATATATGCAGTATATATATATGATATCTTGGTATTGGTAAGAGGCGCCACTTGCCCTCTGGCAGTATACCGGCAGGAGTTTGGACCAATCGTACCGTGTCCCGAGATCACGTCCCTGCGATGCAGCTGGTGCTGGTTGGACCTGCAGACACATGGCGGTCACCAGATGATCAGCAAACCCGCTTTGCAATAGATTCAGACAGGTGCAGTCACTGCAGTCATGTCCGTTTCTATCCATGAATGGGGGATACCAACAACAACTGCTTGGTGCTTTGGAACATTTTTTATTTTCCCATATATTGGGAATAATATAACCTCAACTGACGAACTCATATTTTTCAGAATTTTTCAGAGGGGTAGGTCAATCACCAGCCAGACAAACATTGCGAATGGAACAAGTATTGCAATGTGATAGATATAGATATGAATCTCATCCCGGTGGATTTCTGGATGTTCATCCCCCCCAAATATGGTATCGATTTGGTCCATCCCCATATGAGGCATTTTTTTTTCAGATTCAAACAGGAGTTTCTTTAAAAAAGGGGGTTCCAAAACCATGAGTTCAAATATTTTTTATGGTCCTTTATAACTTGGATGATTTGGGCATTTTAGGACATTCCCAAGCACGAATTGACTGGTCACTGCATGTGTTGGCCACATTTTGTTGGCTCCATGTTGGATGATGCTGGTGAATCAGTTCGCTGTGGTTATCCTCGAATTGATGCAACATTGGGCCATAACTACAACCCCACTGAATTTCCTAATCAGAGACCCATCTACCATTTATGGATGACTTTCCTATATTGAAACCTACATTTATAATCATTTTCTAAAAAAATTATAGGGCATTTCGAAATTGCTATGTTCAAGTGAAGCAATGATCCTCCAAAAAAGACGGATGCAGTTCTGCGGCCCTGGAGGATCCGAGTGTTTGGAATATCTGAAGAGGACGGCGCTGCCCGGGGTGCCATGGTGACCACAGCCGGGTACCAATTGACCCACAAAATTGGTGGAAGTGTGGGATGAGCAATGTTAGTCTCATGGTTCTAACATGTTCCTCATGGTTCTAATATGTTCTAATCATCTCAGAACTTGCTTGAATACGTTTGAATACAGAACACTATATATAACTCAGACAAGCATCAAAAGAGATCTCTGAGATGAGTAATGATTAATGTGTTTGCCCTCGGGTGGAAGAGGCAGTCACAATACACCAGAGCGGATCTGTCACAGGCAGTGTTCAAAACCCCTGTTTGATGATTAGTTCGAGGGTTATACTACCCTGCAAAAAAAATGGGGATTATGGGATTATAGTAATCCCATAATCCGGGGAATCCCTATATGGAAGAGGGATTAATAGAACACTGCTCAATTGATCAAAATTGGTCATTTGTTGTACTGAAACCATCCATCGCCCACTGTTGGGAACCCGAGATGTGTCACGTTTTCTTTTGCTGCTGGCTCAACGTCACATTCATGAATGAACTTTGGAACATCCCAAAAAAATCAACAGTTTTTTTTGGGATATTATGTATACAATAGTTTCTATAGGAAAGGATCAATGACATCTATATTCCATATACATTAGGCGGATGGTATAGTATGCCCCCTGCCGAGCCACTGTGTACCTGTCATGTGCACAGTACCGAACACAGCCCCTTCTGCAGGTTGAAAAGGAGGTTCATTGCAAAGAACTAACCCACAGTCAACCAGTTGATACTAACCTAATCTAAACGATTCCAAACCGCTATTTAAGAGTGATTGTTGCTCCATGCATCTCCAAGTATTGCGTCCATCGAAAAAACACAAAAGGTTGGTCTGGAAAAAAAGGGTACCGCGGGTACCCCAAATCCAGTGGTTTTTTAGAAAATTGTGCCCTGGCATGAAATGGCATGACATGGCCTTAAAAAATTGGGTATACCCATGTATACCCCGTTTTCAGACCCGCCATCCAGTCACATTGATCCATTGGTGTAAAAATCCCTCAAAGAGGGTCAAGTCTCGAAGTTTTGCCTGGTGAAATTTCAGTTTATGAGGGGTAAATCTGCTAAATTTACTCTACAATTCATGTATAACCGAGTATAACCCATATAGCTGGGAAGATTAAATAAAGAAAACTACCGTGAATCTGTGTGTGTGTGTTTGCCCGCCAGCTTCATAACCACTTCACTCCCAGGTATTTTTTGGGGGATCTCAACACCCCCTATGCGAATCCCCCATTCGAATGGACTATTGTTCACATTGTTCACAGTTAAATCGTGTTAAATCCTCCATTTGAATCTGACCCCCCCCTATACCCTCTGGTAAACTAACATAACTATGGAAAATCACCATGTTTAATGGGAAAACTCACTATTTCTATGGCAATTTTCAAGTTCGCAAACTGTAAACGTTTACCAGAGGGTAAGTTGACCACCGACTTCAAGGAGCGTGGCGTCCCTTACGGAACCGGTGGTGCTGCTGTCCCCTTTCCTGCTGCAGGAGAAGTGGTCCGACAAAACCACCCAGGCGCGAGGACTTTTTTGGGGCTTGGGATGGCTCGGTGTTTGGGTCGATTTTGCATGAAAAGTATACGTATATAATATATATATAGATAGATAGATATATATATATATAGATAGATAGATAGATAGATATATAGATAGATAGATAGATAGATAGATCGATAGATCGATAGATCGATAGATAGATAGATATATAGATAGATAGATATATAGATAGATAGATAGATAGATAGATAGAGATAGATAGATAGATAGATATATAGATAGATAGATATATAGATAGATAGATAGATAGATAGATAGAGATAGATAGATAGATAGATAGATAGATAGATATATATATAGATAGATAGATAGATCGATAGATAGATAGATAGAAAGATAGATAGATAGATAGATATATAGATAGATAGATATATAGATAGATAGATAGATAGATAGATAGATAGATATATAGATAGATAGATAGATAGATAGATAGATAGATAGATAGATAGATATATATATATAGATAGATAGATAGATAGATAGATCGATAGATAGATAGATAGATATATAGATAGATAGATAGATAGATAGATAGATAGATAGATAGATCGATCGATAGATAGATAGATAGATATATAGATAGATAGATAGATAGATAGATAGATAGATATATAGATAGATAGATAGATAGATAGATATAGTCATTAGTCTTGAAGATGTTGATCCTGTTCAAAGCAATGAATCATTCATGGTGGTTGGGTTTGAGAATGGAGATAAACATGAACTTAGTCCCTGGAAATTGCAATTTCAAGCGTTTTTCAAATGATGATAAAGATTGATAATCCATATCATATGCATATAGGGCAGTGTGTCAAAACCTTGTACCCCTGGTGAACATCAAAATAGCTGGTAAATGGATGTTCATCCCACTAAAATATGGTATCTATAGGTATTGACCCATACCCATATGATTTTGGAAAACCCTATATTCAGTCACCCCTGTTAAGGCTGGACCATGCCGGACCTTAGAGTTGGTGCTGTGTGTAACAATCCAAGCCTTGGCAGGCCTTATCCGAAATCAGGGACTGTCGGTCCTTGCATGGGGATGGAAACCAGTAAAGGCAGTAAAGCATAAGAAAATAACCAGGTAACACATCGGCCTGTCACCAAGAACCAGGGGTAAATCATCCTAAACTAAACATGGGTAGACCACCTGTCAATGTACATATTCAACATGTCATATCAACACTGGCCTGTGGCTCAAGGCCTTGAGTCAACTCCAGTTGACAACATACAGATTGAGTGCGTGCAACAGCAAAAGGTGTCGACAGTTGCAGCTTGACAACAGTGCTTGAAACATCTCGCACCTTTTACATGGTAGCGGAGCTCTGCCTTACCAGGGGCATCTCCAAGCAACAGCAGTAAACAACAGGCAGAGGGCTTGATCCCAGAACGCTGGGGGACTCTCAACAATTACTGTGCACAACACCCAACAAACGACACACCAGACAACAGAGGAAGCAGCAGCTGAACAACAACACTCCGACAACAGGGAGAAGCCTTGATCCCAAGACATTGGAGGAGCTTCAACAAAAAAACCTTACAAAGCAACAATGGCGGCATCACCAACAGCACCACTAGAGGATCAGACAGAAGCGTTGGCAGCAACACACCGACTCAAACTCAAACCCCCAACATATGATGGCAACTATTCAACATTTGAGGAGTGGAAGTACAAATTCACAGCATACATGGGCCTCATGGACCCATTCTACCCCAACATCCTACGACGTGCAGCAACATCCACACAACGACTTACAGAAGCAGACTTGAGAGGAGCAGCACAGAACATGGAGGAAGCCGACAGATGGGTACAACTGGACAACAACTTGAAGTACATACTTTTGAACGTAACAACAGGAGCTGCAGCAACAGTGTGCAGACAGTATCAACATGAGATGGGACTTGAGACCTACAGGCAGCTCAGCAACAGGTTTGCCATGCCATTAGGAACAAGAAGCATAGGGTACCTAACAAAGCTGCTCAAGCCAACATTTGACAGCAACAACTTCGAGGAGTCATGCTCCAACTGGGAATTCGAGCTCTCGAGGTATGAGAGAAACAACAACACAACACTACCAGACCAAATCAAAATTGCAGTCCTGATGAACGAGACATCAGGCCCACTGCAACAACACCTGCACTTGAATGCAGGAGCAACACCAACATACGTAGAGGTACGCGAAACAAAGCCACCACAGCCCTCAGCAGGCTACACCAGCAAACTGGGACATCCAGCGTCTCAACACACGCCCAAGGAGGACCGGCACCTATGGACATTGGAGCTGTCAACAAGGGAAGTACAACAAAGGAAAAGGAAAGAAGCCCAACAAAGGAAAAGGAAAGAACAAGAGCAACAAAAGCAGAGGATATGGCTACGGAGACAATAAAGGCATAGGAAAGATTGGGCAAGGAATGCAGCCCAAAGGATCCAACAACAAAGGAGGGTACATAGGCAAAGGCAAAGGCAAGCCAACAGGAAAAGGAAAAGGGGTCCCAACACAAGGATGCTACAGATGTGGCCAACCAGGTCACATAGCAAGAGACTGTCGTGTGGCAGTACACAACCTCAACGAGGTCACAACCAACACATACACTGGCCATTGGCAAGATGATGCAACAACCCAATGGTATCAACAACAACAGTATTATGGTGGCCAATGGTGGAATGATGACCAAACACAGGTCAGCGCACTGCCGCAGCAACAACTGGCACTCCCACCAACAAGCGCGCAGGAACAGCAAGTTCCACAACTCCACATAGCAGCAATTTCAATACAGCAGTCCAACAAGCAGCAGCCAGCAACTGAGCAACCGGCAAACACCACAGAAGATTTGATGATTGACAGTGGAGCAGCAACACATGTTTGCCCACCATGGTTTGCTCCAACATACAAAACATATGAACTTCACCCAGAACAAGGCCCAAGACTTACAACAGCAACAGAGGAAGACATCACAGCTTATGGCTACAAATGGGTGTACATGAAGAACAGCAAGCAACAACCGATCGTCATACCCCTTTATGTGTGTGACGTGTCACAACCCATTTTGTCAGTAACAAGACTGGCATCACAGGGTTTCAACATCCAGCTTAGCGATAACCCAAAAATCACCAACACCAACGGCTTTGAAGCAACACTGAAGCAACAACAAGGACTGTATTTTCTTACAGTCAACATCAGCCCAATGCCAAGCAACATGAAGCTCGACATATGTGAGACGTCACATGGCATTCGAGCAACAGTGCCCCCAGTGACAATTACACCAACAGGACCTGAATGGGTCACACACAACAACGACATTTGGATATACAACAGCACAGGATATCTGGTGAGGGTACACAAGAGAACAAGGAAGGCCCTCTTCACACCAGATGCACAATGTCCAGTTCCAGAAGAACAGCTGGACAACTACAGAAGAACAATAGCATGCAAGCCAGATGGAACACTTGAGGACTTTGAGGACAAATGCAAAGACCTTCCACAACAACGACAGAACAGAAGACTTCCAGGACCAGCATGGTCAGGAGAAACATGGTTCAGAGTCAAAGAGACAACAAAGCCTCCAGCACCACCGTTGCCCAAGGCATCAACAGCAGCTTCAGCACCAGCATCAGCAACACCAAAGGCATCGGCAGCCAAGGCAATGACACAGCAACAGCAGCAACAAGCGCAGCAGCCTACAGGATCAGCAGTTCGACGCAGAGAGAAGAAGCCAGTGGAACAACCTTTGGTACCACAGCAACAGCAGCCCATGAAGCAACACGCATATCCAGGAACAGCAGTTCCAGGACCAAAGGACACACCAGCACCAGCAACATGATCACGGCGCTGGAGGATTTTTTTGGACAAAAGATGGGATTATAGTGGGATTCAACCAGGAATGGTGGGATTATAATGGGATAGTAGTGGGATAATAGTGGGATAATGGCGATAATACTTGGATTTTATAATGGGATACTCCTAAATCCTTTAGGATTTAACCACTCGTGGTGGGATTTAACATGATTTAAACAAGAAAAATTGATAATTTCTATGGGAATGGTGATGGTGATGGCATGGGGAAATCAATAATTAGTGATTTAATCTGAATGACTTACAACGACCTCACGTGGTGACGTGATGGTATGTTCAGGTGAGTGAATTATTCTGGGTAAATTATAACGACCTCACTGCGACCTCACTGGAAATCATGGTTAATAAGGGGAATCACCCCCAAATGGCCTTAATTCAGGTTAGTGAATTATTATAATTTACCCAGATTATTGTAAGTCAGAATTCAGCCAGATCCATTGGGTTCTCCATTGGATAATGATTCTGATGATTGATAATCCATGGGAAAGCCCAAAAAACAACATGGGAGATATCCAACACTCCAATGCTTATTGATATTAGTATTGATAATGAATTGAATATAGATGATGAATGATGATGATAATGAATTGAATATAGATGATGAATGATGATGATAATGAATTGAATATAGATAATGAAGAACAAAGTGAATATTAACATCCATAACATCCTGAATAGATAGCGATGAACAAACATATCAGTATGAATGGACACATGTAGTTTTCAGTCGAGTCCTCCCAAAAAATGCACAACTTTCCAGGTGAATCATGCTGATTTATCCAGGTGTATGTTTCCTCAACATGGAGACAAAAAACAAGAGTGAATAGCACACACAGTTTTGGCACTTTGCCAGTTATACGTACTTATAACATCTTATAACCCCATTTATAGAATTTCTAATCCCAACTACCCTCTGGTAAACTAACATAGCTATTGAAAATGGCCATTTATAGTGGATTTTCCATTAAAAATGGTGATTTTCCATAGCAAACTGTTAGTTTACCAGAGGGTAATAGCCATGGCCATAACTGCACCACCTTTAGGCTTTTCTCGAAACTCTCCGCCACATGTTCTGCCAAGTTTGTGGCCCTTGAGGGGCCGTCGGGCCGTAATTCGTTGCTTGCTATTCGTTGCTTCCGTTGGGCGACTCCCCAGAAAAATCGAAAGAGTAATTCATCACCCCATTTACCCTCTGGTAAACTAACATAGCTATTGGAAATCACCTTTTTCAATGGGAAAATCAACTATAAATGGCAATTTTCAATAGCTATGTTAAATTACCAGAGGGTATAGAATCTATAATCCTGGTTGGTGGTTTGGAACATTGTTATTATTTATTTCCATATATTGGGAAGAATCATCCCAACTGACTTTCATATTTTTCAGAGGGGTTGAAACCACCAACTAGACTACTTGAATAGGAATTTACTCTTTTTGATTTTTTGGAGTTACCCATTAATAACTTGGAATTGTGCGATCAAACATGTTGACTATTACCCTGAATACCCGGTGGGTCAAAAATTGAAGGCTGAAAATGTGCTCATGTCTTTTTGGTATTTACCAGTAATGTGTATAGTCAAACGTAGTCCACCAGTCTTGTGACACCCAATGTTTGCCTCAAAAAAAACGGTGTTGTTGGATCAGTTCTCATCAATCCCACCATCTTTCCAGAGATCTTCAATCATCTCCCCACCGTTTGTTCTGGACCAACCTTGGATGGATAGCTTAGAGTCGTTTAATTTGTCCTTTAATTGTGTCCTGTCACTGGGAATATATATATAATTATATATATATACTAATCAGCATTAGTTCATAGTATCTTGTGGTAATAAAACATATAAAACATGGCTTGCTGGAAACTCTCCTGTAGAGTATGTTCGATGATTTTCTCATTGAAACGCCCATGTGTTTCGGAGATTTGCCGTGTTTGATTGCCAGAAACTATCCCCCATATTTCTTGGTAACCTATCCCCACTCAACTCCGCCTTTTTAGTAGTTAAATATCACATCCCAACATATCCCCGCTATATAAACCTCATGTTAAACACCTCATGAACTACTAAGAAATGTAACATACATGGTAATCATATCAACAATGAGTTGTAACATATCCACGAAACACCTCATTTTTGTTGGTTCTGTAAATCATGTCAATGGATTGGTTTAAGGGAAAATTTTAACCGGAAAACCCCATGATCTTAGTGGGAAAATCGATGGTTTCCGGTTAAGAGTTTCCCTTAAACCAATCCATTGATCATGTCAAATCCACCATTTTTTTGTTGATCACACTGATCATCATCCAGGCCACAACTTGGCGCGTGCACGCCCCATCAGATCAACTGCAAGGCAGGGCCCCAGGGCGGCAAACCGGCAGGGCGCCACCGAAGGATGGCATGGGACTCTAAGCAAAACATAGGTTTAATTACCCTCTGGTAATTTAACGTAGCTATTGAAAATGGTCATTTATAGTTGATTTTCCCATTAAAAATGGTGATTTTCTATAGCTATGTTAAATTACCAGAGGGTAAAAGATGGGATGGGAACTAACCATCAAAAAAGGGGAAGTATTTCTTGTAGCAAAAAAATCCAGATGCGATATGATGGTGATGAAGATACCATCAAAGAAGTTGGAAGTTAAGCAACAGGAAATGTGGATTTAATCAACAAAATGAGGACATCAGTTAGAAAGGAGGGAGTTTGGCAACAGACATATTCAATTACAGTATCAGCTACATATATATATATATATACATATACATATAGATATAGATATATATACATATATATATGCAGTATATATATATGATATCTTGGTATTGGTAAGAGGCGCCACTTGCCCTCTGGCAGTATACCGGCAGGAGTTTGGACCAATCGTACCGTGTCCCGAGATCACGTCCCTGCGATGCAGCTGGTGCTGGTTGGACCTGCAGACACATGGCGGTCACCAGATGATCAGCAAACCCGCTTTGCAATAGATTCAGACAGGTGCAGTCACTGCAGTCATGTCCGTTTCTATCCATGAATGGGGGATACCAACAACAACTGCTTGGTGCTTTGGAACATTTTTTATTTTCCCATATATTGGGAATAATATAACCTCAACTGACGAACTCATATTTTTCAGAATTTTTCAGAGGGGTAGGTCAATCACCAGCCAGACAAACATTGCGAATGGAACAAGTATTGCAATGTGATAGATATAGATATGAATCTCATCCCGGTGGATTTCTGGATGTTCATCCCCCCCAAATATGGTATCGATTTGGTCCATCCCCATATGAGGCATTTTTTTTTCAGATTCAAACAGGAGTTTCTTTAAAAAAGGGGGTTCCAAAACCATGAGTTCAAATATTTTTTATGGTCCTTTATAACTTGGATGATTTGGGCATTTTAGGACATTCCCAAGCACGAATTGACTGGTCACTGCATGTGTTGGCCACATTTTGTTGGCTCCATGTTGGATGATGCTGGTGAATCAGTTCGCTGTGGTTATCCTCGAATTGATGCAACATTGGGCCATAACTACAACCCCACTGAATTTCCTAATCAGAGACCCATCTACCATTTATGGATGACTTTCCTATATTGAAACCTACATTTATAATCATTTTCTAAAAAAATTATAGGGCATTTCGAAATTGCTATGTTCAAGTGAAGCAATGATCCTCCAAAAAAGACGGATGCAGTTCTGCGGCCCTGGAGGATCCGAGTGTTTGGAATATCTGAAGAGGACGGCGCTGCCCGGGGTGCCATGGTGACCACAGCCGGGTACCAATTGACCCACAAAATTGGTGGAAGTGTGGGATGAGCAATGTTAGTCTCATGGTTCTAACATGTTCCTCATGGTTCTAATATGTTCTAATCATCTCAGAACTTGCTTGAATACGTTTGAATACAGAACACTATATATAACTCAGACAAGCATCAAAAGAGATCTCTGAGATGAGTAATGATTAATGTGTTTGCCCTCGGGTGGAAGAGGCAGTCACAATACACCAGAGCGGATCTGTCACAGGCAGTGTTCAAAACCCCTGTTTGATGATTAGTTCGAGGGTTATACTACCCTGCAAAAAAAATGGGGATTATGGGATTATAGTAATCCCATAATCCGGGGAATCCCTATATGGAAGAGGGATTAATAGAACACTGCTCAATTGATCAAAATTGGTCATTTGTTGTACTGAAACCATCCATCGCCCACTGTTGGGAACCCGAGATGTGTCACGTTTTCTTTTGCTGCTGGCTCAACGTCACATTCATGAATGAACTTTGGAACATCCCAAAAAAATCAACAGTTTTTTTTGGGATATTATGTATACAATAGTTTCTATAGGAAAGGATCAATGACATCTATATTCCATATACATTAGGCGGATGGTATAGTATGCACCCTGCCGAGCCACTGTGTACCTGTCATGTGCACAGTACCGAACACAGCCCCTTCTGCAGGTTGAAAAGGAGGTTCATTGCAAAGAACTAACCCACAGTCAACCAGTTGATACTAACCTAATCTAAACGATTCCAAACCGCTATTTAAGAGTGATTGTTGCTCCATGCATCTCCAAGTATTGCGTCCATCGAAAAAACACAAAAGGTTGGTCTGGAAAAAAAGGGTACCGCGGGTACCCCAAATCCAGTGGTTTTTTAGAAAATTGTGCCCTGGCATGAAATGGCATGACATGGCCTTAAAAAATTGGGTATACCCATGTATACCCCGTTTTCAGACCCGCCATCCAGTCACATTGATCCATTGGTGTAAAAATCCCTCAAAGAGGGTCAAGTCTCGAAGTTTTGCCTGGTGAAATTTCAGTTTATGAGGGGTAAATCTGCTAAATTTACTCTACAATTCATGTATAACCGAGTATAACCCATATAGCTGGGAAGATTAAATAAAGAAAACTACCGTGAATCTGTGTGTGTGTGTTTGCCCGCCAGCTTCATAACCACTTCACTCCCAGGTATTTTTTGGGGGATCTCAACACCCCCTATGCGAATCCCCCATTCGAATGGACTATTGTTCACATTGTTCACAGTTAAATCGTGTTAAATCCTCCATTTGAATCTGACCCCCCCCTATACCCTCTGGTAAACTAACATAACTATGGAAAATCACCATGTTTAATGGGAAAACTCACTATTTCTATGGCAATTTTCAAGTTCGCAAACTGTAAACGTTTACCAGAGGGTAAGTTGACCACCGACTTCAAGGAGCGTGGCGTCCCTTACGGAACCGGTGGTGCTGCTGTCCCCTTTCCTGCTGCAGGAGAAGTGGTCCGACAAAACCACCCAGGCGCGAGGACTTTTTTGGGGCTTGGGATGGCTCGGTGTTTGGGTCGATTTTGCATGAAAAGTATACGTATATAATATATATATAGATATATAGATAGATAGATAGATAGATAGATCGATAGATCGATAGATCGATAGATAGATAGATATATAGATAGATAGATATATAGATAGATAGATAGATAGATAGATAGAGATAGATAGATAGATCGCTCTAGCTCTAGATCGATCGACTCGGTCTATAGCTCGATCTCCCGCTCTCATCAGAAGCTCTCTCGCTCGTTTCTACTACTCGCATCGCTCGAAGTCGCATCGCCTCGCTCTACTCGCTCTCTGATCTCTCTCCGCTAGATATCTCGCTAGATCATCTCATCGATAGATAGATAGATAGATATATAGATAGATAGATAGATAGATAGATAGATAGATAGATAGATCGATCGATAGATAGATAGATAGATATATAGATAGATAGATAGATAGATAGATAGATAGATATATAGATAGATAGATAGATAGATAGATATAGTCATTAGTCTTGAAGATGTTGATCCTGTTCAAAGCAATGAATCATTCATGGTGGTTGGGTTTGAGAATGGAGATAAACATGAACTTAGTCCCTGGAAATTGCAATTTCAAGCGTTTTTCAAATGATGATAAAGATTGATAATCCATATCATATGCATATAGGGCAGTGTGTCAAAACCTTGTACCCCTGGTGAACATCAAAATAGCTGGTAAATGGATGTTCATCCCACTAAAATATGGTATCTATAGGTATTGACCCATACCCATATGATTTTGGAAAACCCTATATTCAGTCACCCCTGTTAAGGCTGGACCATGCCGGACCTTAGAGTTGGTGCTGTGTGTAACAATCCAAGCCTTGGCAGGCCTTATCCGAAATCAGGGACTGTCGGTCCTTGCATGGGGATGGAAACCAGTAAAGGCAGTAAAGCATAAGAAAATAACCAGGTAACACATCGGCCTGTCACCAAGAACCAGGGGTAAATCATCCTAAACTAAACATGGGTAGACCACCTGTCAATGTACATATTCAACATGTCATATCAACACTGGCCTGTGGCTCAAGGCCTTGAGTCAACTCCAGTTGACAACATACAGATTGAGTGCGTGCAACAGCAAAAGGTGTCGACAGTTGCAGCTTGACAACAGTGCTTGAAACATCTCGCACCTTTTACATGGTAGCGGAGCTCTGCCTTACCAGGGGCATCTCCAAGCAACAGCAGTAAACAACAGGCAGAGGGCTTGATCCCAGAACGCTGGGGGACTCTCAACAATTACTGTGCACAACACCCAACAAACGACACACCAGACAACAGAGGAAGCAGCAGCTGAACAACAACACTCCGACAACAGGGAGAAGCCTTGATCCCAAGACATTGGAGGAGCTTCAACAAAAAAACCTTACAAAGCAACAATGGCGGCATCACCAACAGCACCACTAGAGGATCAGACAGAAGCGTTGGCAGCAACACACCGACTCAAACTCAAACCCCCAACATATGATGGCAACTATTCAACATTTGAGGAGTGGAAGTACAAATTCACAGCATACATGGGCCTCATGGACCCATTCTACCCCAACATCCTACGACGTGCAGCAACATCCACACAACGACTTACAGAAGCAGACTTGAGAGGAGCAGCACAGAACATGGAGGAAGCCGACAGATGGGTACAACTGGACAACAACTTGAAGTACATACTTTTGAACGTAACAACAGGAGCTGCAGCAACAGTGTGCAGACAGTATCAACATGAGATGGGACTTGAGACCTACAGGCAGCTCAGCAACAGGTTTGCCATGCCATTAGGAACAAGAAGCATAGGGTACCTAACAAAGCTGCTCAAGCCAACATTTGACAGCAACAACTTCGAGGAGTCATGCTCCAACTGGGAATTCGAGCTCTCGAGGTATGAGAGAAACAACAACACAACACTACCAGACCAAATCAAAATTGCAGTCCTGATGAACGAGACATCAGGCCCACTGCAACAACACCTGCACTTGAATGCAGGAGCAACACCAACATACGTAGAGGTACGCGAAACAAAGCCACCACAGCCCTCAGCAGGCTACACCAGCAAACTGGGACATCCAGCGTCTCAACACACGCCCAAGGAGGACCGGCACCTATGGACATTGGAGCTGTCAACAAGGGAAGTACAACAAAGGAAAAGGAAAGAAGCCCAACAAAGGAAAAGGAAAGAACAAGAGCAACAAAAGCAGAGGATATGGCTACGGAGACAATAAAGGCATAGGAAAGATTGGGCAAGGAATGCAGCCCAAAGGATCCAACAACAAAGGAGGGTACATAGGCAAAGGCAAAGGCAAGCCAACAGGAAAAGGAAAAGGGGTCCCAACACAAGGATGCTACAGATGTGGCCAACCAGGTCACATAGCAAGAGACTGTCGTGTGGCAGTACACAACCTCAACGAGGTCACAACCAACACATACACTGGCCATTGGCAAGATGATGCAACAACCCAATGGTATCAACAACAACAGTATTATGGTGGCCAATGGTGGAATGATGACCAAACACAGGTCAGCGCACTGCCGCAGCAACAACTGGCACTCCCACCAACAAGCGCGCAGGAACAGCAAGTTCCACAACTCCACATAGCAGCAATTTCAATACAGCAGTCCAACAAGCAGCAGCCAGCAACTGAGCAACCGGCAAACACCACAGAAGATTTGATGATTGACAGTGGAGCAGCAACACATGTTTGCCCACCATGGTTTGCTCCAACATACAAAACATATGAACTTCACCCAGAACAAGGCCCAAGACTTACAACAGCAACAGAGGAAGACATCACAGCCTATGGCTACAAATGGGTGTACATGAAGAACAGCAAGCAACAACCGATCGTCATACCCCTTTATGTGTGTGACGTGTCACAACCCATTTTGTCAGTAACAAGACTGGCATCACAGGGTTTCAACATCCAGCTTAGCGATAACCCAAAAATCACCAACACCAACGGCTTTGAAGCAACACTGAAGCAACAACAAGGACTGTATTTTCTTACAGTCAACATCAGCCCAATGCCAAGCAACATGAAGCTTGACATATGTGAGACGTCACATGGCATTCGAGCAACAGTGTCCCCAGTGACAATTACACCAACAGGACCTGAATGGGTCACACACAACAACGACATTTGGATATACAACAGCACAGGATATCTGGTGAGGGTACACAAGAGAACAAGGAAGGCCCTCTTCACATCAGATGCACAATGTCCAGTTCCAGAAGAACAGCTGGACAACTACAGAAGAACAATAGCATACAAGCCAGATGGAACACTTGAGGACTTTGAGGACAAATACAAAGACCTTCCACAACAACGACAGAACAGAAGACTTCCAGGACCAGCATGGTCAGGAGAAACATGGTTCAAAGTCAAAGAGACAACACAGCCCCCAGCACCACCGTTGCCCAAGGCATCAACAGCAGCTTCAGCGCCAGCATCAGCAACACCAAAGGCATCAGCAGCCAAGGCAACGACACAGCAACAGCAGCAACAAGCGCAGCAGCCTACAGGATCAGCAGTTCGACACAGAGAGAAGAAGACAGTGGAACAACCTCTGGTGCCACAACAACAGCTGCCAATGAAGCAACAAGCATATCCAGGAACAGCAGTTCCAGGACCAAAGGACACACCAGCAACAGCAGACTACTGGATCAAAGAAGGACAGTACTGGAAGAGAGTCCATGTACAACGACGGACTCAGCTTTACATCCCACAACAAACAATGGCTGGTCCAGATGTCACAAAGCTATTGCCACAAAGACAAACCATAGTTAAGCCAACATCAGGAGCCAGAGGATACACGATTGATGATGACTGGACAACAAAGACCTCAGCAACAATGAATTTCACATGGACGGGCTCAACAAACTTTGAGGAGAGCACGGCGTTCTAAGAGGAGTACTACAACATCGATGAGGAAGAACATCTCGATGCCAGAACAGCAAAAGGCATCAAAGCACCAGAGCAGCCAACAGCACAAGAGCGTGCTGAACATGAACTCACACACCTCCCCTACAGGAGTTGGTGTCCAACATGTGTTCAAAACAAAGGACGAGCAGACAACCACCCACGACAACACAGCAAACAACCAGTCGTACAATTCGACTTTTGTTTCTTCAAAACACTTGGAGAAAAGGAAACAACACCAATCCTCACAGGCATTGACGTGGAAACAGGCATGAGCATGGCAGTTCTTGTCAACAGCAAGACAGCAGACTTTCAATATCACGTCCAATGCATACAAACATTCCTCATGGAGTGTGGCAGAGTACAAGCTGTACTCAACAGCACAATCCTACAGTCAGATCAGGAGGATCACCTCATAGCACTTCTCAGAGCAACAGCAGCTAAGATGGGAGGAAACATCACAGTTCGACAAGCACCAACATACACATCACAAGCACAAGGCAGCGTCGAACGCTTTCACAGAACACTCATGGGACAAGTCAGAACACTGAAGTCCCAACTGCAGAACAACTACGACATCAGACTTACAAGCAAACATCCCATCGTAGCATGGATGGTGAGACACACAGCTTACCTGCTCAACAGGTATGCCATACACTCAGATGGCAACACAAGCTTCTACAGGAGATGGCATAAAGAACACAAAACACCACTCTGTGAGTTTGGTGAAACAGTTCTTTACATGTTGCCAAACTCAGCAGTCATTCCAAAGATGGAACGGCGCTTCATGCCAGGCATATGGCTTGGTAAAGACACAACATCCGATGAGAACCTCATTGGAATTTCCAACAAGGTTGTTCGAGCACGAACAATCAGAAGGCTTCCAGCACCAGAAAAGTACAACAAGCAACTGATGGACGTGATCAACAGATCACCAACACTCCCATACACCACTGGTGGACCATACGTTTCAAAACCACCACTGGTCTACAAGCCATTGAGGAGACCAGCAACTGCAGAAACAGGCACACAAGCTTTTGGAGCAGACACAACACAACAGCCACAACTTCAAGCATAGCAACCAGCAGCACCGGCAGGTACATCAACACGATGTGCCATTGCAGACTCACCAATGGCAACAGCACCAACAAGCTGTCACACCAGACCATCACTTCCATCACCAAAACGAACTGTTTCAGACGAAGCGGCAGAAGGCAGTCTGCCAAAGCAACATCGAACAGCAGAAGCAGCAACAGGTCCAGCAAGGCCTGACACAGCACAAGAGCCACCAACAAGCAAACTAAGAATCACAAAGGTGACAATTCAAACAAAGAAAGGGGTCGAAATCACAGCATACACTTGTGACGACATCACAGAAGAACAAACAGAGAAGATCCTTTTGGAACCAATGGTCAACAACACAGAAGGATTCGACAAACAGAAAACCATTGAAGGAATGAAGAATGAGATCGATTCCATGAAGAAACAACAGGTATACATGGAAGTCGACATCAACACTCTGACCCCAGAACAAAAGAAGAACATCATACAGTCAAGATGGGTTCTCAGAGACAAAGGCAACAACGTTCGTGCAAGAATTGTAGCAAAGGGCTACACAGAGGCAGTCAACGACCTTGATGACATCTATGCCTCAACACCTATCTTTTGCGTCCTGAGAACACTTCTCACTATCTGCCTCAACAGAGGTTGGATCGCCAGAACAGGAGACATCTCAACAGCTTTCCTACATGCCGCAGCAGCAACAGCAGACTTGTACATGTATCCACCAAAGGAGTTTTACAGACCAGAGGACAACATCATCTGGAAACTCCTCAAAGCAATCTATGGACTGAGAAGCAGTCCAAAAGCTTGGCAAAACCACCTTGCAGAAGTCCTACAACAACTTGGACTTCAACGCAGCACAGCAGAGCCCAACATCTTTATGACACCAACAAGAGATTGCTATATCCTCGTCTACGTCGATGACCTTCTCTTCCTAGAAGAACAACAAGTGGTGGACAAGCTCTTCACAGCAATTCAGCAACATCTTCTTCTTCGACCAACAGGTACACTTGAACCAGGGAAGACAGTCTCCGTCCTTGGACGCAACATCACCAACAATGGTGATAGCTACGATATTTCACTATCGCAGGACTACGTGGCCAACATCTTGGAGGAGAACAACATGCTGAACTGCAATCCAGCACCGGCACCAGGAACATCAGCCTTGAAGGCACCAACAGCTGATCATGAACAGCCTCTTTCAACAGACGAACATGCAGCCTACAGGAGAACAGTAGGTAAACTACAATGGATGACATACACTCGTCCCGATATCATCTACGCAACAAAGGAGCTGGCCAGAGCATTACAAGCACCAACGACGGCAGACCAACAAAAGCTGAAGCACCTTCTTAGGTATCTCAAAGGAACACAACACTAGAGGCAGGACATCAGACCAACAGCAAAGATACCTCCAACACAGATTCCAGACCTCAACATCTATGTGGACAACGACTGGGCAGGTTGTCCAGAAACGAGGAGATCAACAACAGGTTTTCTCATCACACTACTTGGAGCTACAATCAACTACGGCAGCCGAACACAGGCAACAATAGCACTGCCAAGTGCTGAAGCAGAGCTATACGCCATCAACACAGGAGCAACAGAAGCACTTCATTTGCGCAACCTCCTCATGGAGCTCTTCAACGTCCAGAAGGTCAACATCAAGATCCACACAGACTCGTCAAGCGGCAAGAGCATGGCAACGAGGATAGGATCGTCAAGAAAAGCAAAACACATTGACCTGAAACATCTCTCCATACAACAACTGATCTCACATGACATCGTGAGACTCAATAAGATTCACACAAACGAAAACCCAGCAGACATTTTCACCAAATACATCTCAACAGAAACACTCCACAGACACCTGCAGGCAGCTGGGCTCAACATCCAGCACCAAATCCACTAGAGAGTGGATCTTCTGTGAGAACAAGGAGTCTCATCAGAGGGGTTCTCATCAGCTTGGAAACAAATTAAAACAAATTATAAATCATTTTGAAACATTAGATTTCATTAGATTAAATTTCAATGATAATCATGTTTCATACCTGTTTTTGGGGCAAACATGATGTGACATATGCTGTGGCCCTGGTAGCCATTGTGGCCCCACCTCGACCTCCCCTTCTCATACATTCTGATGTGACATAGTACTGCACTGTCTTTCTGGCCAATGTAATAAGAGTATCAAAAGATTGACTATGTATTGAAATACACTATTATCAAGTAATTGGTTGTGACGCACTGTACTTGTCTTGTTTAAGCATGTGCTATATTTATTCGCAGCTATATTGTAAGCACTTGGCACTTTTTATTTGTATTTAGATGTAATTCTCCTCAAAAAAATGTTTCAATATATTGTAAACTTTTCTGATAAAGTCTGCCAAAAAAAAGGACATTGCAGCAATACTAAAATTAGTCTACACAGACTAAATCGAATACTAAAATTTGGCGCAGGAGGTGCCAAAATCTGTATTTTTTTTTTATTTTTTTATATTTTTTTTTATTTTTTTTATTTTTTTTGATTTTTTCTAATTTTTTCTAATTTTTTCTATTTTTTCTAATTTTTTCTAATTTTTTCTAATTTTTCTAATTTTTCCTAATGTTTTCTAATTCTTTCTAATTTGTTCTAATTTGTTCTAATTTTTCGCATATGTATACTTTTGTTTTTGTAATTTGTTCCGCAACCCTGGAGGGGCTTCCCCTCTTGGTGTGCCAGGATGTGCTCCTGGGGGCAATCACACGTAGAGTGGAGTTTGCTTCGGAGTCAACCACCGTGGAGAAATCACTGGGTCCTGTGCACAATTGTTCACAGTTTGTAAGCACCAACTGGGGTAACTGCAATTGTAATAAAATTGGCCCTTGCCAGCAATCCCTAATATCAGAGCAACCCTCAACCCCAGATGTGATTAAGTGTTAAAACAACTTGTATTTAATATGCATCATCATTACAAAGATTCTATCTTAATAGTTCCATCATCATTTTGGCAGGGTTCAATGTCAAACAAAGTAGAATATAGACTGAAAGAAGCAGAGGTGCAGCAAGCAGGGGTCATTGCAAACAATGTTCTAGTCTGTTTCAGACTTGCCACCTAAGACTAAGTACAGCAGAACCTAGCACAGAAAAAAAAAGTGAGGGGCACGGAGTAATTTGTTTTTATTTGTTTTAATTTGTTTTAATGTTTAATAATTTGTTTCATTTTTTTGATATTTTTTGATATTTCAATCATATTTTTTTATATGATTTATAATTTTTCATTCTGGCCAGCCATGGCTGATGAGATACCCTTTGATGGGGTACCCAAGCCTGACAATTGAGTGGATACAGCAACAGCAGTTTCACAACACCCGGGCAGCTAATGCATTATGCGCACGCGTGCACAACTGCGTGAGCAAACAATGCACACACAGACACACACACACACACGGACGCGTTTGAGCCATGACCGATGTCATCAACAAACGTTGATGAACATCTCCCTTGTTTCGTTTCATCCAGTATTTCAACAAGATCTTTTTTGGAATCCCAACATGGTGATCTATTTCGACTATCTGTATCAACATCATTGACTTAGTCAATATGATTTTCTTTTTGCAGGATGACTTATTTCAACAAGATCCTTCCCAACGTGAAGGTCAACATGTCTCGTGACGCATGATGATGTCAACACCGTTTGTTGACAACAGTCGTGTATTCAACCTTTTTTGTGCAGCCATTTTTGTGTCAACAGACGCTTTAGATCGACGTTCAACACCGGAGAGCCTCAACATGATCTCTTCGCGCTTCAACGTTGTGGGCGCCAACATTCCTGACTACAATGAGGTGACGATTCAGCCGTTTGAGGATCAACAGGCTTTTGAGTCTTTGGGAATCACGGCAACACCGGTAAATCCCAACACGGTGGAGAACCCGGATGGATCAACACCAGAGGAGTACAACAAGGCCACAAGCCTTGGCAACATGGTGGCCCTCTGGGTTGTGATCACCGTCGAGATGATCAACAGCCTGTTGAGCCCTGGCTCAACAATACTACGAGGTCTTCCGGGGTGGCAACACATGCCATATTTTGACAAATTAATCCTCTCGGTTAGCCCGATGAAGGCCATTCTCCAACATCTCTATCACGTGGCAGAGCAACACGTGAAGACTGGATACAACACAGTCTACTTGTTGAGCATCAAGCCAGATGCCAACAACATGATCTTTCGAATCGGCAACCGAAGTTGGACAACATTCGTCAGGGCAGGCCTCACGATTCAGATCCAACTTGAGGAGCAAGCATCATGGTTGTTCACTGCATCAGAACTGCTCACTCAACAGTTGTGGGCAAACAACAGGGAACAAGGGTTCCTCGACATCTTCAACATGCTGAGCTGGTCAAACAACTTCATTTGGAGTTACAACACTCCTGTGAATTTGGCAACAGTTGGAGATGAGATCCCACAACATCTCATCTATATGCTTCAACAAGCCATTCAGTACGGTGGCACTCAACAACTGGAATTCTTGCCAGAGGCAGCAAGGACCAAAATCAGGATGGTCCTCAACAAGTGGCATCCTCTCCTTTAAGGAGGACAACAATTCCAATACTTTGGTGTGAAGACACCAGAGAGGTTGAGGGGATCTTCAACACTGGCAACATGGCTGATGGAGCAATCAACAGCACTTCGATGAAGTGAACAAGTATCGTGCGCCAACCGGCATGGAAGACAACATGGAAGAGAACGAAGCAGAATGATCAACAATGATCACAACAGGGATGGAGCTCAGACAACATCCCGGTGCAGAAGCACCAAAACAACAGAGCTTTGCGCGACATGGCGCTCAACACATGAGAGCTTGAAGTGCGCATAATTAAGCAAGTGTTTTTTCGTCCAACACCTGCGGCTGCAACAGGCGTATAAAGATAACCAAGCCATCGGCATTTGTACAGAGGATGAACCAACACTCATGCATGAGTAGTCAACATAATGCTGTTTCAGTTTCAACATGTTTATAGTTTCAACATTAGTTGCAACATTTAGTGAACACAGACCCATGTAGAATATATATATAGTCAACATCTGCTGGCTTTATGACAATTTTAGCCAGCCACACATTGGAAATCCAAAATTATTTATTTTTTCGATTTATAATCATTTTACTTATCACCAAAAACATCACCAAAATCATCACCAAAATCATCACCAAAATTGCTGAGGTTTCCCAAAGATTCCATTTTGGAGCTTCTGGCAGCCCCAAAGTTTCCCTTGCAGAGGTTCTTGTAGGGAAAGGCTCCCCAAAGTTTCCATTTTGGGGGGTTCCCGGCCCTCCCCCCCAGAGAGGCGCGGAGGCCACCAAAATGGCTCATTTTTGAAAAATCCAAAACACGTAAAAAACTTCGAGTTTTTTTTGTTTTTTCGTTTTTTTTCTCGTTTTTTTCATTTGGCTGTCATGTTTTTTTCGTTTTTTTTCCGATTGTTTTTCCTTTTTGGTGGTTCCCGGCCCTCCTCCCCCAGAGAAGTGCGGAGGCCACAAATGGCCGATTTTTAGCCAATTTTTTAGAAATCCAAAATCGTAAAAAACCTCGTTTTTTTCGTTTTTTTTTCGTTTTTCTTTCGTTTTTTTTCATTTTATTTTCGTTTTTTTTCGTCTTTGGTGGTTCCCGGCCCTCCTCTTAGCAAATTTTGGAAAAATCCAAAACACGTAAAAAACATCGAGTTTTTTTCATTTTTTTTTCGTTTTTTTTTCGTTTTTGGTGGTTCCCAGCCGGAGGCCACCAAAATGGCCGATTTTTAGCCAATTTTTTAAAAATCCAAAATCGTAAAAAACCTCGAGTTTTTTTCGTTTTTTTTTCGTTTTTCTTTTCGTTTTTTTTTCATTTTATTTTCATTTTTTTTTTCGTTTTTTTTTCCGTTTTTTTTCGACGTTTTCGATTCCCAAACGTATTTTCATTTTTTTTTCGACGTTTTTTTCGATTCCCAAACGTATTTTCATTTTTTGCGACGTTTTTTCGATTCCCAAACGTATTTTCATTTTTTTTCGACTGCGCAATCGCGGTCGTCACTGGCACAATCGCGGTCGTCACTGCCAAATTGCGTTCCGGCTTTGCGGGAGTTGTGATGGAGGCAGTATCAGCGCGCATCACGGTTGCCCGGCTATTGGGCCGTTGGTAGATTCTCGTGAAAATCCAAAATAATCGGATTAGAACGAGCGGTGACTTGGAAATTTGTTTGGTGAGCCTGATTTGCTGGTGATGTTTATTAGGATGATCCACATGATACAGAAATAAAGCTAGCCAAACAGATGAAGATTTTGAGGATAAGTTTGGTGATAACCAAAGTGATGATTTTTTGAAAAAAAATGTTCTTGTGAGCCCCAGCCTATGGCTCCCAAATTCTCATAATGCTGGCTAACATAGCCAACATCTGAGGGGCCGTGTCAATGTACATATTCAACATGTCATATCAACACTGGCCTGTGGCTCAAGGCCTTGAGTCAACTCCAGCTGCCAACATACAGATTGAGCGCGTGCAACAGCAAAAGGTGTCGACAGTTGCAGCTTGACAACAGTGCTTGAAACATCTCGCACTTTTACACCACCAACCAAGATCAACCAAGAAGATGGGGCTGTCTCTTACTTGGGAGCCCTGTGCCATAGATTTGACAGAACCAAGATCAAGTCCTTGTTGATTCCCCAAAACAACTACCTTGCTGCTCACAGGACACATTGAACTGTCCGCCATTATTTCGGATGTGTTTCGCTAGAAACCAGAATATGATCCAGATGTGTTTTATCCGACAATATAGGGTCCCCCTACACTGGGCAATAATCATTGTCCCTACCCACCATGGCACCATGGCAATTTTGGCGCACATCAGAGGTGGTCAAACCTCATCCAGGTCACCCAAGTATAGTCACATAACGAAAGCCCAATTGACATATGAGTTGTAAACCACTTACCTCCATAAATCCTTATTTTGGTTAAGAGTCACTCTTGGGTCGGTGCCAACAAGCGGTTTTTCGTTCTGTGTCGAAATACGTCACATCGACATCAGCAGCTATCCAGACAGAATCATGTTGCACTTCTGGAGGTCGACAAACTGGAACGACTGTTTTTGGCCACGGCCAAGTGAGAAACGCGTGCGGTTTGGATGTTCTTCGTTTTGCTACCGTCGGACCCTCCCGAATTCTGTGGAGCAATTCAGCAGAATCGCACGAGACGGCTGGGTCATGGTCGCGTTTGGGCGGCAAGTGCCTCCGGGATGCCTTTGGGAATGGCTTACAAGATCTTACAAGCAATGGGCATTCCATTTACATCCATTTACTTCAATATGCCCAGCAAAAGAATGGTGCAGATTGGAAGAAGACTCGGGAATTGCCATGGTTTATACTCTCCAGTTTCCACTTAAAGGGCACCGCCAGATCGTACTAGAGAAATGGAGTCGCTGTTTGAATCCATTGAAATCCCCAACAGTCTGCTGGTTCACTCCCAATCTTTGGTGGTTAAATCCCAACTTACATATTACTTTGCTGCTTCACTCCCATGTCATCAACAAACACTGCAAAGAAGTGGTTAAATCCCAATTTTTGTTGATGAAATTGCCCACTTCTTCGCAGTGTTTGTAAATCACTAAACACCTGTTTGGAGGTCTTAAAGCGGGCCCTGCTGCAGCTTCGATTAGGCGCCTCGAAGGATTTCTTCAGCAAATCGAAGGAACATATTGGATTTATATGGATTTATTATGATTCTTCCATCAAATACACCCCATTTGGAAAGTCAATGCGTTCACTTGCTTGGTTGCGTTTAGTGGGGGGGAAAGATTTCAAACAGACCGTGCGCTGACTTTCCCGACTGGGTGTACGGTAGCAACATGTAGCAACCAAATATTGGAGTTGAGAATGAAACAACAGGGGTAGCTGTAGTTTAGTTGAGCCAAAGCATGGATTTGGATGGATTTGGGCATTGACTCGGGACTTCCATATGACATCAATTTGGGATGACCTCGGTTCGAATCCCACTCCACTCCAGTAGGCAATCTGCCCGTCATGGATTGTTACTCTGCACTGGACCAGGGACCATTGGATTTAAGTTCGCTTTTCTGGTCCATTTTTTGGGGGTCAAAAAGAGGGGATTATAGCCTTATCATTAACTTATCATTATTATTACTTGGTGGTTCACCCCCACTTAGTAAGTAGGTTATACCCCTGGTTATAACTGGGCTAAGTAGGGTTAGTTCACTTATAACTGGGGTTATAATCCACTTACCAACTGGGATGAGCCACCAAGTTTGTATTTGGCCCTTAAGGCGGTGTTGTGGGGGATTTGGTTTCGTCACTGACAATATGTCAGGCATTTATAGTATACCCAATTCACTCGGGATTGTCATACTCTATATGAACTGGGACCCCCCTTTAAACCAGCCATTATCTGGAGGCGTGACATCACATTAGGCGCGACATTGCGCGACCCTGATCAGAATCATGAGGATGATGATGGATGATGAGAACTGATGACTGTAGATGATGACTGTGAAATACTGTCGCATACTGTGGCAGCCTGGCTTGTGCCAGCGAACCATGCAGCGCGGGACACTTGGGAATTATAGTGTGTTCTTGTTGGCACATGTTGGCGGCAGCGCACAATGAGACGCTGTGGAATTTGGCTCTTTCAAGGTGCAGTTGTCTCCTCTGTTCGGTGGCCGATCACCCTGCTGCAGAAAGGATCGCGCCGCACAGCGACAAACAGTACGCAGCCAAGCTCAATCCTGGAAACTTTGGTGGTTTTGGTGAACTTGGTGCCTTGCTGGCCATGTTGACGAGTTGGATGTCAAGCTGCTGGCATGTGTCCACTTGCTGGCGCATCTCAGTGTTTTTCCCCACCTGCCAGGTGAGGGTTGTTAGATTTTATCAGAGTTGTTCTCCTCCTCCTCCTCGGCTAGCTGTCCTCCTCCTCGTCCTCGTCCTCCTCCTCCTCCTCCTCCTCTAGTTTCTCCTCGACCATGTCTGCATCAACTTCCACCTCCACTTCCGCCTTGCCAACTCTTCGCCAAGCTCTTTGCCAACTCTCTTCGCCAAGCTCTTTGCCAACTTCCCAGCTCAGTGTGCACTGGGACCTCAACCTGGGACCTGCCCAGCTCAGTGTGCACCACTGGACCTCAACCTGGGACCTTCCCAGCTCAGTGTGCACCGCTGGACCTCAACCTGGGACCTTGCCAGCTCAGTGTGCACCGCTGGACCTCAACGGGCAGATAGAATGCCAGAAGATATGCCAGATAGAATGGCAGATGGAATGCCAGAAGATATGCCAGGTAAAATGCCATGAGATATGCCAAATAGAATGCCAGAAGATATGCCAGATAGAATGCCAGAAGATATACCAGATAGAATGCAAATAGGATGCCAGATAAAATGTCAGATAGAATGCCACAAGATATGCCAGATAGAATCCCAGAAGATTTGCCAGATAATATGCCAGAAGATATGCCAGATAGAATGCCAGATAGAATGCCAGATAGAATGCCAGAAGATATGCCAGAACATATGCCAGAAGATATGCCAGATAAAATGCCAGAAGATATGCCAGATAGAATGCCAGAAGATATACCAGATAGAATGCCAGAAGATATGCCAGATAGAATGCCATAAGGTATGCCAGATAGAATGCCAGAAGATATGCCAGATAGAATGCCAGAAGGTATGCCAGATAGAATGCAAATAGAATGCCAGATAAAATGTCAGATGGAATGCCACAAGATATGCCAGATAGAATCCCAGAAGATTTGCCAGGAGATATGCCAGATAGAATGCCAGATAGAATGCCAGAAGATATGCCAGAAGATATGCCAGAAGATATGCCAGATAGAATGCCAGAAGATATGCCAGAAGATATGCCAGAACATATGCCAGAAGATATGCCAGATAGAATGCCAGATAAAATGCCAGAAGATATGTCAGAATATATGCCAGAAGATATGCCAGATAGAATGCCAGAAGATATGCCAGAAGATATGTCAGATAGAATGCCAGAAGGTATGCCAGATAGAATGCAAGAAGATTTGCCAGTAAGAAAATGTATAAATGTCATGGTGGGGATCACACGAAGTAAAGTAATTTAATATGCCTCAATAATGAACATACTGGCCCAACTTGTGGAAATCATTGTGTGCGGGTAGTTTCTGTTAAGTTTTGGGTCAGTAAAATGTATCTTTACAGTTCTTTATAGATATGTCTTGATGTATCGTCCAGCTTCATGCCAGACATTTAGCTATTTGGCAAAGCGTGCCATCCCTTTCCATCGGAAACAAGTAGCAAACCTTGGTATTGCTTAGGTCCGTAGAGCAGATGTTCAGTAGCATGTCTGATAGCAAGATGGCGCCATGGGAAGAGTGATCCAGCCGCTCCCCGCAACGGTGGCCCCTACATAAAAAACTTGCCTATCTATCATCAGATCACCTTTGGAGGGGCATATCCAATTAGGGATATCATATCATATCCATTACCTTCCAGTAAATTAACATAGACCCTGGCAGTCATCGGGGTTGGAAGATTAGTTTCCATTAAAAATTTGTTATTTTCAGGGTCCAACTGTTTATTTATCAGAGGGTAATTCGATCATTACCCCATCAAATAATGCGATCTATGATTGATATCCCAGCAAATATCATTGCAGCAATTGATATCCCATGATGGCTCAGCTGCAAAACCTGGTTGCAACCCCCACACATTTTTTGCGGGGCTTGGCAAAACCACCAAGGTGGTGGTCCCACTCCCCAGTTGTAAGTTGGTTTATAAACCTCATAAACTATAGATCCACTAGAAACCAACTGAGGGATTATAAACTATAGTTGGTTTATAAACCTCATAAACTATAGTTGGTTTATCCACCTTTTTTTGGCACAAAAAAAAACTGAGCTAACATCAAATCCAGTAAACATCCCATGAAATCCAGCGGCAGGCGACGCTTCGGTGCTGAGTTTCCCCACGAACTCCGAGCTCTTCAGCTGGCGCGTGAGGCGACGGAGTGGATGGAGATCCCCACAGTTACCATGTCGTGGTGGGATCCCAACCATCCCTGGGTGGTGGTTTGGAAAAGTGTATTTTCCCATTAACAATAGGGAATTAATATGGGTTAATGGGACTTGATATATCTTAATATGGACTTAATAGATCTATATACTGGTTGGTGGTTTGGAACATTTGGATTATGTTTCCATATATATATATATGTATATTGGGAATAATAATCCCAACTGACGAACTCCATCATGTTTCAGAGGGGTGGCGCAACCACCAACCAGATACTCTTGCTGGAAACCCTCCATTTAGTGTGGGGATCTCCCAGCTTGCCATGTTTGATGACACTGTTGTCGGTAAATCTGAATCCAAAGATTATCTCAAGTTGGTTGGACATCCCAGAGTCCCAGTATATTATATTCCTTTGATATCCCATGAGCCAAATACTCAATGTCCATTCCAGGATCCTAAATTGGAGCTACCTACCATATATAAGGCCTATGTAAGGGCTATGTAAGGGTATATACCCACAAAATATGGCTTTATATGGCACAGTACCTCCATTTTAGGATCCTGGAATTCCCATTGAAATACTATGAAATACTATTTGTTGATGGTTAAACCATCTTCAACCTCCATTTTCCAATTATCATCCCATTTTATCCCCCTTCATGATCCATTGAAGATCCATTGATGGTGTCATCTGGAGGCGCTTGCGGCACCAGTATTGGAAACTGGAGTTCTCAGCAGTTGAGCCTTGGAGTATGGAGTCGCTCAACATGTTGGAACCAAACAAAAACAAATCCATACACATAATATATTTCCCACTGCTTATCATATATGAATATGTATATATATATATATATACATAAAGGCAGTCTATATTGCTACTTTTGTTTGGACTATTATTCCCTTTCCAATACAAAACGCCGTCCAGAAACCATGGTTGATGTAGAAATCGCATATTTGAGACCATTTATATAGATATTTAGGGGGTGTTTTGCGGTTGATTAGATCTGCGATTGGATGACATACACATTACTTTTGGGAAATATGTTGGAATACATATATATATATATATATATTTGATTAATATACGTACATATGCGCATATATATATATATATAGATATATACACGCAAATTTCTCAAATCTCATGGTTTATTGATGATTTCCCCTATTAGAGCGGGGTGTCCTTCATGTAACCCATCGGAATGTCCTGGATTTGATGGTCCCGGAGTCCTGGCCTGGGATGTTTTGGTGAACAAATGGAGCCTGACCATGCATGCATATATAATTTATATATATATATACACGGAAGGACATATTCATCCCCAAAAAGATAGAAAAGTAAATTCCGATTAAAATAGTGAAGATTCACGTTTCTATTATATATATATATATGTATAATCAAAATGAGAAGAGCGATAGTGATGACAATGAGAAGAATCATCACGATACAGGAATGAAATACAATAGAAACATCAACTGAAATGAGTTGTTTTGCCTGGAAAATTGTTAACTGCCGCAGCACATTCAGGATGAGATTACAAACCAGCGCAGTGTTCTGGCTGCACATATGTGTTGTGCGGGTTGATATGGTCGACACCGTAAAGATGGGCGGTATCTACAACAGACACGTTAAAGTCAGATTTTTGGTCGGTCGGGGAATATCGGGACCATCAGACATCCTCCATCAGTATCTGCAAAAAAATCTACAATCATAAGATATAGAATGGACAATTTTTTCATGCTGAATACAGTTTTTGCTAGCTGCTAGCTCCACGCCAGTGAAATCTAATGTTTTTTTTTGCCATGTCCTTGAAGATATTCAATTGTTGTGCCTTCTTCAAACGTGCTGGTTTTATATGTCTTATCCATAGCTCATCTCCCAATCATGAATATTTGCCTATAGATAATAGATAATAGATAAATCCCAGGGAGAAACGCGGAGATATCTTCCTGAAAACTAACATACAGACGTGTAGACAATCAACTTTGCTAAGCAACTGGGCGCCAGCAGCTTGTCTGTTCGATGGTCAAATTCAAACTTTTGTTGACCAAATTGGTAAACCTCCATGTTTGACTTGTAAATCACCATGTCTTGATGTGGATGTCTCCCTATTTTCTTAGTTATGTAAATCTTTTTAGTTGATGCTTAAATCACCCAAAGATGGCTGGCTTAACCTTGATTATAAATTATATATATGAAGTTAACATGTTCCATAATTGTCCGTTTTATGATATTTGCCATTCTGAACCAAAAAAATCCCAATAGTATTCCCATGATATCCTGTTGGATGGCGAACCATCATTTTCCTATTAAGACTGCCCACAAAATTTGGCTTTTTGGCTGCTTAAACCAACATTTTGTTGGTGAAAGTCCTCATTCTGATGGTCCAAAAATCATTTAAAAGATGTGTCAAATCCACTTGTTGATGGTCAATAGTTAATTCCCCTTGGCTTCCTACCCTCTGGTAATTTAACATAGCTATTGAAAGTAAGCATTTATAGTGGATTTTCCCATTGAAAATGGTGGATCTTTACATAGTTATGTAAACGTTTACCAGAGGGTATCCCATGGAATATCCCATTGTATATAATATCCCATCATTTTTTATATCCCATGAATATCCCTTGATGGTTACCCTCTGGTAAACTAACATAGCTATGGAAAGATCCACCATTTTTCATGGAAAAACTCACTATTTCTATGGCAATTTTCAATAGCTATTTTGACATAACCAGAGGGTAATTCCCCTTTGCTTCCCATTTATAGTGGATTTTCCCATTGAAACTGGTGGATCTTTCCATAGTTATCTGGCTGTTGACCAGAGGGTATCCCATGAACATCCCTTGATGGTTAATTCCCCTTTGCTTCCTATCTCCCTTGATGGTTCCCATATTGAAAAACCGCGTCGAGGCCTCAGTGGCGCCAGTTGTGCTTTGGGCCTCGCCTCGATGACGCGCGTCTTCGCCGCGACGACGCTCCAGTCGCTGCTGCCGCGCGGCAGATGTGATGCGAAGGGTTGGGGGACTACCCGGCCTGGTAAACTCACAAAAAACGATGGAAAATGGCCATTTATAGTGAGTTTTCCCATGAAAAATGGTGATGTTCCATAGTTATGTTAAACTACCAGAGGGTATCATCGGAGTGGCTATCATTGGATTACCCTCTCTGGTTGGTGGTTTGGAACATGTATTTTCCCATCAGCAATAGGGACATATGGGTTCATGGGACTTAATATGGGTTAAAGTGACTATCATTGGATTGGTTTAAGGGAAAATCTAACTGGACACTCACTGGACACCATGGTTTTTACCATTAAACATGGGGGTTTCCGGTTTCAATTTTCCCGTAAAGCATAATCTAATGAGACTATGATTAGAATAGGATTACCCTCTCTGGTTGGTGGTTTGGAACATTTTTTTATTTTCCCCAATAGTTGGGATGATGATCCAATCTGACTATCATGGGAGTGACTAATGTGGTTAAAACAATGCCATAAACTACCCATGACTCGGAATGGCTTATACAACCTATAAAATTGGTGATTTGGGGGATCGTTTATTATTGTTTTAACCATGATGAGAATGGGAAAGATCCACCATCTTTGATATGTAAATCAACTATCAATGGGCAATTTTCAATAGCTATGTTAAATTACCAGAGGATATGTGGTATATTCTGAGACAATCTGAAGATATGTATACAGTATATACTTGGTTCATGACGTTTCTTGTCTCATCTCCCCTGAAGTTGTCTCAGGTCGGTGTGCCGTGGGGAAGTGTGTATAAAAGATATATATGACATTATTATGTGCCATTGGGATGGGGTAACTTCTGGGTGCCTGGGGTAAGAAACAACGTCCGCCCAGGCTAGGTATTACATTATGGGTATATGATGGGACTATTATGGTATGGTCCTGGTATTTTGTGGTATGACAGGATTGCTCCAATCCATTGTCGGTAAATTATTTATATTATAGCCACAAGGTGACAAGGTAGGAAAACTAGTTTTTGTTTACCTGTTGAACAAGACTCTACCTACCCAGTCCCCCCCTTCTAACAGCCATCAACAGGGACATAATTATACCAAATTATATATACACCAAATTATACCAACAATTGTTGTTCAAGTAGGTCAACAATGGTTGATGAAATTGGTGGATATAACCTGGGATGTACCTTCTGGTAACATGGCAAGCTGTTCAATCCCCAAACGAAATGGAGGTCTATAGCTGAGAAAATCCAGAAATGTGGGGATTTTGGAGCACGCCATGTTTGACCGAAGGGTATCTTGCCTAGCCATTGGGAGCCAGGTGCTGTTTCACTCATTGAGTTTCCCATGGCCAGGATTTCACCAAAATGATCCGAGTACTGTAGAACCTTCGCACAGAGTCAGAGAGCAAAGAAAGCCAAGGAGTTGGGCCGTGGCTATCACACCAGCGGCAAGGGACGAGGCCTTCACTACGACCACCAGTGGTCGACAGCCCTTCAAGTCCGGGCAATACCGCATGACGATTGAGGAGGTGAAGATAGTGACGAAGTGCGGCCACTGCCACAAGGTGGGCCACTGGCATCGAGAATGTCCTGACCTACACCGTGGCTCTGTCGAAAAGGAGCAGCACTACCTCCAGTCCGAGGAGGCCACCTTTTGTGGGATGTTGGAGATTGAGAAGGAACGATCGAGCCCAATGAACATCCGAGGAGATCAACATCCACCTGAAGAGGAACTGAGCGGCCCAGGTGACTGTGAGGTAGATCCAAGCTTGTCCAAAAGAACTGTTCTCCAGACAGTGGTGGCAGGCAATGCCAACATGGCAAGGGATTGGATTTTACCGAGGTTTCCACGGGGATCCCATCAACCAGGAATTTGGATTGACCAAAATCTGGAGAGAAACAGTTCTCCCAGTCATTTACCGCATGTCTAATGCTGTACCCAATATTGTAAGAATCCCCATTTTGATCAATTCTGTGAACTATGGGACTATTTCCATGTGATGCGCATTTGATATCTCGCCTATTGTTGTAAGTCATTGTCATACCCAGATGCTCCATGTATGGTATATTTACCTACATTTGGGTGATTTTTAGGGCACATGTTGGTAAATATTCCATACATGGAGCATATGGGATATATTTCTAAGATATCATCTAGGCCAAGATGGAGCCATATTCGGGAAAGTCTCGCATCTTCTGAGAGAGTGCTTGAAATGCATATATCTGGGTAAATTATAACGACCTCACTGCGACCTCACTCTAATCATGGTTAGGCAAGGGAATCATCCCCAGCATAGCCTTATTTCAGGTTTGTGAATTACTATAATTTACCCAGAGATATATAGAAACTATGCAGATTTACCAAAACGGAATTGCATAGATTTCTGTTTGTATGATCCATATTTACCACCAGTTCAGTAAGCCCCAAGAAAGATGCCGCAACGTATGATTTATCACTATCTTAGTCAGAATTTACTTACTTCTATAATTTTTTGGGGGGTGCTATAACCTAAATGCTCCAACCTTTACCCTAATAACCCAAGTGTGTATGTATATGTATATATATATATATGCAATCATATGTATGTATATATATATATATTTAGCACATACCATACATGGAGCATATGGGTAATGCGGTAAACCCAATGCCATAAACCATCCCTAGTCACCTTTTCTTATGAGTGCTATAATATCAACCATCCCCAGTCATGGTGGGTTTATAGCATCGGGTTTCTGACATAATTAACTATAGAGATAGCTACCATAAACCATAGTGACATTGGAATTGTGTCTTATCAACTTAACTAGGTGGCACTTGGACAGGCATACCGCAAGCGATTCCCCCAAAAATCATCCAACCCTAACCTCTGGTAAACGTTTACATAACTATGGAAATCACCATTTTTAATGGGGATTTCCACTATAAATCACCATGTTCAATAGCTAAGTCCAGAATTTCCCAGCCCTGCCCTGCGATGGATCCTGCGCCGCCCGAGGTCACAGGTGGAGTCGGACCCGGAAAAGCCTTGGAATTGGCTGCTGGAGTTGGACCTCCAGATCCATCATGCGAAGATCAAGGCCGGGGACACCCAAGAATGGTAGGAAATTATATAGATTTGTTTGATGTGTTTTTTTAATGGATTTGTGTGGGATTTATGTGGATGTATTTATTTGGATTTATAATGATTTATATGGATGTATATGGAATTATATGGATTTACATGGATGTACATAATCATCCTAACGTTGATAGAATATGGGATTGTCCAACAGATTCAATTTTCTTTTAAAGTTGTCTTATTTATTTTTGTCTACTCCAGGACTCCGGGACCACTACATCTATAAAGCCCAAATTTGTTGCCATGATTGGCTGATTGGTGGTTTGGAACATGTTTTTTTCCATGTATTGGGAATAATCATCCAACTGACTGTCATATTTTTCAGACGGGTTGAAACCACCAACCAGTTGGCATTTAGTGGAAATTGAGGTTTTGAAGCATGGGATGGCATGGTCTCCGTTATTTTTAAGACAAAACCATTGGATAAGGTGGGAAAATTGACAGCTGGAACCGCCCTGATATGTTTTTGGTTTTTGTGATGAATGCCATGGTCTTCCCCACAAATTCAATGAAGGCTAGGACGAGCTTGCAAGCGGAAATTTGCTGGGTTTCCAAGATGAGTATGCCGGCAACAATCGGATGGGGTAGCAGCAAAAGATCTCCAAATGTATATATCAACTATTTCCAGAGGGTATTGAGCGCCAATAAGCACAGTCTGCTCTCTCCAGCCGCTTGATCTGAATGTTGAACTTTTGTTCCCAGAAGCTGTGGGTGGCAGTTCCAAAACAAGGACATGAAAGACGTCACCATGTTAAGTACTGATTTCAACGTAGCTATGGAACATCACCATTTTAACAGGTAAATCATGGTAAATCACCATAAATCATCTTTAGTCCATAGCTGCCTAAAATAGCCAGAGGGTACCCTTTGGTAATTTTTCACAGTTTGCTATGATCTATGGAGAGTTGTTCATTGGGTGGATAATTTACCTATGAATTTCCATAGCTATGCTACACATGACCCGCTTGGGTAGGTGGTTTGGTGCTGGAGCCGGTGGGCGTTAACCATCCCATTTTCAAGCTTTCAAACCTGGTTACATCCATTGAACATCACCCCATATTTGTGTCCCTTCAACTGGCCATGAACTTGCCATGAACTATATACCATAGACTACCATAAAACTACCATAAAACTGCCATAAACTCCCATAAACTCCCATAAACTACCATAAAACTACCATAAAACTACCATAAACTCCCATAAACTACCATAAAGCTGCCATAAAGCTGCCATAAGCTGCCATAAAGCTGCCATAAAGCTGCCATAAAGCTGCCATCCAACGGCCTGAATGTTCCGCTGGTTTTCTTTCGTTTGTCGAGGCGATGAGCTGCGCTGATGGTCCCATGCCCGAGGTGGACTATTTGCCCCAGATCTCCTTGACGCAGCACGTGAGTCACAAACACCAGGCACGACCGCAGGCGACATCGATGTGAGAACTTGGTGAATTTCCGGCACGTGAATTTTCGGAGATCTCAAGGATATGGAACATAGAACTTTAAGTTGTAGAACTTGGTTATAGATCTTGAGATCAGTGAATTAGAAGGAGATCTGCTGTCACTATAGATGATGGTTGTGATTGGAAGCATGCCAAAACTAAATGCGAAGGTTGCTGACTTCTTGTAAGTTAGCCAGAGATTTGTTGAAGTAATCCAGATGTTTGGGCGCAAGGATATTTAAAGGCGACTCAAGAATGACTTTCAAAAGTACAAAACCGTAGTACGTATGATCTGAAAGCATATCTGTTAAGATCTGTTTTACACATATGTACTTCAACTGAAGGATGTACTGCATGCCACCATCCACATCAATTTTGGTGCTGTCTTGGATTTGTCAAATTTCAAGACTTGGGGAACCACACATCTTAGTCCAGATTTAGCCTCAACCATCCATTTTTAGGCCAAAATTTGAGCCATAGCCATTGAATCTTAACATGGCACCCATGTTGAGCCTCAAAGAACCTACTTGGAACGAGCAGCTGGATAGGAAAGGGTTCTGTCACCATGATCTCCCGACTTCTGGCAGAAGTACCTCAGGTGCGAAAACTTGATTTATGCGGTTAAGCCATGCGTATAACATCGTAGAACTAAAATGACCCATAAAAGCACAAGAATTTCCCAGTTACCTTCACCTTATCCATGAATCTCTATGGAATACTTTGAACTAGGAGAACTAGGACATGTGAACTATATATCCAGAGTTATACATATATATATATACACATAGAGTTGAATTATAGAACTATATTCAGAGTTATTCAGAGATATATACATAGACTTGAACTGCATCTGATCATCCCCCTTAAAAAAAAAAACATGGCAGTTCTCATCCTTCGACGGGTCCCGAAAGCTGGTCGAGAAAGGTCGAGATGGCCGACTTCGATGGGCGTCGAGAGGTCTCGTGCATCAAAGGTGCCAATTGGTTCGAGGCCGAGCTGGGCGAGTGTGGCGGCTTTCACCCCAGACACCATCCAAAAAAACAATCCCCTTGAGGAGAAGTTGGTGATTGGATATACCATGGATATAGTATATCAATTGGTATATAGCATGGATATACCATTGATATGCTATAGATATACTGGCAATGATGAACAATGAGCCCCATGTTTTGGTGAACGGGATGGTAGTTTCCATCTGAGTCCATCCCTTGAGAAGCTCATCGCCTTGGCGACATGATGTACCCTCCGGTAAACGTTTACAAAATTACTTTACTTCGTGTGATCCCCACCATGACATTTATAGATTTTCTTACTGGCAAATATTCTGGCATTCTATCTGACATATCTTCTGGCATTCTATCTGGCATTCTATCTGGCATATCTTCTGGCATTTTCTTGTGGCATTCTATCTGGCAAATCTTCTGGCATTCTATCTGGCATATCTTCTGGCATATGTTCTGACATATCTTCTGGCATTCTATCTGGCAAATCTGATGCATTCTATCTGGCATATCTTCTGGCATTCTATCTGACATATCTTCTGGCATTCTATCCGGCATTCTATCTGGCATATCTTCTGGCATATATTCTGACATATCTGCTGGCATTCTATCTGGCATTCTATCTGGCATATCTTCTGGCATATGTTCTGGCATATATTCTGACATATCTCTGGCATTCTATCTGGCATTCTATCTGGCAAATCTTCTGGCATTCTATCTGGCATATCTTCTGGCTATCTCATATCTTCTGGCATATCTTCTGGCATTCTATCTGGCAAATCTGATGCATTCTATCTGGCATATCTTCTGGCATTCTATCTGACATATCTTCTGACATTCTATCTTCTGGCATATATTCTGACATATCTTCTGGCATTCTATCTGGCATATCTTCTGACATTCTTTCTAACTTTCTTCTGCACATTCTTTGTCCCATATCTTCCTACATGAGGTCCGGCAGGGAACACTGGGCGGGGATAGCCGCGGTTGAGGTCCGGCAGGGAACACTGGGCGTGGATGGTCGTGGTTGAGGTCCGGCAGGGAACACTGGGCGTGGATGGTCGTGGTTGAGGTCCGGCAGGGAACACTGGGCGTGGATGGTTGTGGTTGAAGTCCGACAGAGCCCACTGTGGTCGAGGGTCGCGGTTGAGCAGGAGGAGGAGGAGAGGAGAGGAGGAGAGGAGGAGAGGAGGAGAGGAGGAGGAGGACGAGGCAGGAGGCAGGAGGAGGCAGGAGGAGGCAGGAGGAGGCAGGAGGAGGCAGGAGGAGGCAACTGACATAAAATCTAACAACCCTCACCTGGCAGGTGGGGAAAAATGGAAAGATCCACCATTTCTGATGGGTAAATCCACTATTTCTATGACCATTTTCAATAGCTATGCTAGACATAACCAGAGGGTATATCCCATTAGATTCCATTAAACCACCATAAATCCCATTAAATCACCATAAATCCCCATTAAATCACCATTAAACCACTGGCATGAATGAAAAGCTGTTACAGTTCTGTCATGGAGATTTTGGATGCAACCCTGAGGGCCCATCAAGCTGACTAATGTTTGTTGATGAATTGAGCTCCCCAAATCATCAGACGGTTTATGATGTATGGATATTCATGGTATATACCCTCTGGTAATTTAACATAGCTATTGAAAATGACAATTTTTAATGGGAAAATCCACTATTAATGGTCATTTTCCATAGCTACGTTAAATTACCAGAGGGTACATCCATAGTATTCTATACTAATCATGACGTTTTTCTAAAGCAGCTTACAATGGGGTGATAATCTGATGTTGTTTATAAACTATACCAGTTATAATTACGAACTTCCTAAAGTTACCACTATATCACTACAACTATAACTAACAGAAACCACGAAATACCAAATATATATATATATATATATCCAGATATCAACTTACTATATACCAGTTTATAAATCATGATTTTATAAACTATAACTTCATACCTCTATACCACTATGCCACAACAAAACTGGGGGTACCACCTGTATATCACTTTCTTTAGTAAAGTGGCCTAGTGGTGTATATATATATATATGGTATCTGTAGTAAGTTTATAGATATAGTTAACTTACTTTAATTTACTGTACTTACTTTCATTTACTTTACTTATATATATATAATGATATATATATATATACATATATATATATAACCATGGTGTAAAATTGACATGACCACCTCGCAGGTGGCACGCAAGGGCCTGGTGGCTCCCTACTGCTTCCGCCGGGACGTCATGAAGGCATGGCTGGTGAAAAATGTGTTTCCCATGGTCCTCATGAAATGGCGAGCGAGTCACGGAGTTGCGAGCTTGAATAGGGAACCAATATGTATCTATATTACATATTATATATATATATCTGGGTGAATTATAACGACCTCACTGTTCGACCAAACCCTGGAATCATGGTTAGTAAGGGAAATCATCCCCAAATGGCCGAACTACTCAGGTTAGTGAAATATTATAATTTACCCAGATATATATGTGTGTATATGTGACTTGCATATAGCTTATATAAGCAGGTAGTAAATCACTTTCTAGCTCAGATGCAATTTCCAAGTATGGCTCTACCCTCCGGGAAAAAACGTGGCTGGAAAATCCCCGAAGATCTGCAGGCCTTTCGGCAGCTGCGGCAGTGGTGGACCTCTCTGGATGCGCGGAATTTCCTGGTGCCCGAGGACTGGCGGTGGACTTTTTCTGATTGAGAGGTCGAGTTCAAAGAGATTATATATTATATTATAGCTATGTCTATGCAATCCCCCCAAGATTCAACAGCAACAAAAACCGGGTTTAGTATGTTTGATATTGGATCTCTATTTATTCTGGTGTCTGATTTATGATGATTTCTTATGGATATATCTATAGTAATCTATAGTGAGATGGGATTATAATCCAACAAACTCTGGTTGGTGGTTTCAAACATGTTTTTGTTTGTCCAAAGTACATGGGATAATCCTTCCCATTTGATTAATATTTTTCAAGATGATTGAAACCACCAACCAGATAGGGATTTATAGGGTAAGTTATAGGGTCAGGCTAGAATTGGTTTTTGGACAAGAATCGATGCGGATGAGTTTTGCGGAGTTGAAGTAACTACTACTACATCTGGATAAACCAACTTAAGGGTAGCTTTAACAATTCAAATGGTGGTGTTTACCTAGAAAAGAACAGGCGGAAATAGATGGAGCCATTCCTCATCACGGCCTGGCCTTACCCCTTACCATGTGGGCCCATACCAAATACGAAGCTTCAAGGTTTTAGGAGTGGTTCAGTTGGGAAAATCTTTAGGAAACCATGTTTTTTCCCATCAACTATGGGGTTTTCCTGTAAAAAAAGGGGCGATTCAACTCCAAATCGAAAGGATTCAAACAAGATCTAATTCTGCTGTACGTCATCACCGAGAGCATTTTCCTGCCCTTCGGATGGCTCCCTGCGACAGACGCAGGGTTGACCGCCAACCAAAAGTTGAGGGTACCACTTGATTGGGTCCTCTGGGTTGATCGGCATCTTCCTTAAACAGCTACCGGAGGTTCCATGTCTCAGACAAGAGTGTCTCGCTCCTGTTCACCCCTGAGGACCACCTTGGGCCTTGACAGGAAATTGGCTTGACGGCCTCTTCGGTTGCCCATCTTCAGCTGAGACGCCAGCCTCTGGATGCTTCGGATCCGCTTGTTCGCTGTCAAAAGATGGATTCTGTGCCGGAGGGGGATAATCATCAATCCATGTTCTTAGGGATTTATATAGCCATTGTATGGATGACCGTATCCGATATACCATCTTTTAACCATGGCCCATGGCCCTATCTTTTTTGGGTGCCCCTTTTTTTGACCCCGCCCTACTAATGTCTTTATAATTCCCATGACATGGGCTGACACCTTCCCAACAAGTCAGACCGGCCATGACATGGGCTGACACCTTCCCAACAAGTCAGACCGGCCATTTGCCACCGCTCAAGTGGGTTTGTCCAAGAATGGTGTACCCCTAACAATCCAACCGTTGATCATCACTTTTCTTAGTAAAACAGCCACTTCAGCCTCTTATTTTTGGCAAAGCCCAATGATGCCCAATGATTGTTCAAGTGTCAATTCCCATCTTGTGGATGATGCAATCACCAAGGTTTGACAATGAAAATCCCAGCATTTTTGGAGTTAACCAATTTTGGCGAAATAATTCCCGCATGTTTGCTGATGAAATCACCATTTCTATGCTGGTTCAGTCACATGTTTTTGCTGGTGAAGTTACACCTTCTTTGGGTGTAAAACCGCTCAAAAACACGCCCGACCCGTCCTAAAGGAGGGAACTTTCTTGGCCCTCTTTCGCAATGGGGACGTGCCTTGGAAAACCGGACGTCGACTTTCAGGGGCAGCAGTGGAGGTTCAATATACAAGCTGTTGGACCCAGTTTGTTGGCTTAGTTGGTTTTATAACATTTTATAACTATAGTTTGACATTGACTAAACTCGAGCTTTTTTTTTTGGTATTGTGATGGGTTTTGTTACTTTGGCAATGAACGCATGTGGTCAACGCCACATTTTTTCCCAGGGAATGGTCACAGCTCCAATTTCCGGCATCGGGCGTGGATCTGCTAAGTCGGTGGGTTTTCCCATCGGGGTACCCCAAGTTATGGGTTTATAGTGGGAAATCCCATTAAAACTAGGAGTTATGGATGGTTTGTAGTGGTTAAACATGTGGTTCATGAGTTATGGATGGTTTATAGTGGATGATAGCTAGGAGTAGCCCTATTTCGGGAAATGCCCACAAAAAAATGAGGAATATGTATGAATAATGTCTGATTTTGTTGGATCCTTAAGCAAATCCAAAGGGGGATGACAATAACAATTAAGCATGTTTTGACCGTGGAACTGATAGGTTTGTCTGAACATAGGCTACCCCAAATTGGATGGTTTAACATCATTTTCCCTATTCAGATTGCCATTTTTTTCCGGGATTTTCCAGGTATACCATATATTTTATACCATATTTTTCAGACAAAGCGATATATTTTCAATCTATATCCATGTGGTTTCATTCCTCCTGTTTTTGCATGAACAGCATCCATAGTTCTATGTGCAATCCCTGCCCGACGTCCCATGGAGTTTGAAATGTGACAGTTACGGCCCGAAATGCCAATCTGTCAAGTCAGTAAGTCACCCGATTTATGGTTCATGTTAAGCCCATAGAAATCACCATTTAATTGGCTGGTGGTTTGGATCATTTCTTATTTTTCATATATTGGGGATATATGTTCCCAACTGACTTTCATATTTTTCAGATGCGTTTTTCAACCGCCAACCAGATTGGTGTCTGAAAAATCACGGGTTTCTATCGGGCTTGAAGTAGAAAGATTCCAGGCGGGGATCATGCCCTGGGACTCCGACTTCGATGTGAAGCTCTACACGGAGCAGGACATCACCATGGAAGGCGAGGCCACCTTAGACACACTTCATGGGGGAGGCTGGATCAAAGATAGGGGTATCCAGCAACACTCATGGAGATATCATAGGGGAGATACTGGGGAGATATCTGATCATATATGATATAACCACCATGATGTTCTGATATATTATGATATTGGTGGGAGATCATGATCCTTATGGTTATGATATTGGTGGTAATATATCAGTATATGATATGATTATGGTTATGATATTATGTTATATCATGGGGAGATAGTGGATATATTACCAGCAATATGACTCTGGGTTCCCCTTCTTAGTAATTGTTGTGAAATGCTGGGTTGGAACCACTCGAAATGGTGGTTTTGGCGGGGGATCTTCACCAATCATAACCAATGAATAGAGGGGACCTGGGAGTGTCTGAAAATGGTGTATTGACAAACCATAGGATATTTGCCTTTGTTTTTCAGGCAAATCCAATTTTATTGGTGTGTGCTTTCTTTATTTCAAGCGAGGATCTAAGTATCAAATAATATATTGCTTGATATTCGAGCAATTTTTGTCAGGTCCTTATTGATGACAACATTTTTTCCGAGAGGGTTGAAAGGGATGAAACCTCCAACCAGATATTGCGTATCCAAATCTATCTAAATACTGTAAAATTATAATTTTACATGTGTGGGAAGGGGCATAACATCCATTTATTGTATTACTTATTACAGTTCGCCAGGATAATACGGTTTTGACCCATAGCCAAATATGTATTTAAAGATGTGCCTTGTTTTTCCATCTGACAAAAATAACTCTGCAAACCATAGGTTAAGTTGCTTCACCTAGTGGGTGAATAATTGGGTTTCTTTTGTGGATTGATCATTCTTCGACTCCGTCCAAGATGTTTGTTTCAACTGGGTATCTAACTCAGACATGCTCAAGATGGCTGGGATATTTACCATTAAACAGATTTAGGCATGCTACCTTCCAGCTGTAACGAGGTATTTAATTACTCATTATTCATTACTCATAACCCCATTGAAGTGACGGCTCGCTCGAGTGATGGTGGTGGCAGCTCGAATCATTAACTCCATCAATCACCCCATGAATAATCCTTGTTATTTCCCTCATTCCTGTTTAAATATATATATATATAATTATAAATTATAATTAATATAATATATATATATATACATTGAATCTACATTCGCATAAGCCTACAAACAAAGTGGTGCCTCCCCACTTTTAGCACCTGGTTCAGAACAGCATACAACTATAGACAGATTTTTACACGATATAAACCAAAGAATAGCCTAGTGAAATAAACCAACTTAGCAATTCCGAACTGGGGCAGCATTTTTCACACTGAAGTCCCTTTTGGTGTTGGGTACATCCCCCTCAACAATCCCCATTGAACCTTGGGAAACAAAGCCTACTTAGGGGAATTTCCCCAAAACTTGCTGGTTTGTGATCACATTCCCCATGACAATGAGAATTTTGGCTATATATATATGTGATATTATATTATATGATATATATATATATATGGATATATATGTATATACATATGATTATAATATATGATCTATATATATATGAATAATATATATATATATATCAGTGCTAGTGATGAGAGGCTCGCTGTACCTCCAAAAGCCAGGTTTCATGAACCGAACCATGGAGCCAGCCTTCCAGTCTATGCAGATGCTCGGTGTCGGTGATCTTATTTCGGGGAATCTCAGATAGGTTGCAGCAAAATCGACATCTATCACAATCTTCTAAGGTTGAGATGTAGGGACTATATATCAAAATCCCTAATTTGGTGGTCAATGGTTGTATCCATGAATTTCCATGAACATCTATCATCGTCTAGACCTATTGTTCATGTTTCTTGTTGTTTTCTTGGGGTCAATTTCATGTTCTCAGGTTTTTGTTTCTAGACAGTTTTTCTCGGATCATGAGGGGGTTGCTCCAAAGAAGCGCGAGCCAGTCGCGGATCCCAATCCAGGCTGAATGGGACCCAAAGTTAGCTTTTGACATGGAACCTGGCGCCTTGCGTCGTCGTCTGGATGACATCTATCTCCATCGAAGAGAGCACGTGTCGCCGAACTTGCCAGAGACACAGCCCGTGTCGGTGGAGATACGCTCTTGAAAGTGAAGAGTGCCAAGTGGTAGTTTTTTTTGAGTTGCAAAATCATTGCTGACGGTGATGCTACAGGAACTGTCCGAAGACCATGGCCGTGACATGCCGTGACAAAAGTGGCAGGTGACGGGGATTGCCTCTTTCATGCACTGGCTTTCTTCGACGCCTATGATGGAAGGGCCCTTCGCATGTCGCCGAGTTCATGGAGACCCATGCCCAGGCTCACGAAGGCGGCACCGCGAAGCCAAGAAGCTGAGGGCAAGCATGGATTCCATATGATTCCATGTAAATGTGTCAAATTACCATATGCTAAAACATGCTAAAACATGTTCCCTCCAAACCCCGGGTTCGCCCACACTCAAACAACACATCCAAACAATATGATATACGCATCACCAGATGATGAATGAAAACACTGGCTATACACAGTGATTTCGACTTTAAGTTTTGAGGATTTAGGGTTTTAATTTAGGGTTTTGGTTTTAGGGTTTGTTGTTTGGGAAAGTACTCTAAAAAACTCAAACCTAACCCTACGCAGGGATTTGAGCATGTCAAAGGATATGCGGGATTCGCAGCGGGCAAACCTAGGGGTACGTATTTTTCCGGGGATTTTTTTTCAGATTTCCCGGGGATTTTTTTTCAGAAATCTATTCGCAGGCCACGCAGGGAACAGGCAAGCAAGCAAGCAAGCAAGCAAGCAAGCAAGCCAGCCAGCCAGCAAGCAAGCAAGCAAGCCAAGCAAGCAAGCAAGCCAGCCAGCCAGCCAGCCAGCAAGCAAGCAAGCAAGCAAGGCAGCAAGCAAGCAAGCAAGCAAGCAAGCATGCAAGCATGCATGCAAGCATGCAAGCATGCAAGCATGCAAGCATGCAAGCATGCAAGCATGCAAGCAAGCAAGCAAGCAAGCACGCAAGCACGCAAGCAAGCAAGCAACAAGCAAGCACGCACGCACGCAAGCACGCAAGCACGCAAGCACGCAATCACGCAAGCAAGCAAGCAAGTAAGCAAGCAAGCCAGCAAGCCAGCCAGCAAGCCAGCAAGCCAGCAAGCCAGCAAGCCAGCAAGCCAGCAAGCCAGCAAGCCAGCGAGCGAGCAAGCGAGCAAGCGAGCGAGCGAGCAAGGGAGGAAGCACGGCAGTCAGCGAAGCGAGAAGGTGAGCAAGCCATGCAGGGAGCCAGCAAGACAGCCAGCCAGGCAGCAAGCAAGGAAGGTATCCAATCAAGCATTGTATAAGTATGGCGCGCGATTGCAATACCACCCCCCGTATCCATGTGCATAAGCAAAAGACATTGTAAATACCATGCAAAACTGCATTTCCAGGAAAGCCCCCCCCCGCGGCTTGTGACAACGCCAGAAAGGTGGATGATAAGGCCCACCTACATTGCGAATGAATGTATCATGACTACGTGACGCTTTGCCCCCCTCCCGCCTTTTTATTTTAGAGCCACCCTCCCGCGGCTTGTGACAAAATGCAAGTGTATGATACGGCCCACCTTTGTAGCGTATGTGATCAAACTTGTCGTCAAAATCTATCTATCTATCTATCTATCTAACTATCTATCTATCTAATCTGATCTGATCTGATCTTATCTTATCTTATCTATCTTATCTTATCTTACCTTATCTTATCTTATCTTATCATATCTTATCTATCTATCTATCTATCTATCGATCTATCGATCTATCGATCTATCGATCTATCCATCTATCCATCTATCGATCTATCGATCTATCGATCTATCGATCTATCGATCTATCGATCTATCTATCTATCTACCTATCTATCTATCTAATTTATCTAATCTATCTCATCTATCTCATCTATCTCATCTATCTTTCTATCTTATCTTATTTTTCTTATCTTATCTTATCTTATCTTATCTATCTATCTATCTACCTATCTATCTATCTTATCTTATCTTATCTTATCTTATCTTATCTATCTATCTATCTATCTATCTATCTATCTATCTATCTATCTCATCTATCTCATCTATCTCATCTATCTATCTATCTATCTATCTATCTATCCATCTATCTAACCATCTATCTATCTATCAATAAATCAATCAATCTATCGTGTCTGTTTGTTTAACACAGTGGATGCACGATGAATACAACGGCAAACAACACAGAACCGTCCATGCCACTAGTGATCAGACGTATGCAAGTCGCGGGAAACACGCCCAAAAACGGCAAGAACAAAACAAAATCGTTCAAAACCCAAAAAAAAACGGTGAAAAGCAAACTAAACACCCAAAAAACGTTTAAAACTCTGGAAAATGAATGGAAGCCAAGGAATACACCGGTTGGCGCCATGGAACAAGCAAACAACACGCCCCGCAACAGAATCAAAAAAAAAAACCCAAAACGCAGAAAAAAAAACAAAATAATTAAAAAGGTAGGGGCGCGAACCCTTTCTGCATGGTTGCTGCTTCTGGCCTTATGTGTTTTGCTATATAGACCCCGTATCCTGAAAAAAAATCCCCGGGAAATCTGAAAAAAAATCCCCGGGGACGCCCCCACCCCAAACCTAGGGTTCGCAGCGAACATGTTGGTTCCCAATTGTTTTTATTTACCATACTATAATCGAAGGAAGTTTAGAAGTCAAACTTCCGACAATATGGACAGATGGAAAGCAGAGATGAGAAGAGTCAGAGAAGAGAAGAGAAAAGAAGAAAGAAGATGCAGGTGCGTGAAAAGGTAGGAAAGTCGCGAAACACTGCGTTTTTCCAATGATTTGTGGCTCCGGAGAGCCGAAAAGTAGTCTCGCTAAAGCGGCGGGTGCGGAGCCATCTGGCCAGATGAGGGATGAAAAATTGCGTCCCGTTGTGGCGCGATGCACATGTCGAAGCCAACATGTACAAAACACCTCAGCTTCGGAGCACTTTTAGAAGCTGAGATGTCGAAAAAGTGCACGCTGTCGTGGCGCGAAGCACATTTGAAAGTGAAAAAGCTACAAGCACCTTACGTTCGGAGCACTTTTGGAAGTTGAGATGTTGAAAACGTGCACGCCGTTGTGGCACGAAGCACATTTCCAAGTCAAAAGCGTTAAAAACTGACGGTCCCGGAGCACTTTTGGAAGTTGAGATGTCGAAAAAGCGCGCGCGATTGTGGCGCAAAGCACGTTTCCAAGTCAACATGTTAAAAGCACTACATGCTCGGACCACTTTTGAAGGTTCAGATGTGGTTTTGCGTGGCAGGCGCAAGGGATTCTGCGCCGTGCCAAGTGAGCAAAACGTGAAGGTTTTGTAGCATGTCCAAAAACGATGGCAGGTGTGGGACATTTGAAGAGGATCTGGAAAGATGCATTTCGCGTGGCAGGCGCAGTACAAGAGATCTTCATCAGAGATGCTAGGAGGTCAGGGCGCTGATTTCCTTAGAGGGGTTGCATTTTGGAGCATCAGATCTTCAGGTTGGCTAAGATGATTTTGCGTGACAGGTGCGGCACTTTGTATGACCTGGCATCACTTTTGCGTGGCAGGCGCAGCACTTTACACAGATGGAGTGGAAAAAACGCAAAACGCATTGGTAAAATGCCGTCAGCTCTGCACTTAACTTTCCATGTTTGAAGGAAGTCTCGCAGAATTGCTTCGTTTTTGATGTTGGCAAGTTCAAAAATTGAGGAAGTCTTGCAGAATTGCTTCGTTTTGGACGTTGTCAAGTTCAAACATTAAGAAAATTAAGGAAGTCTTGCAGACTTGCTGCGTTTTTGATGTTGTCAAGTTGAAACATCGAGGAAGTCTCGCGGGATAGCTTCGTTTTCAAGCTTGCAGATAGACAGGTAGATAGATTCACAGCTACAACTACAACTACATTGCACAACACAACGTAACACTACACTACCCTACAGCTACAACTACAACCGCAACTACAACTACAACTGCACCTACACCTACACCTGCAACTACACTACATGACACTACACTAGTTACACTACACTACACTACAACTGCGACTGCAACTGCAAGTAAAACTACAAGTACAACTACAAGTACAACTACACTACATGACGCTACACTACACTATACTACACCTACAGCTACAACCACAACCACAACTACATTTCATTACACTACACTAATTACACTACATTACCCTGCAACTACAGCTACAACTACAACTACACTACCTGACACTACACTACACTAGACTACGCGATACTACACTACAGTACATGATTCTACAGTACACTACAGTACATTACACTACACTAATTAAACCACACCAGAACTACAACTGCACTGCAACTACAGCTACACTACACTAATTGCACTACACTACAACTACAACTCCACTACACTACAACTTCAACTACAACTGCACTACACCACACTACATGCAGCCGTTGTGGGTGAGGTGGCCTCTGCAACCATTGCAACCATTTTAAAAAACACAGCTCCGACCACCTTTCGGTCCATCAGTGTATTCGCTCTGCCACCCATGCATCGCAACAACTCGCCTCTCCTATGGCGTCCTATCTTTGAAACTTCCGCCACCGCCTTGTGCGGCACTGCTGGTTTACTACAATGGCACATAATGGAAATCTTAGTTGTGGTGTCCGCCTTCGGCAGCCCCAGGTGGGTATGGGACCAATGCGTGTTCAGTCCAAAATCAACTGGATAGTTTGGTATCAAAAAAAAATAGGTTTGTTTGTTTTTGTTTGAACATAGGATAGGATACATCCAGAGATTGATCAACATCATCACCATCACCATCATCACCATCATGATGTTCCATTATTTCCCAATATATTATCATTATTTCATGGCCATCAGGAGGATTGGGGGCCCATATCCGGACCCTAGGATTGAAGCCTATGCCTACGACGGCTGTGGTCAAGAGACTTGGTTGGTCTGGTGATTTAGGCGGTTAGTCAAGGATATGAACTCAACATCCATATTGAATGCATAGCAAGTGTGTATAAATAAAATTCATAATCGATAGTATTAATCGACAGTAACTGGATAACTCAATATCATTCAATATATCCACAATAATTTTGTGAAAATTCGGGGGTAACTGGGTCATTTATGGGTCAAATGTTGGTATACCATATACATGTATATATGGAGCACCTGGGATATGAACTGAGTATATAACTGGAACCCAGTCACCCTTAGCGGTCACTCGTGAGTTTTTTCCCTAATTATTGGACCAACAAGTTGTTTTTGCAGCAGCAAATCATCAGATGATCTCGGATTTTTTTTCTGGCCCTGGAACTCGATTTTCATACAGTAAATTCACCATTTCTGAAGACAAGTTCACCATTTCTGATGGTTAAAATCCATGTTTGTCCACCATCTTAGGGTATCTGAAGATGGTTAAACCCCATTGTTTCACCATTTTAGGGTACGTACGCATACCCCTGGAGATTTCCTGTACAAAATGAGGATGCACAGCGGCCTCAAACACAGTGAATTTTATACAGGTCCCTGGTAGCATCATTGGCAGTAGGCCATAGGCCTTCATTTTTTACACACCCCATAGGTCTTTATTTTAGACACCCTAAAAAGCATTCGCCATAGTGGGCTATGGGCCATCATTTTAAACGCACTGTTATTTTTTGATTTTAAGTGTTTAGGTTTTTCTTGGCAGGGCATAGGTCATCATTTAAGCAAGATATAGCAAGATACCTGGGCAATATTGGGTTGCAGTATATGGTCATAGGCCTTCATTTTATACAGGGCTTGGGTGAGGGACATGTTTTCATAAAGGGCGAGCCTCCTGGGACCACACACAATCGACACCCCCATTCCATACCTTTGTTCCATAGCTGTTGGAAGGATATGATCCATACCGTCCATACCCATAGCTCCGTTCCATACCTTGGAATTTTCCTACTTCAGGAACATGAATTCAAATGTTCTTCTGCGCCTTTTTTTTTTGCAAAAAGGAATCAGTGCGACTTGACTCCGAAGATCCCAAGCTCCAAGGACAGCTACGTACTGTTGAGACAGGCAAACATCACCCACCACATCGGCCACTCGGAGAACTTCCCGTGGCTTTGGGCATGGTTTGGGCAAATCGATGGCTTAATTCTTATAGCTACTATGGTTTTGGGCCCGCGTTTTTTGATGTTTTTTTGGTTTTATAAACCCCGTGAATACTGGTTTGTGAAGGGTATCATAAACCATAATGAAATTGGAGTTGTGTTCACCAACTTAGCTACCGGTTTGAAGTTAGGGGGACCCACATGGTATAATTTTAATGGTGGTGAAAGAAATCAAAAGCCGAACTAAACATTCATATATGCGTAGGATATTTGAGTTGCCTGTCAAAAGGAATGGTATGTATGTAGGGTAAGATTAGCCATGTAAGGCTAAATGGGTTGGATAACATACACGTGACAGGAGTCAGAAATCTTTGGAATGCACACAAAAGTATATTTCTATACATGTATTTGATTATTTGTTTAAATGCTATACATATATTTCTAGCCGGTTTAATTTATGCATATATACATATATATATATTGCCAAGCCCGTGTTTGGCTTAAGACTGGTGGGGGGGGGGGTCCGGAGGGGGAAACGGAGGGAAGGGGTGGTGCACGGCAAGGTGCTAAAATTTCAAAAATAGGTGCTCAAATTTAAGGAAATAGGTGTTTTTTTGAAGAAACCGGGTCGGGATCCAGTCGGGACCCAGTCGGGACCCAGTCGGGACCCAATCGGGCACCAATTTTTGCATTTTTGGGCACCGCTTTTGGCCAGTCGGGATCCAGTCGGGATCCAGTCGGGCACCAATTTTCGAATTTTTGGCACCACGTTTGGACCTGTCGGGAAGCAGCCAAAATGACCGAAAAACATGCAAAAACACTGCAAAAATGCTATTTTTTATGAATTTGGCTGCCTCCCGACATTGGTGCCCGACTGGATCCCAACTGGATCCCGACTGGATTCCGACTGGATCCCGACTGGATCCCGACTGGATCCCGACTGGCCAAAAGCGGTGCCCAAAAATGCAAAAATTGGTGCCCGACTGGGTCCCGACGGGATCCTGACTGGATCCATAGATTGGCAAGAACCCACTCCTGCACCTATTTTTCCCTTCCCAGACCCACCCTTGCCCCTATTTTCCTTTTCCGCGAACCAGCCGTGCACCAATACCCCCCCCCTCCTGCACCAAAACGGTAAAAGCAGTCTTAAGCCAAACGGGGGTTCTACAATATATATATATATATATATATATACACTGTAATTGAAGTTGGATTGTCTGATATCTAGATCATTTGGAATTTTCAGCACCATTCACGCAGCTTCATTCCACTCTCAGGTTTGGATAGCCCGTTCCCGCAATCCGAAATGCTTCCGTTTTGTTTGCCAAACTAATCAACCATATCAACCCTAGGTTTGTTTGCCATAGGTTGAGCTAACATGAGCATCATGGCTTGTTCAATTAGCACCGCAGATTTGGATGAGCTCTTTGGAGGTGCCTCACCAGGGTTCATTGCCCGATGGAGCAGTTTCACCACCTCAGGCTTTGCGCATCGCGCATCATGGATCATCATGTGGCACTTTTCCACGTTTTTTCCTATTTTTACACAACTTCAAGATGCTCATGACCTCAAGAGCATGGTCAAAGAATCCATGCCATGCCATGCTGTACGCCTGGGAGCCCGGCAGCAGACCACATACTGGGCCGGCACGTTTCAGGTTCGGTGTTGCCCCAGGAGCAGAAGCCAAAGTGGGAAGTGGTCCGGAACTACGAACGCGGGAACAGCAAAAGGCCTCCGGCAAGACCTGGCGTAGGGGTTGGCTCAGCAATCTCCAAGTGGATCATGGGGCAACAACCCCGGTAAGCCTGCCCTGACAGTACTGTGTCGCAGCTTGGCGCGAGGAGGCACAGGGGGATTAATCCCTTCTCCCTAATACTAAACGTCCCCCCCTAATAATAAACACTGCAAGTAGTTTTTAGTATTAGGGGGTATTTATTATAACCAAATCGAAGTCATGTTATTCATGCATTATAATGGAGGAAGGGATTAAAATCAATTAAATTTCTTTATATAATGCAATTAAAATATTGCCAAATATTGCCAAAAATGGGATTTTGAAGCTTCCCCCTAATACTAAATTAAAACCCTTAATAATAACAACTTTTTTTTCCGATCTCAAAATCAATTAAATTTCTTTATATAACGCAATTAAAATATTGCTAGAAACTGGATTTCGAAGCTTCCCCCTAATAAATTAAAACCCTCAATAATAAAAACTATGTTTTCCGATCAATTAAATTCAATTAAATTTCTTTATATAACGCAATTAAAATATTGCCAAAAATCGAATTTCGAAGCTTCCCCTTAATACTAAATTAAAACCTTTAAGAATACAAACTATTTTTTCCGATCTCAAAATCAATTAAATTTCTTTATATAACGCAATTAACTTATTGCCAAAAATGGGATTTCGAAGGTTCCCCCTAATACTAAACACCCCGGTTTGACTAGTTTTTAGTATTAAGAGGGGAAATCCACAAATGGCACGTTGATTTTTAAATTGTTTTCTAAAGGGGATCAATTAAAAATCAAATTGGCCAATCTGAAATTTTCAAAAACTGGAGATGGACACTAGTTTTTAGTATTAGGAGGGGGTTTAGTAATAGGAAGAAGGGATTACCATTTGTCCCACCATTTTTGGAGCTGAACTGTAACAATATGTCACAAATAATCGGTATGTCATCATTGATGCTGTTGTTGGTGTTGCACATTCCGGACCACTCTCATGATCATTCCCAGATCGCGATTCATCCCCCTCTTTGTTTAGAATCATGGGAGATCGGATAGCTCGGTGCCCCGGATGGCGGCGTCCTCGAGCTCGATGATGATGATGATGATGATGATGATGGTGATGGTGATGGTGATAATGATTTGCTGGGACAAAACTCCTGGAATAATCGTATCGGTACATACCAGTACAACATATGATGTAAACCATGCTTCTCCCAGGAAAATCAGGAAATGTTTGACATGGAAAAGTCACAATTTACTGGAACCTCAATTGACGGTTACTTGGGGGAATGTTCCATCTATAAATGGATAATGTTCCATCTATAAATGGATATGAATAGTTTTTCCTGGGGAAATCATTCATAAATGGAAATCAATGTATGATTTTCCAATATTTTCCAATATGTTTCCATGAAATCCATCGATTTTCCTGGGTTTTTCATGTATCAATGGTGGGATTCCGGGAATCCCCCATGGTTTTTCCAGCTGGAAGCCTGGCTCAGGGGATGCTTATGTCCGTGGCAGCCAACGGCGACACCCTTGGCGAGCGCGGCTCTTTGGGACCGAGCAACATGGCGAGGGACGCGGAGGGAGACGAAGAAATGTGATCTGGTGATACCCTTGGGTAAACTAACATAACTATACATAACTACTGAAAGTCGTCATTTTTGTTACCGGCAAATTAAGTAAACATGTCTACAAATGGCAATTTTCAAGTTTAAACTCGAGAGGTTAGACCTTGCAGCTCTAAAAAACCATATAGTATTATATATAAACACCATTAATACTATAGTTGTAAGTTATGTGTAAGTAGCGTAAACCATAGTATCTAGAACTGTTGGTTACCACATAAACCGTAAGTTGGTTTATAGCTCTAGTTAACGGGGTTTATAAGTTCAATAAACATCACTGGTGGGGCCACATTATGTGGGTAAACGCACCCGTTTTTAAAGATGAGAGGAGAGCACATTGTGTCAAAAAAGGCGTTCCCTTGAATCTTTATATATATCTGGGTAAATTATAACGACCTCACTGTTCTCCCTCACTGGAATCATGGTTAATAAGGGGAATCATCCCCAAATGGCCTTACTATTCAGGTTAGTGAAATATTATAATTTACCCAGATATATACACAGTATGCGACATAGTCGCCCTGAGGATCAGTTTGAGCCCCGAACATTTGGAGCACATCTTCTTCACCCGCTATCGCACGCCTGTGGCCAAACTCTTTGGTGACCTGGCGCGAGTTTTCGGGATTTGGCCATGGATTTGGCCATGGGGGGTTGATGATGAACCCTGGTAGGTCCCAACTATTTCCTTTTTTTTTGTGTTTTGTTGGTGAATAATAATGATAATTGATCCAGAATCCAGACTAGTCGTTATCTTTTGAGAATTTATCCCACTGGAACTTCAATCAGGAGTGCCAAGCTGAGCTGGAAGAAGAGGCAACCAGCAGACTAAGAGTGGTGGGTTGAACACCAGCATGTGGAGTGGTGCATTTCAGCAGAAGACATTGATATTTGGAGTTTACCAGCAAAGAGGTGTTCATTTGTTTGCAGAAGACATTGGAAATCCCCCTTTTGACGGGAAGAAGTGGCAGTTTCAGCACTCATGGGAATTCTACCCACTAACAAAAATGCATATCTAACACAATTTTACCGAGAAACTTGATGTCATACCATACCAGATATAATAACGTACGCAAATGGAGGTTTCCTAAAATGGGGGTACCCCCAAAATCCCCCAAATCATCCAAAATTAGATCATTTTAGTACTGAAACCTATGGTTTTGGGGATCCACCATTTTAAGAAACCTCCAAATCAATAGCGGCTGTGCCCCTGTTCACCGGCACAACTCGGATTGCATAGTTAGATTCCACCAACCCACGGGGAAAAAGGTAGGGGGCCAGATCTGACAAACAGATGGATCAAAAGGGGCTAAAACCACCAAGGACATTAAGAGCCATTAAGAACGAAAAGATATAGCTGGGGTTTGAAGACCTTTGAAGATTTCATGGGGAGACACCTTTTCTGATCTGATGAACAGGAATCCCTTGGTAAACAGGTGGATGTTCAATACCTTGCGTTTCACCTATGTGTGGATTGTTCATACTTGGGCGTGCAGGTCAGGGGTTATTAATGGATATAGTCTATTTAATAACTATATATAACTATACAAAATTCTATTTTATATAATACATCATTATGGGATTCTTCAAACTCTATATATATATAATATAAATAATTATATAACTAATAACTATATTTCATATATATATATACATCACTATATATATATAGCTTTGGGATTCTAACCTCCATAAGTTGGGATAGAACCCCTCCAACTGCAAGCCACTTACGAGTGGAACTGCGCCCAAGTACCAAATTGAGCACACGGAAATGGAACATTTTCCAAAGAAAGTCAGGCCAAACAAACTTTCAACAGCAAAAGTGGTATTTGAGAAATGTAGGCATGGAAAACTGTTTTTGAACGGATCTGGATATGTATATATATATATTATATATATATGGATCATTATGGATCATTAGGGATCCAATTTCAGCATGTTGAACTGATTCTACGTTCGCTTCCACTCACCGTTGACTTCAAATCTTCAAGGATGCCAGCAGGTCGCCTCGAATCCATGCCATGTAATAACCCTTTGGTAATTTGTAGTTATGGAAAATCGTTTGTTTTTATTTTACTGGGTAAATCAATATAAATCAACTATAAACACTGTCTTAAAGGGAATATTACCCTGTGGTAAACGTTTACATAGCGAACTGGAAAGATCCACCATTTGTAATGGGTAAATTCCCCCAGAACTTGTCGATTGGATCTTCATGGATATGGTTTTTCACGATGGCTCTGTCCAAAGATGCGTGCATCATCGTACATCCTAATCTGAGAAAGCTAGTTGGGATAAAACAAATACAGTAAACATCAGAAAACCATCAAAATTTGGCGTCCCCATCCTTTCACATATTCGGAATTCTACACTCCCGCCCTGGCGATGTTGGGTAAAAATCATCCCCATTAACAGTTCAATGTATCCATCATAAACAATGATCACCCGTTCAGGGGTGAAGAATCCAGGCCGGAGAGCAACCAAAAGGGCAAAGGCTGCAAGGGCAAAGACGTGGAGAGATTGCCTCAATGGGTACTTTTGAAGGATTCGATGTTGCCTGCACATCCTGATCATGAGTCGGATGCTGAAGCTTTGGACCCCATTGAGGAAGAAGAAGAAGGAGAAGAGCCGCTGAGTGTCCCATCTAGTTTCACAGGATGAGCCTGGGGCTGTTGGATCAGACACATACATGTTGTGAAATCAATTGCGTTTCACCAATGTGGCCCCGAACTCTCTCAGAGAGCTTGTGGAACCATTGGGATGCTTGATGGTGCTAGCAAGGGTGGCAAGGCAGCCCCAGCGATGCTTGATGGTGCTGGCAAGGATAGCAAGGCAGCTCCAGTGATGCGTTATTTTATTCACAAAGGTGCCAAAGCACCCTCAGTCGCGCTTGATGGTGTGTCTACAGGTAGCTCTAGCTCTGCCTCTGAGAGAAGCCTGGCTTGATGTGATACAATTACCCTTGTATGCCAGCACTCATTTTCCGTGTTTAATCCCATTAAACCATAATAAGCCCAGCATGTTTGCCAGATCTTGGTTGATCCAACTGAGGTGATGGCATAGCACTGCAGTGCTTCCTGCAGGGCCACAACGCCTGCATGCCGGTGACCCGACCAGCATGGGGATTTCCATAAGTGGTACCCGAAAAAATCGCTGGATGGTGTATAAATGAAAATCCCCAAGGAAACAATTGGGGATAGCCATCCATCAATTATTTTAAGTCATAGGGTATCCCCAATTTCCATAGATAGCTGGATGATTTGGGGGTAGCCCTATGACTTCGGAAACCTCCAAATATGTTCTGAAAAAAAACAGCGATGTGACTAGGAGTAAGCTCAGTGACCTTTGTCGCCCATGATGATCCCCATTTCACCATGATTTCAGATTTCAGATGGGCGGGTTGCTGAATCGGTCAGGTAGCTAGCTGATTTCAAACAGTTACGTCGTTCCAAACTGCGAGTATCACTTGAGGGATTTACCCTCTGGTAAACATACAAAACGCTATTGAAAATGGCCATTGAAATAGTGAGTTTTCCCATTACAAATGGTGTCCAAGGATTTTCCTTTCCGATGATGGGTTGAACCCACCGGTAGATATATTTTGTGTTCGATCCTGGGACCCATAGAACTGGAGAATACTGTACAGGATGGGGCCCTCCAGTTGTATCTTGGTTTATCACCCCATTTAAATATAGTTATTGGCGTATCATACACTATGGTTATTGCAGTTATAAACCAACTTAGCTAGCTATGGGGCCCCATCCTGTAAGGTATCCCCCCCTTTTTTGGACAAACCCAGTGTGGTCGACTGAGGATTGCCGAGATCCAAATCTTCCTTGTGACTTTGAGGTGAGAAATGGAGCCTGAGGGGAATGGGAACTAGATCAGTTAGTGAAACAACTGGTTAGTGGTAGTTTGATGGTTTAATGATGTTTACTGGTTCATTGTTTTGTATGTGTATAAGGGAATCTCATTGGCTTGTGTTTGCTTGAGGAAACTTATTATTCTTTGTTGGAATGTATCAACCTGCCCAGCTAACCCAGCTAGATTTGTTTCAGGGCAAGCATGACAAAACGACGATGTGTCATAACCACGTACTCACTGAAATGCATATCCAACTGTGCTAGGTCAATCTTGCATGGATACTTTAATCCTTTAGTCTTTTGGTATTAATGGGAATATCTACGTTCACCAGCAAAGGATTTATTTTTTTGCAGGGCATCTAAGATTGGCAATATGTGGGTCAGATTGATGATGTTCCCAATATTTGGTGTACTATGGTGTTGTTTCTCCACAAATTTGCTCATGAGCATGAGTCAAGATCATGCTACTTAGGGATGTACCGGGAGTATTTTCTATGAGTATGTCTATGAGTAGTTTAATATCATAAAAAACCGTTGTGATATTTGATATTATCCCTAGTAAACTATTATCCCTCCTATTAAACCATTATAAAACCATATTCAGCCAATGAATATCACAGTTCCGGTGGACACCACACCTGGGTGCCGCAGGACAACTTCGTTCACGTTTGACCGAAGAAGCGCGTTGGAGGGCGATTTCACACGAGCAGGAGACCCTGAGGCAGGAGAGGGCTGGAGGTATTCCAGTCCATCCATTTCCAAAGAAGTCATGGGGCGAATATTCCCTTTTTTGCCACATGAACTAGGAACCCCCACCAAAAAACAGCCGGGGTCAAGGTCAAATGATGTGACGATACTAGTAATTGAACAACATTAGATATACAGTATATATATATATACAATTATAGCTGGTTGGTGGTTTGGAACCTGAACCTGATTTTTGTTTTCCCATATCTTGGGAATGTCATCATCCCAACTGACTAATACTTTTCAGAGGGATTGAAACCACCAACCAGATAGGTATGATTCCAGTTTAGGACCTAATGTTCCCTTTTTAAGTAGCCATTGGGGGTTTGCAGCATTCTCAGACACAGGCGACATGAATTGCATTGAATTGCAGTCGATATGGACATGGATTAAGTTTGGATTGCACACGTGACTCATAGAAGTATAGTTGGTTTAGATTCTTCCCAGTAACTATAGTTATTTGCGTACCATAAACCATAGTTAGTGGAGTTATAAACAAACTTAGCTATCTTGGGGGCCTCACATTGCAGCTCCAAGTTCCTGTTCTTGACGTGATGGTCCAATGGCATGATGGTATGATCTCCCACCTAGGAACAGCCCAGGAATACCAAGAATCCAACCAGAATTTGGAATAATACTGTGTATATATATATATATATAATTTGCTTATCTGTAAACATATTATAATATATATATGTATATATATACAGCATTCCTGGGCTTGGCTGATATTGTAATTTCTATCTGATCCAACTCTGGAATAGTATCTACAAGGTGGTGACCCCCTGATGTTTGCTCGTTTATTCACCCACCCAATACCATGAAGCCGACAGTTGACCATTAGTTACGAAGCAACTTAGCTATCTTAATTACACATATATACATATAACATATATAATAATATATATATATATATTCTATAATAATAATAATAATAATCATATACACATACTCACATCCAAAATCGCAGGCCTTGGCATAGTTGAGACCTCCAAGTTGAGCGATGACTGGACGCAACTTGGATCGAGGGACTTCCATGGAGATGACCTCGTTCCAAACACATCAGAAGATACATTCTATATAGATGCTCCATGGTGCTGGTATGTTTACCTTCAAACCTGGGGAATTTTTAGTGTAAATGTTTGTAAATATGTCCATGGAGCATCTGGTTTGTACATATATAAATGTATGTACATGGCAAAAATCTCGGTCTCGAAGACACACAAGTATATAATCTGTTTTAACTTTTTGATGGTAAATTCATGGTCCTGCACCCACAGAAATATGCACAAACATCTCGCGGTCTATGGGAACTGGTCCCAATCTGAGACGGGTACCTAGTAATGTTTAGTATATACGTGCTAACCACCCATGTTTAGTTACCCAATGTTCACCCAAAATTTAAACAGCAAATTTTCCATGCTCAAAAAAGTGCTTCAAGAAACCATATGGAGGGATGAACATCCACAACCAGTTTTTTGGGTGTGAAAGCCAGGGTACCGTCAACGGATTGGGGGAAAAGGCTGGAAAAATCTACGTCGGACACATTGGTTCTTGCCCGCATTTTTTTTGCGTGCTTCCAGCAAAATGTCCCAGATAGTGGGTTACTGTAATAATGGTCAATGAGATATATCTGGGTGGTTTGGAGCATGAATGGATTATGACTTTCCATATGTTGGGAAACCGATTCTGGGACACACCGCTGCAAGCTGGTGGGACCCAGGTCGCAGCCTCCAAAGGCCTCGACAGCCTCGACAGCATCTGAGCGCATCACGTGGTGCTGAAGGGCACCTGACGCAGCCATCCGGGTGAAAGGCAAAGCTGCGCCATGAAATCTTCCATATAAGAGATGGGTTCTTATTGACTTGTGGGGTTTAACCATTGAAATCCATTGAAAATGAGGGTGTCACACCACCCTTTTCGTGGGGTGTAAGCAAGGGGGGCGTTCAAAAAATGTAAGCAACAATTTTGATCCCTGCGTATTTCCCTATGGGGAAGGCTATATGTATCTTAGACCCCTCCTACGTCAAAAACCGTGCCCCAGAAGATTTACATTTAGGGAGGGGGGTGAAAGTCCGTGAGAGATAGGTCACCCCGCACCCCCCTCCGAACCCCCCCCCCGTACTCTACGGATAGGGGGGGGTGGGGGGAGGTAAAAATTGTTAAATGTCCGCAAGCAGTTTGTAAACTGTTTGTGAGGTGTCTTTGTGGGGGTGTAGTCAACCTATTTGAGGTCCATAGTTCCTTGCAGAAAGTGTTCGAAACAGAAGGTAAAACTAAGATAGAACAATGTAACCATCCTACACCTGAGGTCCTTAATTCCTGGCAGAAAGTGCTTAAAAAAGAATGTAGAGATGAGATAAAAAAAATGTAACCATCTTACACTTGAGGTCCCTAATTCCTTGCAGAAAGTGCTCAAAAAAGAAGGTGGAGATAAGATAGAATCATGTAACCATCCTACACCTGAGGTCCTTAATTCCATGCAGAAATTGCTGAAACAGAAGGTAAAAATGAGATCGACAAATGTAACCATACTACACCTGAGGCCTATAATTCCTTGCAGAAAGTGCTTAAAAAAATGGTAAATATAAGATTTAAAAAAAACGCCATCCTATACATAAGGTCCATTGTTCCTTGCAGAAAGTGCTCGAAAAAGAAGGTAAAGCTAAGATTGAAAAAATGTAACCATCCTACACCTCAGGTTCCACAGTTCCTTTCAGAATCAACATGACACATGTGTAGATTGTTATTATATTATGGTTGGAGGGTCATAAAGGGGGCTAGATAGGAACCGTGGCAGAAGGGTGTTTAAGTTCGATCATGTAAGTACATAAAGGGGGTTTACCATGGGGACCCCATAAAGGTTCATTTGAAGTCCTTTTGAGGTCCATTTGAGATCTTTATTTGTATTCTATTGTTTTTTCCATAGGTAGGAGGCAAATTTGAAGACCTTCAACATCTAATTTTACATTTATTTGAAGTTCAAGAATTTTCCAGTAATTTGCAAGGAATAATATACCTTCTATACCTGAATGTATTGGAAATGATAAACAAAAGTGTAGAAAAACGTAGAATGTATTGGAAATACCAGGCAATTGGGGACTTACACACTTCCAGTTTGCATTTTTGATTTTCTGCCATTCTGCAGCTATTTGCAGACTTTTTTTCAAAAATGCAATGCACAATATTGAACGCCCCTCTGCGTTTTTTAAGAAAATATATAAATGAAATCCCGTAAAGAATGAGGGGACCTACTAAAATGAAATCTTGCAAATAAGACGCAGTAAAAAAAAAGAAGCTTGCCAACATTTAGCAGGACCACCTCCCTGAAAAACGTCTAAATTGTGTCTTGCAATTTGGGTACGCCCCCCCTCCTTACAAGGGTAGTGATGGTGTCACATGGCCTAACGATCCTGAAATTTGGATGTATTGAACATAACCTCCAATCAAAGCCTAGTAGAATGTATTGGGTTACCTCATGTTTTTTTAGGACTGTTAGGATTGCTATGCATTTAGAGACTAGTTGGTCTTACCATGGAAAAAAGGGTCCCCAAAAATGGAGGATCGGATTTGGCGTCTGCTGGAATCAGAGGTCTTCAAAAGTGGAGATCTCGCGGAGCGCAGGTTGAAAACAAGACTTCTCATGTCAGCTGGTGCCCCTCCATAAGTTGGCTTTAAAAAACCCATGAAGTCTATAGATGTATCATGATATATCTGCCACAAGCCCAAGTGATTGGAGTTTAAAACCCTTTATATAGTGATGTTGTATTTTCAATTTCTTGATCACCAGGTCATGGGCGTAAGTTCCATCTCCCCCCGGTGGTGCTGATTTGGACGAGGATGCGCTTGCAGCATGGCTGAAGTGGTTCAAGCGTTCAAACTGTGCTACTCTTCTCCAGGCCATGGCAAGTTGTTTTTGGTTTCGAATCCATGACCTCTTTACCCTCCGGTGTCATCAAACATGGCAACTGGAAATCCACTATAAATGGAGTGTTTAATGGGAAAATCAACCATAAATTGATGATTTTCCATTGCTATGTTTTGATTACCGGAGGGTACATGCCATGATTGAAGCCTGTCACTCTCCATCCCAAAGGTCGTAAAACTGTGGGTTTTGTTGGAGCCAACCACAGCGTACAAACATGGCATAGCCACATTTTCACTGAGAGATGATATCCATTGATTTCCCACAGTGAAACCTTCGTTTTCAGAGGATTTTACCATTGAACCCTATAGATGATATTCCCATATTTTCCCATGAAAACTTCCATTTCCTCCTGGATTTGTCCACCATTTCTTGGTACATCTTGTGGCCAAGCCTTCCACCGACATGAGCAACTGGTTCACTGACAAGGTCTGGGATCTGGTGGCATGATCGCTGTGGGAATTTTATGGAATCCCCAGTCGTCACCATAGGTTTCAATACAAACATGGTCTAATGTGGTTAAAACAATAATAAACCACCCATTTGGGAATGGTCTATAGCACCTGTTTATGGTGATTTGGGGGATCGTTTATTATTGCTTTAACCACATTAATTTTGATGATTTCGGGGCCCACCCCCCCATTTTAGGAAACCTCCCCAAAAGAAATTTCCCAGAATAGTATATAGACAGATGAAATCCGGCTAGAGCGAAATAATCTAAGATGGTGGTGAATGACTCTGCTAAAGTTTGGCGTTTACGACAGCCTGTTACAGGGACAACATGGATTTAATCCACTTATCATCCGGCAAATATTTCTACTTAGGAAACAGGCGGAGCCAGCAGGTCAATGGCTTGCTATGAAGCCCCAAGGGGGACCAAGCTGCGACCCGCACTCGACTGGTGCTAGTGGCGTTCTCTGGGATGTGGAACGGCTTGGCAGAGGGCGAGTACACACCCGTGGCCTCCTGGGCTTGTACCGCAGGCTTTAAGGCAGGGCTCCTCCCTTCTTTGTTAGAGGTTAGAGGTGGTTTTTGGAGCCTGCAGACTTCGGACACACTGGTGGCAGTTGCTGCCAGAGAGATCTCTTGATTCGGTTCCAGATTCAGATGTTGTACTCGTACTGTTTAAAGCTGGGCCGTACCTAAGTGGGTTAACATTGGTAAAGGGATGTAAAGGGTAAACTGTGAGTAGTAGCCCTTACAATATCCTGCAATCATCACTAAAGCCAGTGGTGCATTGATATGCACCCCGATTCCCAATGAATCCGAAGCACAATCTTCAGGGACCGCTGAGGTAAAAACTCCCAGGAACGCTGGCAATTCCGTATGGTTCAAATTTTAAGACCCAACAAACCATTGATTTGACCCTCTGGTTATTTAACATAGCCATGGAAGCCATGGCTCATTTATAGTGGATATTCCCAGCTAGAAAGCTCCATTTATGGTTGGGATTTTCCATGGCGAACTGTTAGTCATAACCAGATTGTACAATGTGACGCCCCCAAGATACCTAAGTTGGTTTATAACTTCAATAACTATGGTTTATGGTACTTATAACTATAGTTCCTGGGGCTTATAAACCAATTTATAATTGGGAGGCCTCACATTGTAGTTTATTATGAGCATATTATGAGCATTACCCTCCGGTCATCAGCCACGTGGCTGGAAATCCCACCAGTGTCATCGTAGATGATGTTCATTGATTCCCCCAGCGAGAAAAACATCCATTGATAGAGGATTTCCCATTACCCATAGGATCCATGTATGCTATATATGGTAACATTTACCATCAATATACCCCAAATGTTAGCGTATATACCATACATGCATCCTATGGGTTATGTTTGATGACGCCGGCCCACAAAAATATATGGATTTGTCTGAACATCGGGTACGCCTAACTTAAAATCCCTTGGGGAATCAGCATCATGTTTCCCTAATTACATTGCAATTAAGGGGTATACCCACCATGTTCAGACTAAAATTTTCTGCTGTTTGAAATCCCCAGCTTGCCCATTCTATAACTGGGGTAGCCTTGGATGGGTACTTGGAAAAAAAACAAATCATAAACAACCAGAAACGTATCATTTGGTTGCAGGGTATACAATGATTAGCCATGATACTCTCCCGTACGCATCCCGTAAACTAACATAGATGGAACAGCCATCCATCATTCTGAATTCTTAGAGCATTTTCCTAGGGAAACCATACGAAACCATGTTTTTTTTCATGTTTTTTTTCCGCATTTTGTATGTTTAAACGTTTAAACTATAGGCTAAGTCTGCCGCGAATTCCTTCCATCCCAACCTTGGCCCGTTGGAGGTGAATCATTTGGTCCGAGAAGTGCGAGAGTTTGGAGCCTTATTTTCGCCATGGTTTCAGATACAGGTAAAGCATCTATAAATGGATATTACCATACATGTAACATGTATGTAGGTTGGTTGGGAAGGGGCTGGGGTTTGAAAGAGTTGGTTACATATGGGTTATGAATGGATATAGTATGATATAGTTACCATCTGGTTATGACATGTTATGACTATCGCCATGGTATAGATGGCCCTAATCGAAATAGATGGTTTACCGATCTTTTTATCATGGGTGGATCTGAAACCATGGCTAGCCCTGTGAACGTCTTCCAACCAGATGGTATAGAGAGAGAGAGAGATGATCAAATCTAAGGGATTGAACTGAAGCTCCAGATTTCCGATATCCGATAGGGAATTCGGAATTCAACTGAAGCAGACCTATGCAAACTTGATCCAGTCGCGAAACATCTGCGGTTTACAATACATGATGAGTTTGAGGCAGCAACTTTGAGTGCATTTCCCCCGAAAAAACTGCGGCACGAATTGGGATATCATCCAGAAATTACAAGCTTAGTAGTTTTGGGTTGGATACTTCCTGAACGGACTTTATACTTGGATCTGTATCCCACATCGGATCCGTGGTTTATAATCCATACACGACCCATAAGTGGGGATATCCGATGCGTCACTATATATGGGTATAGACATTTCTTCAGGCTGTTGGGGCTTTCCAACTGACATATTCGACTGGGGACGGGGGATTTGTACAAGGTGAGGACGCATAGTCAGTTGAAGTTGCTTTAAGAAAACTTCAAATTTATGATACTACATGATATTTATAGATATTTATAATGTTTTATAATATCTTTTCACTATACTATTCATGGGATATAAACCAAAAAACATCACTGGGGGGTACCTCCTTGTAGGATGTCAACACCTTTGTCTTTAAGGAAACTCTGGTAGAATGCTATGTTATATTGTTTTTTCTGCCAAAAGGATCTGAAACTACCACAGTAACTATATGGGTCGACCATTGTTTCATTGACCTTTGAAACATGTGACTGAGGCAGTTTGAGAATCAAGTTCAAACGTCTATTTGTCTGACCCTCTGACCCCCAAGGAAAAAACACATATGTGAAGATGTCTTTCTGGGAGGTTCGAACCTTCTTTTTGCACGCCTGTTTTCGCTGCAAAGACCTTTCGGTCTAACGCTTAGTGGCGCGCCCACGGCCACGCGCTGTGCGCTTCACAAATCTTTGTGAGCCATTCCGCAAAACTCGGATGATGGCGCCTCTTCTCAGGCCAGAAATGAAGATTTACCCTCCGGTAATCAAAGCTGGCTAGCTGGAAAATCCACCATCGATGTTTTTCCCGTGTTAACCTCCATCTATACAGGAGTTTCACTTGCCATGTTTGATTACCAGAGGGTACTGATTATAATGAAAAAAACTGATGATCAACAATTAACTAGAAACCACTTATTTAACAACAATTTCCACCATGTAATCAAGGATCCACAACAATAATAAGCATCCCCCATGAACTAGCCATTGTTGTTAATTTGTAGATCATCCCACAAATTGGTGATGGCTTATGACTCAAGGCGCGTTTTAAAGGCAATCAACCCCCTGGGTCGATGACGCGATTCCATTGGCTTAGAACAAAGCTTTGTTAAGGGCGCATTGATCACTAAGAACCACTGTATAACAAGGACTGTTAACCATCTAGTATCCGGGACAATGTCCCAAGTGAGGGAGTTACAATCTGATATTTTCAGATGAGCAAGCTGATTTTGTCAAGAGGGTACAGGAGTAACCCGAACTCTTGTTGTTTATATAGATCTTTCATATTCCAAGGTCTTTCTTCGGCCCAATCGGGGGGATGGAACCCAGGCTCATGAGATTCATGAGATAGCTGGCCGATGATGGGTCAAAATCATGACAAACCCAGGGGATGGTCAGAGCTTGGGGGTATCATCACAGAAACTCAACAGTTTATCAACATTCATATAGGCCAAAAATATATGGTAGGTACCTCCAATACATCGGTGACATGGCCAGTGATGCCAGAAAGATTGTTTCATGCGCTCTTGAAGAACGGTTTCCAGCTGAATCAGCTGTTCCCCTTATCCAATCGAATGACGTACCCTCTGGTAAACTAACATAGCTATTGAACATGGTCATAGAAATAGTTGATTTACCCATTAAAAATGGTGATTTTCCATAGCAAACTGTTAGTTTACCAGAGGGTATGTCATAGCTGGCGTCAACAGGGTTGCTCCAACCTGCAGGTGTCGGTTTCGTCATGGGGGGTACTCCCAAGGTCGTGCGTTTTCGATTGGAAGATCCCTAAGTCCCTATGAATTTCCATGATCTCCTTATAATCTTATGAAATCCCCACGAAGTGTTGCCTCATATTGGGGATAGATCAAATCTATGAAACCCTCTGGTAAACGTTTACAGTTTGCGAACTGGAAAATCACCATTTGTAATGGGTAAATCAACGATTTCTATGGCCATGTTCAATAGCTATGTTAGTTTACCAGAGGGTAATACCATATTTAGCATCCATGAACATCCATAAAAATCCCAGCAATGTTGGTCCGGGGGAGGCTTCTGCCGCTACTTCACCAAGCTCTTGCAGTTGGCAAGGCGCGAAGTTTTCTGCTATCGCCAGCATGGTTGAATGGCTAATCCACGTTCTATGTTTTCCAATGTTGGCTGTTTCTGGGTTTCTTGATTGTTTTGTTTTTTTAGCGTGTGGTTTTTGCTGTGTAGAATGTGGATATGTTCTGGTTGGTGGTTTGGAACATTTGTTATTTTCCATAATATATGATATGGGATAATCCTTCCCATTGACTTTCATGTTTTTCAGAGGGGTAGGTCAACCACCAACCACTGTTGATAGTGGATTGTTAGGGACGTTCATGTGATCCCTTGAAATGTACGAAGCTAACTTCGAACTGCAAATGATGGTCAGGACTGGGATTTTCGCGCGTGTAAGCTTCAAGAATAAGCAAAACCCTGGTCGGTGAGTTATTTAGCACAATGAATAACATTGACTGTACATGTACATGGCATAAAAACACTTTAGTAGACATGGTTTACTACAATGACTCAGAAACATCTTAAAACTCTGGGTAGTTAAACATAATTTATAACTTACAGTGGTTTTAAGATGCTTTAAGCATCAAAGACATGGATTCTATAGGAATGCATTTGGCAAAGGATGGTTTATTATATTGGTTATTGCAATGTGTGAAACTTAGCTGGTTTATTTGGGATTATAATGATCCACGGGAGCCCCATCGAACAAGCAGTTTTGAGGGATGACGGAGGGGACGGATGGGTTTTAGCACTGCTTGTACGGCTTCGTCCAGAAATGATGGAATGGCCAGACATGACAAATGACCCGTTTTGGGCCCTGTGCAATATGATGGCAACGTTGGGAGGAACTTTGTTAAATTCCAGGAGTAGTTGCAGAAACAGAGAGAGAGAGAGAGAGAGACAGAGGGAGATATAGACACGCAGTATTATTATATATATATATAGACATAGGTAGCAATGTGGTTGCGATTTTCGTTCATTCCTGCTTTTCAGGTCGAGTGCCACTAGAGTCTTAAGGAATGGACCCGCATCCATCACTCCCCAAGAATCAAAACTGAGAATGGAATTTTTGCATATGTTTTGCCATTTTATCATTGGCTATCCCATTGTGATGTAGGGTATTCCCTCAGTTCTCATTCTCAGATCAGAGACCACTTAAGCTAAGAAAACGTCGTAGTTGTTTGAGGTATTGTTGTTGATTTCCCATCAAACTGTGGATATTGCAAGGTCCAGCATAAATAAATTAAAAAATAACTTATTCATTTATTCAATATATTTATGTGTATATCTTATTTATGGTGCGTATATATATATAATATTATATATTATATATATATATCCCTGCAAGTCCGAAGGTCAAGTTGAACGAGGTCTTTAACGGCTGTTCACACTGCGGGGCCCCCTTCGAAACGAGGGCGGGCCTCAGGAGGCATATTACAGACGGACGTTGTCCGAGCTTCAATCCCTCAGCGACGAACGTGCCCTTGCCAGCCGCGCGGAAATGGGAAACACTAATGGCCATGGGTGACTTTACCCGCCAGGGGCTGACTGCGCATCAAAGATTGCAACGGACATTGGCCTGCCAACTTTGTGGAGAAACATACAGCCGCTGTATCGACCTGAGTGCCCACCTTCAGCAGAGTCATGCAGGCTTATGGATGTCAGATAGAATGCCAGAAGATATGCCAGATAAAATATGATAAAATGCCAGAAGATATGCCAGATAGAATGCCAGAAGATATGCCAGATAGAATGCCAGATCGAATGCCAGAAGATATGTCAGATAGAATGCCAGAAGATTTGCCAGATAGAATGCCAGATAGAATGTCAGAAGATATGCCAGAAGATATGCCAGATAGAGTGCCAGAAGATATGCCAGAAGATATGCCAGGTAGAATGCCAGAAGATATGCCAGATCGAATGCCAGAAGATATGTCAGATAGAATGCCAGAAGATTTGCCAGTAACAAAACGTATAAATGTCATGGTGGGGATCACTCGAAGTAAAGTATTTTTTTGCTTAAATTTCTAAACTTAGAAAAAAATACTAATGTTTCACGCTCGGTTCACGCTCGGTTCACGGTAATAGTACTGTAGGTCCTTTGGCAGTAATAGTAGGTCTTTAGAGGGTCCGTTCACGCTCGGTTCACGCTAGCAATTTTGGACCTCTGACAGTTCATATGCCATGCGTTCGTGGTGGTTCCGGCCCTGGATTCCCAATGATGAAATAGTGCGGGGTACTCAATAATAATAAACTACAAGTTGGATATGTGGTAGGTGAAGGGAAGAACTTATCTTGAAAATTATATCATTTCCTGCAGGGTTATTGGGCAAAATTGCCCGCATGAAAAGCTGTCATATATGATCATATACACATGATATATCATAAATCAACAGAAATGACTTCATGATACAACTCAGAGCCATCAAAATACCGACAGAAACCAATCAAAAAAATGATCGAAACTGGTTGAAAACACTATGCCACCCACAAGGTCCACGTGAAAGTAGTTCCCTATCAAGTAATAGTAGGTCCTGATCATCAAAGTTAGAAGGCCAAATTTTACGAGGTCATTGACCTGGAGGGTATATATACGTATTAAAAGATAACAAACATATAGTATAATATATATATATATATAATAACATAATATATACATATTGTGGACGGAAGAAATCCTGCACCACCTTGGACAGTTGAAACTCTATAAATAGTGGGGTAAACCACCTATGAACTTGTGCAGGATTTCTTCCACCCACTCTCCACCTTTCCCAACACCGACACGCACGGTTCGCAGGGCAACCCAACGCTTCATTGCAGCAACCCCAGCACTGGGCATGTGTGAAATTACACCTGTATGTCTGGGAAATACCACATTTGCTTAGTGGTTTTAAGTTGTGACTTTACTAACAACATATTTAGGATGATAATCCCTACAAACAGGATGTTTTTTTAAGTCTATGTTCAATCATACCTGGTGACAATGATCCGAAAACGACTTGTTTTTGGGGTGGTTGAAAACGCAAATCTACATGATGACGGCTATCAAACATCTGGCCAGTAATCAATAGCTATAGGATTATAGGATATTATAGGTGTGTCTCAAAATGGGGTACACAAGCATTATGATATCTCATGTTTTGTTTAGTGAACCTATTTTTTTTGTAGAATAGGATACATGTGCCCCCCACAAGGTGGTGCCCCCAGTGACGTTTGTTGGGTAAACCACGGAATTCACCAAATTTGAAACTAACTTAGCGATTCGGAACTGGGGATGTCAGAAGGATCTTTCTGATCACTGCCCAAGACGAACGGAAGATTGGGATGCTGGATGAGTCTGTTGTCCAACATGGGTAGAGCTGGACATACGAAAAGATGTGTGTTTGGGAAATCTGGAGGGAAACACTGTGTGAAGTATGACGTCCGATCCATGGCAAACTTTGATCACATAAGGCATACTTAACTCATATGCTCCATGGTGCTGGAATATTTACCAACATTTGCCCTAAAAATGACCCAGTTTTGTAGGTAAATATTCCACACATGGAGCATATGGGTAAAGGAAGACTACAAGGGGATTTGAGTACGGCTGTGACCGGCTGTGACCTCTGTCACATCGGCAAATCCAACTTGGCTACTTCAGATATGGAGGTGTCCTTAAATGGGGGGGTACCTCTAGAGAATACATTTTAATATACCCTCTGGTTATGACTAACATAGCCATGGTATAGATGGCCCATAGAAATAAATGGATGGTTTACCTCTTAAAAATGGTGGATCTTTGCATGGCGAACTGTTAGTCATAACCAGATGGTAGTATTTCACCATTGCCATATGTATATATATATAAACCATTTTAACCACATAAACCATCCATTTAACCATCCATGGGCTACTTTAATATAATTTTCCACATAAACCATCCATCCTGGATGGAGTACCCTCTGGGATGGAAAACCCTCACCTTGAGCGATGTAGTGTGGCAATCTGGCCACATGGTGCTACTATGAATTTACAGTGACCCCCCAAAAAAAAACAGATCAACAGAAGTGAAATCCCACTTTAAATAGTGATTTGTATAGTGATTTAAGTGATAAATCACTGTTCTATATCTTTTTGGGTTTACAGTATGTCATCCTCAAAAGACGAGCCGGGCTCTGACTCGTGGACTCCTGAGGTGTAGTTCTGGCAACGCCAAACACCTATGAAGTTCACATGTTGGCAGGGCAATTCAGGTTGAAGGCCATGGGGTTGTGGAGAGAGAGCATATACACTCTCTGGTTGTAACGTGGCAACCCGAAAATCCCCGGACGAACTGGAGGTCTTAATCATGTTTCAATGGTAAAGTCATCTATAAAATTATGGATTCGTCATTTGTCTTTGAATTGTTTGACTAGCGGATGGTATTATATTGACCAGTGTCAGTTTTGTTAGTTTTACAATTCCTAGTGGCAAAAGAAAGAAAACACACTTCGCATTTGCATTGCTCAAGCGTCTCGACGTGGTGATCATGTCAACATTCCGCATTTCGATCTGTAGATGTCCTTTTCCCAGCTGGTTGATTACTACTGGTTTATATACCCTCTGGTAAATTAACATAGACCCTGGCAGATAGGGGTTGGAAGGTTCGTTTCCATTAATACGAGGCTATTTTCAGGGTCTATGTTAATTTACCAGAGGGTAAGATGGTGTAAGAATCCAAAAAGGTGCCATGGTTTTCCGATCTCAGGACATGATTGAAACATATTGAAACAGTCCCAGCTAAAAATGGCACTGAAAAATCACTCCCGGTTCAACAGATTTGGATTATCATACCCAAAAAACATCTAGGCCAGCGTTTTCGAGAAGAAAAATTAAACGAACATGTTTAGCCAGCCAAGACTTTCAACGTGCAGAGTTCCAGATAAACGACAATCAATGGCCATGCTCTCTTTCAGCAGTAGATGCACAATTTGTCCGCATCATCAATCCCCGACATGTCAAGCTCGGTTGTACATGAACAGGTTGATTCTCAGCAATAAAGGGATAAACCTCTAGAAACCTGATATCCGGCAAAACGCATGTTCATTTGCGGAGCATCTAGAATGAGCTATGAATCTCTCACTCTTGTCATTCAAAAAACACTGATTTCAGGAAAAGAACTCAGGACAAGAGTCCAGTCGCGTAGAGTCGGATAGAGGTCACAACAGCCCAGTTTCGTTTCTGCCCCAGGCCGGTATTTTCGGTCCGGACCTCGGAGCTGACTGGACTAGGTCGCTATCACTCGAAAATGGCGAGGATAGCCAGATCCAATAGGATAGCTACTCGAAAGATCTCCAAAACGACCGAACAAAACTCTTCAGATTGGTGAAATCTCTTCGAAATTACCCAGTGTAACGTTGGTTTAGTGACGCTTCAGTGGTGCCGGCAGCCTCCGATGGAGACGTTGCCACCAATGAAACGGTTCTCAGGGTCTATCTCGGCGGGATATGTGTGTGTGTGTTTTAATGATTTGGGACGGAAGGTTATGGTGATTGGTGATCTCAAAGATGTTTTGTTTTGAACCAGTGAGACTCTTTGAAGGGATGTGGATGCAAGGGTGAAAATGTTGGTAGTCCGTGAATTGGATATGTCCAATTCAATCAATCCAACCCGCCATTTCGCCTGTTCCAGCGCCGAAATTAGCGCCTTCTGTGTCTGAAACTATAGTATACTTCCAGAATCGATGGTTTATCATCAGTTTACCTATATTGAAAAATTCCAAAATTGACGGCAAACATGATTAGTTGATAGCAATGTTCATCCATATTTTCCTTCTTAAAATGACCAGAAAAATCCCTCAGGGCTACCACTTTTATTCACACCCCTTTTAAAGAGACAGAGCCCACCGCTCAGAATGCGACTCCTACGACATCTATAGCAATGTCAGTGCATGGGAGCTCTTTAAAGATCACGTGCGGCACCCAGCTACGGGCCAAGGATGTTCCATGTTTCAGGCGTTGAGGTCGCGTTTCACCCGACCTCAAAATGGAGCAACAATAAGATCTTTTCACTTGGTTTAACTTGCCGACTTTGGGGTATTTAACCACCAAAAATCAGGATTGATATCATGGGATTTCGCCAATGAATCATGTGATTGATATGAGTGTGTCTGAAACAGCGGGAAATTGTCCCAAACAACTATTTCTCTATGGTGAACATGTTCAAGCGTGGAGTTTTGCTCTCTCTGGGAAGCTCCCCAGGTTTCGATGGCATGATGGCTTTGTCTTCGGGGAACACCATGAGCCAATTCCATTGGACTTGTCCGTTTGAAATGATTGAACTCACTGGCCATACATGGGGCACCTCAAAAGAATGATTTCATTGGTTAGATCCTGATTTCCACCCGGAACAAAAAAAAACATGATTCACTGCAGGATGGGGCCCCCAAGATAGCGTTCAGTTAAGATATAAGTCCCTTGAGTATATGGTTCATGGTAGATATAACATGATATAACAAACTGGTTCTTACATATCAACAGTTTATGGTAGATATAACGAACTGGTTCATAAGCTTTATAAACAAACGTTCACATCACTGGCTGGGGCAGCATCCTGTGAGATCCCGCGTCGCGTCGAGGTGGATGTAGCTGATCAGCTTGCACACAAGGCGTGGTGATGCTTGAGCAAGTGGTACGTTAGTCCCATATTTCAGGCCACATGAATTGTGGGGATATTCCCTGAAATTAAGGCCTGAAAAAATAGGCCAAACATATATGGTAATTAGGTACTTCCATTTTAGGTCCCATATAGTTTGTAAAATCACCATATAACATAACATCGATGTCGCATAGATTTCCCCCAATTCCTGATACCAATTCCCGTGGCTTTTCCGCCTTGGGAAAGGTGCACAACATCGGGATCCCGCTCTTCGCGCCGATGGTCGCAGGACCCCCAGGCAGGGAGCTTTTGACAGCGACGTGAGCCACTGTAGTTTCCGAAGCACAACGGTAAAGGTCAACATGGACTGGTTGGTGGTTTCAAACATGCTTTATTTTCCATAATATATGGGATACTCCTTCCCATTGACTTTCATATTTTTCAGAGGGGTAGGTCAACCACCAACCAGTGGAGGTTTAACATGCTTCCAACCAGCCAAAGTTGGAAAAATGGTGAAAGTTTCTGGGATAAATACTACGATTTCACCAGCCAGTTAGTTAGTGGATGTCTACGAGGCAAGCTGATGCTCCAAGCATCCAAGGTGGCCATTTAAGGCTAAGATATGAGGATTTAACATGATGTAACTGATCCATGTGCTGAAGAGACAAAAGGTTTTGTCCAATCACTGGTTCAACTGGGTGGCTTTGAATTCATGAATCTTTGGCTGTAGACAGGGATATGTTAACCTAACCAGCTAAAAACAAAAGTACCCTCTGGTTATGTCAACATAGCTATTGAAAATGACCATTTATAGTGGATTTACCCATTGAAAATTGTGATTGTCCATAGATATGTTGGTTTACCAGAGGGTAATCAAGGTAGTATAAAGGATTGAGAAGGATTGGCTATGATGGATGAAAGGAAACGGGCATGGGTCAATACCATTTGGCCATCAAAACTGGGATGTTGAACCTTTACTGATAGATCTGATAGGGGTGTGAACCGGCATGTGGGGATATAACATGATATAACATATATTATATAACACATTTTTGTGTATCTATAGTTACATAATACTATAATGTATAATATTATAATATATATAATATAAAACAATATATCTAATAATATAATATATAATAATATAATATATGATAAGAAAATATAAAACAATATAATATAATAATATAATATAATATTTGTAAACATATAGATACGTACAGTATGTATGTGCGGATTATAGATAGTTTTTCTGTGTTGCTGGAGATATGAGCTTGGAGTTTTTATCGCTCCACATGAACGGTGGATGACCAACCGAGTTTGATGGGGACGTCACTGAGATCACCAACATTCACCAAGATTTTTTTTTACTTAGAACCCACCCTTAAAGGTTGAAGGAGGGCCATTAATAAAGATTCACCCACATGTTAACCATACATAGTTAACCATAGGTTATCCATGAAAATTGATTATCCATCAAACCTATGGGCAGTAAGGCAGTACTACCTATTATTAGCTGGTTGATGGTTTGGAACATTTTGAAGATTTTTCCCATCATATTGGGAATAATAATCATCCCAACTGACGAACTCCTTCATTTTTCAGAGGGGTAGGTATACCACCGACCAGATAAACATTCACCCACATGTTTTTTTGGGTTTACCCTCTGGTAAACATACAAAAAACTATGGAAAATCACCATGTTCACTGGGCAAATCCACTATAAATCACCATGTTCAATAGCTATGTGGACATCACCAGAGGGTAGATTCAATCTCCTTCATCCCAAAAAAGGTTAAACAACCCACTGTCGCCACTGTCGCTTCGCCTTTTACGCCAGGCTGGGATCCCAGTGACGCGAAACAAGAGGGGAAGAAGGCACGTTTCTCAGGAGTTCTTGGAGAGAATACCTTATGACTAACATAGCCATGGAAGACATGGTCCATTTGGGTTTGTCTGAAAATGTTGGGGATATTCCCAATGAAATAGCCATTTAATAGGGATAATGATCATTAACCATTGGGTTTAGGGGTACACTATTTTCAGACACACCCATTTATAGATGGTTTACGTATTAATTAAACATTGTGATTTTCCATGGCTATGTTAAATAACCAGATGGTAAGTATAGTGGTGACTCAAAACCAAGGTATCCATGGCGATTTTGTGGGTGTAGCCCATTTTTAAGACATCTCCGGACATCGCCACATAAATGAGAAAACAAACAACAGGGATGCTGAATCTGACCAACACAAATGGAGACAACTTGAATCAACGTGACCACCATGATAAAGGGATAACACCCATAATTGATGCTGCTTGGTGGTTTGGAACATTTTTTTTATTTTCCCATATATTGGTAATAGTAACCCCAGCTGACGAACTCATATTTTTCAGAGGGGTAGGTCAACCACCAACCAGGATGTCAGGGATGAAGTCACTGGGTTTTTCGCCCCATTGGAATGGGAACTGAGCTGGGACCATGGGCAAAAATTGTTGAAGCTTCGCCTTGGTGTTGCGGAGATGGTGTTTCGGGCTTTTCGAAAAGCCAGCCCCTATGAAATGCACCATTGAGTTCCAGGATTTTCATGGATTTTCCATGATTTTCCCATCTATAAACCTTCATAGCTGGGATTTTCCAGTTCAAAGTTCAGTCTTTTCAGAGTCTGTTTGGTTCGCGACGATGCACTCAGTGGTTGATTGATACCAATTGAAGGTGCACCATCTAGGGTTATTTGTTGGCTTGTTTGGAGGGTTTCCCCCTGCAATATCGTCCTTGCACAGATCTGACATAGATTGGTAAATCGTTTTTTGGTTTTGTGGATGACATGACTTGCGGTCAAATGGATCTGAATGTAAATAGAGAAATATCTAACAGCTAGAAAAGTATAGAAACATATAGAAAACTCACATCCTACCAAGAATTCTGCGGAATTTAAAACGTTCTGCATCTCTTTGGGGCTTACTTCATACGTATCTTATCAGATAACTGGAGAGTTGGGGGCTCATCCCCAAATGGCCGTGGTTAGTGCATTGAATGTATTTTAATGTCATTTCATCATCATTGAGGCAGAATTACATGTGAGCCATGTCCAAAACCAAAGACATCCGAAGACTGTCCTTATGCCATGGGGATGTTGATCTTGGGGCATGGCCATTTTCTCAACTGGATTTTCATGCGTTGCCACCGATGCATCCGGGCTAGGTGGTGGCTCATCCCACTTAGTAAGTAGGTGAAAAAACCCTGGTGATTTCACTGGGCTAAGTAGGAGCAAGGTTCACTTATAACTGGGGTTATAATCCACTTACTAACTGGGATGAGCCACCAAGTAATTTTCATGGAGTCTCAACCGCTGTGTGTCATGGCAAACATCAAGCACCAACGGTTCCTGAGTCCCGCACCGTTATCAGCCCTGAGGGCGCCAAACATTTAGCCAACACACCGATCTTCGAGTGACTTGGAGTGTCCAGTGACCTGAGGGGATTCAAGTAGCAAAGATGTGAATGCATCGGATCCATTCAAGAAAAACATGGAATCTGAGCGCATGAAATGCGGAGATTAAGCAACAAGCCATGACTTTTGGGTCAAGCAACTCGGGGTTCGACGGCTCCAAGACTTAACTCCACCATAGATGATGGTGTATATTATGAATGATAACAATAATGATAATATATATATATATAATCATAGTACATATATATATGTATAATCATATATGATAATACAATATATATATATACTATACTATATATATATTTATATAGGGAAGCATTCCAAATATCCAATCAATAATCCCCCAGTGTGTTTTGTGGGTGATTATTGGGCAGCAGATTATTGCACCAGCTGCTGGCTTTTGTTCAATTCCACCTCGCCTGGGACCATCCAAAACAATGCCGAAAAGTGAGAAACCAGGAGGTTAGTGTGATGATATTTACTTGGTGGCTCATCCCACTTAGTAAGTAGGTGAAAAACCCCTGGTGATTTCACTGGGCTAAGTAGGAGCAAGGTTCACTTATAACTGGGGTTATAATCCACTTACTAACTGGGATGAGCCACCAAGTACCCTCTGAAATTTCCCATGATCATTATAATCTTATGAAATTCCCATGAAATGTTGCCGAATATATGGGGATAGATCAAATCTATTACCCTTTGGTAAACTAACATAACTATGGAAAATCACAATTGTTCATGCGTAAATGAATCAAATAAACTATTTCTATGGCAATTTTCAAGAGCTATGTTAGTTTACCAGAGGGTAATACATATGTACACATATGCCCATATATTTCCAGGTTTCTCATAGTTTTCAATAATCTATGTATATATATATATATACATATTTTTTGGGGTTTGCTGTCAAAAAACGACAGCCATGGTATCCTGCGTTCGACCAAGAATTCCTGCTCCCTTCATCCCTTCCCCTTCTAAAAATTGCAGCTGTGTCTAAAGATAGGCTACCTCAAAGGTTTTAATCATCTTTTTCCCCATTGAGTTTGAGTATCGTACTGTAATCCCCAACAAGATAGAAGTTCGTAAAATCCTACTAAAGTAGTGATGAATTTTACTTTTTCATCTTTTTGTGGGATACTATATATATATATATCTTAGTTCGTCTGGGTGGTGAAACCCTTCTATTTGGAGGGCTATTTTTTTTGGGATTTTTTTTCCTGTTTTTTTTTGGGATTTTTTTCCCGTTTTCTGGTGGAAGGAAGGTGCGAAGAAGGAAGGAAGGAAGGAAGGAAGGAAGGCAGGAAGGCAGGCAGGCAGGCAGGAAGGAAGGAAGGAAGGAAGGAAATAAGGAGGGAAGGAGGGAAGGAGGAAAGGAGGGAAGGACGAAAGGAAGGAAGCAAGAAAGGAGGGAAGGAGGAAAGGAGGGAAGGAGGAAAGGAGGGAAGGAAGGAAGGAGGGAAGGAGGGAAGGAAGGAAGGAAGGAAGGAAGGAGGGAAGGAGGAAAGGAGGGAAGGAGGAAAGGAGGGAATGAGGCAAGGAGGGAAGGAGGAAAGGAGGGAAGGAGGAAAGGAGGGAAGGAGGGAAGGAGGGAAGGATGCAAGGGGGGAACGAAGGGAAGGAAGGAAGGAAAGAAGGAAGGAAGGAAGGACCATGTGTGCAGTCAACACTTGCAGCTTGCAGCCACCACGGGCAGCGTGCAAAGTGCTGCTGAGCTGCTAGAGCTGAGGGGTTTCCAAAACTATTTTCTGGCCTTGTCCGGGCCTCGTTTTGGCATCGTTTTTGGCCTCGTTCGGAACCCGTCGCAGAAATACTGAGGTGAGATGCAAGTCAGAGCCACATAGATGTGTGACCAAAGCATACCAAAACATACATGAACCATGCGCTCACATTTTGTTTTAAACCAAAAAATGACTTTTCTTAGATGTACTTGTTTTAACCGGCTCCCCTTGCTACCTACTCTGATTCCTTTTTCAGAAGCATCATCGGTTATTTGCGTTCATTTCATCTTCATTGATCTCCATCGCGACTTGTGCCTATGTACTTCTTTCATGTTCTTTCTTGGTACGCATTGCAGGGGACCCCCCCACCCGCTTTTGTTTTTTCATCAGCTTCCCTTCCTACCTACTCTCTTGCCTTTTGCTCATAAGCATCGTTTCTTAGGGTTCATTTTCTCTTTCTTCTTCTTTCAAAATATCCATCGAGACTTGTGCCTATGTGCTTCTTTCTTGATCTTCTCGTTCTTACTTGCAATATATCCATTGAGACTTGTGCCTATATGCTTCTCTCTTGGTACGCATTGCGGGGGGAGGCGCTGCGCCCTCCCCCCTGCACCCCCCCACCCGCTTTTATTTTTAAACCGGTTCCCCTTGCTACTACTATTCCTTTCTTTTTGCATAAGCATCATCGTTTATTTGGGTTAATTTCATCTTTGTTGATATCCATCGAGACTTGTGCCTATGTGCTTCTTTCTTGATCTTCTCGTTCTTACTTGCAATATATCCATTGAGACTTGTGCCTATGTGCTTCTCTCTTGCTACTGCTACTGCTACTGCTACTGCTACTGCTGCTGCTGCTGCTACTGCTACTGCTACTGCTACTGCTACTACTGCTACTACTGCTACTACTGCTACTGCTGCTGCTGCTGGCTGCTGCTCCTGCTGCTGCTGCTGCTACTACTACTGCGACGACGACGACGACGACTACTACTACTACTACTATTACTACGACGACTACGACTACGACTACGAATACGAATACGACTACGACTACGACTACGACTACGACTACGACTACTACTGCTCCTGCTGCTGCTGCTGCTACTGCTACTACTGCTACTACTGCTACTACTGCTACTACTGCTACTACTCCTACTACTACTACTACTACTACTATTACTACTACCACTACGACTATTTTTTTTTGATCTAGGTTTGCAGCACGAAACCCGTGAGGTCTCACACAGTGGCACCTGGATATTTTTTTTTTGATGCGTGCTGGATATTTTTTTTGATGCATTTATATTTTTTTTGATACGTGTCTCCACCGGCACGTTGTTTCCATACCTGTTGCCACCCGTGAGACTTTACTTGTATGTGCTTGTGGTCACATTTGCCATTCACACGAACTATTTCGACGCGATGCAACCAGACTCATACCAGCACTGTGGGCTGAAGAAGCGCCGTTCGAAACTGTTAGCACACAAGCAAACATAGATCATAAGTGCAAGCAAGAGCACAAACGAAACCGCACCAACCAACCAACCAACCAACCAACCAACCATCCATCCATCCATCCATCCATCCATCCATCCATCCAACCACAACAACAACAACACCATGCAAATCAGAGAGCTTAGCTGCAAAACGCCGCAAATACCAATCAAAACCATCAAACCCCAAAAAACGGGAAAAAAATCCCAAAAAAAAACGGGAAAAAATTCCCAAAAAAAAATGCAGCCCCTTCTATTTCTCCTGTCCTGGAAATCAGGACCTTGTGGTCAAACGTTTGCGCAGACGGCAGTTTCAGGCGCTGTGCTATTCTGGTTCGGGGCCGCGGTACCCGAACCAAGGTCCCAGCCGTCGCCCATTTATCGATGACTCGATCTATTAAAGATTGTGATATTCCATGGCTACGTTAGTTTAAGGGTATCACTTTAAAAAAAATGGAGGTTGAAACAGTGAAAATGTGGATATGAGTCGCAAACATAGGGATCTACCCGCTGAACAATGGATATGCGTTCTGAAAATGGGTGGGGACACCCCAACAGAGCCATTGCAATGGGGAAAATGAATGAAAATGATAAAATGATAATTTTGAATACACGATTTTCACACAAACGACCATAGAGAATCGGCGGAGATGGCGCAGTTCGATAGCTCCGATAGAATCAACCTCCAAAGGTCGACAATGTGAGAAACCATGAGATATGATATACCCTCTGGTAACTTAGACCCTGGCAGTCATCGGGGTTGGAAGATTAGTTTCAACTAAACAATGACTATTTTCAGGGTCTATGTTTTCATTTACCAGAGGGTAAATAGAACCTTAAACTAAGATCCAGGAAACAATTCTCTATCTGTTTGGGGTGTGTGATATATTTGTATACCACAAATCCTGGTCAATCTACTTAAATCTACTTGGACTTATCAAATCTGATCAACCAACTGATGCAATTTGTGTCGTAAACATGCATAATCATTCAGACACCTTACAACATATGGAATTATTGGCGGCTTTATGGTTTTTAAAATGCTTTAAACAAAAATTACTCACTGGAGTGCACCCCCAAGGATAGCGAATGATATTTCATTGTTTTTTTCAGTAACCAACATAAAACGATTTAGCTCACAACGGGACACAGCCACGGGAACGCCAGGCATTATAGCTTCACCGCCAAAGTGGATGTGGACACGGTGGGAAGTGTCAGAGGATGTCCTGTGGTAAAGGTGTCTGAGAATCGTGTACGTTAATCATAGGTATTGCGTAGATTAACCATAGATAGTTAACTATAGGTTATCCATGAAAATTGATTATCCATCAAACGTATGGGCAGTACTACCTATCATTAACTGGTTGGTGGTTTGGAACATTCGGATTATTTTTCCCATCGTATTGGGAATGTCATCATCCCAGCTGACGAACTCATATTTTTCAGACCAACCAGATATATAACTGCGGTATACCCCATTTCCAGACACACCATGACACACCGCAGACGATGGTTAGGTGTGGGCGGTCAAAACCTGTGGCACCAGTGGGGGATTAACATCTACCAGCTACTTTGATGTTTACCAATGGGGGTTTGACCCATAACCCATATGCTCCATGGTGCTGGTATATTTACCCACAAAACTGGGTGATTTTGTTCAGGCAAATGTTGGTAAATATTCCAACCATAGAGCATATGGGTATAGAATGGTATAGAAATATCTACCATAAAACCATAGTTGACCTAGTTGACCTGGGTATAGAAATATCTACCATAGTTGACCAATGGGGATTTGACCCATCACCATGATTGGAACTGAGGTTCTGTTGCCGAACCGGGTCTCCGCCGACATGCACGGTCGACCGCCGCGCGCGGAATACTTCTGGAACGTGAAAAACGACATGTACGGCCGCTGGGCGGAAACGTTTTTCAGCCACGTGCCCATCATGGGATGATCGAAGGGTTGTGTTTGATGAGTATTTGTACCCTCTGGTAATGACTAACATAGCTATTGAAAATGGCCATTTATAGTGAGTTTTCCCATTAAAAAATGGTGATTTTCAACAGTTATGTTAGTTTACCAGAGGGTAGCGAGGTGACCATCCAATGACTTACTGGTGCGTTTTACGCTAAGGGAATGAGTCAGGGAATGATCCAGTGGCTATCAATTTCATCATCCCAGCAACAGTCCCATCCAGCAACCCTACGTTACCAAGATGATCCAATGGATCCATCAAGCACAATTCAAGCTGTATGATCTCAGTGTGAATGGCTCCAAAATTATACACCCCCGAAGTCATTTCAAGGGTTTCGGACTGGCTGCATCCGTAGGCTACGGTAAGTAGAAGATATTATAACTGATTGGTGGCTTGGAACATTTGGATTATTTCCATAGATTGGGAATCATAAGCCCAACTGACTTTCATATTTTTCAAGATTGTTAAAACCACCAACCGGTATATATACAATCTCATATTTGATGTGACCGTAACTCGATAATACTCAGGTGACAATGCAGGCTTTGCCTGGACAAGCCCCTGATTTTTTCTTGCTTTGAAAGATCTTAAACTTTTGGGATCAAGTTGGATAAAGCTATATTCCAGTTCCACTTCTATTTGGTATGTTCTCTGGATTTCTCTGCCTCCAATTTTCACAACTTTCACGACCGTTCACTGAGGGAATTTCCTGCACGGCCCCATCGAGCTCATTTCGAGAGATGCGATGCACACCCTTTGCAAGCGCTCCCAGGTGCAGCTTTTTGATGCTTTTTGTGGGGCGACTGGACCCATCCAAACCATGCATGCGGACAAGGACTTTTCCATATCCCACTACTTGGTGGCTCATCCCACTTAGTAAGTAGGTGAAAAAAACCTAGTGATTTCACTGGGCTAAGTAGGGGCAAGGTTCACTTATAACTGGGGTTATAATCCACTTACTAACTGGGATGAGCCACCAAGTGTACACGAAGTAACTTTCTCGTTGAGGGGTTTACAACAGTAGCCATGACCCCGGGATTTTTTCAGTTTGTTGAAGAAACAGGACAATTCTCACACATGTTGTTGTCTATTTTTGTTTTGTGGGCCAAATCTCCGCTACTGTGAAGCAGGTCTTACCCTTGCTTTCGAATCATTGTGAATCCCTCTACAACTTGCTCTTACATTCTGTGTCCCAAAATGATTCATGATGATCAGGATATTCCCTTGTTTTTTTTTCCACTGCAATGCTATGCATGAAAATCACCCGTATGGGATGATGGGAAGAAACATGGGAGGTGTGCAAGAAAAGCATTTCCCAAGCCGCCTATGGAGAAGACTTCTACATGAAGCTTGGTGTATAGTCATGATCTGGGCTGCGCATCACCTAGTTAAGTTGCTTTGTAAGTGTAGGTGAACCAGAGGTTCTGGTAGATGTATATATCTATATATATCTATACTTAGATGCTGCGTGAAGAGATCGTGCTGGATGGGATATGATGGGATCTAGATTCAAAGACCGCCAGCTAGGCCTCATCAAGCTGGTGTTTTTCGCTTGCTACAACCCTCTAGCTGATCTAGTATCCCTACATATAGCTTGCGAGTAGCTGGCAAGTTTTCGCGGCAAGATGGGGACAGTTCAGACCCAGGATGCTAAGGTTACGCCGAAGGCAGGTGACATGTGGTCATAGCTGGGGGTGGCCCTTCCTGTAGTTATTAGAGGTCTTGGGTAAGGAGGTATTATATGGTTATCGATCAATACCCACAAGTATTTGTTTAGGGGGATGAACACAACTACGAGTTATTTGTTTTAGTTTGCCAAGGTACCAGGGTTCTGACTAGTAGCGAAATAACTTCATTGATTACAGGCAATGAAGGGAATGTGATAATCATTCATTGGTTTATCTGCAGCAACATCAATCATGATGATATAATGATCATAATTCCGGTTTGTTCATTCAATCAATGATTTATGTTAATGAGTGCAAAATGATTTAAGAATTGAGAATCAAGGGTTTGCACCCGGTTTTGAACAGTCTTTCGAAACCATGTATTACTTTGAAAGGGATATAAAAGTGAGAGTTGAAACCGTAATTTTAACAGTCATTTTTGACGGAGAGATGCATGCAGAATAATGTATAATATGTATAATGTACAATATGTATATTATTGTATATACATACATTATATTATATATATACACATACTGATTGTCATCCACACAGCCTTTTTTGCATGGTATATTTGGCCATGTTGGTTCTGTTCCCATTTTACGAATCACTGATCTTCATGATTTTCTTCGAAGTTTGATGAGTTTCATGCCAACGTTGGGATGAAACTGCCCAGGGGACCACAGGTGAAGGGGTGATGATACGACTTGGTGTTAGCTGAAAAAAGATGAGGTGGAAACCAATGCTAATATCAAATCTGTTTTGGGGATGGTTGGGTGGTTTTTGAGCTAGTGGAGCTTTGTCATGTCGGTGGATCACCCCCTGGGTGTCGATTTCGCAAATCTGGTCGTTTCGCTTCGCGAAAGTCCTGCATGGCTGGGTTTACGCAGGCATCTGGACATGAATTAGCTTCTAGTAAATTAACATAGCTATTGAAAATTGCCATTTATAGTTGATTTACCAGAGGGTACCAGAGGGTACACGGAATTCGTCTTGAAAGTTTTGAGGGAACACAGTGGGCGGCGGCAAGTGGGATCATTCTCCCCCCCTGGAAATCCTGGTTTCGTATTGGGCCTATTCATGAACTGGGGTGCCAAAGAATGGGTATATTTCATATAATCGCAGCATGGGAGTATTGTTGGTTGTTGTTGGGCAAGTAGTATACATCCCAAGCAAAGGTGGGGCCCCCTAGATAGCTAAGTTGCTTTATAAGGGCAGTATATAAGTATGTCTTATGGAAGATATCTCTGTAGTTCATGGGAATCATCTTAGTGTATGACTGGGGGCACCCACTCGCTTGTGTTCTCATTGATATTATCCCCACTCATATGCTTTTCTGTGAAAGTAGGCTACCCCCAAACTCAATGGTTATTCATTTAAACAATACCTTTGAACATTGATTTTCGCATACCCCATTGACCCACCTATCATTTATCTATGTACGAGCGGCATGAGCAGCATCCTGAATCAGCTCCTGGATGCCAAGGAATGAGTGTTTGAAGCATCTAGGAGTTCCAGCAGTGCAGGGTTTCGCGACGGCAGTTGGCTGTTCCGCTGACATTGTTACTGTCCGAGATGCCACCCATGGTGCTGGAAGATCGACCCATGGTGATTTTGGGGGGTAAATGTCGGTAAATATTCCAGCACCATGGAGCATCTGGGTGTGTAGGATGGCTTCCGACTTTCGATTTACAGGATTCCGCAGCAGCAACTTGCGATTTGTGAAGCCCACTTTGACACTTTTAGCCTCTGGCCATCAAACGTGAGAGACCGCCCTCTGGGATGATTTTCCCAGCTACAAAAACCCTCCATTTCCATCGGCATTATGGGGATTTTCCAGCCACGTTTGATGGCCAGAAGTTCACCAGAAGTTGGGATGGAAGCAACAAACACTGTTTGAATCTTGGGGAAAGAAATGTGGATACCCTCTGGTTATGTCAAAATAGCTATTGAAAATGGCCATTTATAGTGGATTTACCCATTAATAACATGGTGGTTTTCCATAGTTATGTTAGTTTACCAGAGGGTAACAGAACTTGGGCAAAACCATCGCCAGCAAATATTAACGTAACTTTGAACCAACAAGACTTGGCATTTTGCCTATCTACCAACCAACGATCTTGTTGTAGTGTATCATAGGTATCCGAAATATACTTATGGTTACGATTTGGGACGGTGCGTGAGTGAAAACTTCAATGACTCACTTCAATGACTCGCTGCGGGTCCCAAGATATTCCAAGACAAATTGTACCATGAAGTTGTGCTGTGCGGACATGTTTCAGCTGTTGATTAAAAATGTTGCTAGACCCTCCAAGTACCTTCGGAAAAATGTGATAATGGGCTGTGCCCATGATTTTTGGACGGTTACCCGTGTTGAGGGCGGTAACAACGGAGGGTCGTTTTTTTTCCTGCAAATCCTCCAATGTCTGACTCACACTGGCTGCGATGAAAGAGACGCTGGTTAGTATAAAAACATGACAGTCATATGGCAGCCGAACAAAAATACCCGGCTATGAATCATGAAAGGACGCTAATAGTTTTCTCGAGCCACTGCAGCCATTTCCCAATTGTTGTTAAACTTGTTTTTTGGTGGTGAACTCATGAAATTGATCCAAAATGAAAGGCACATAAAGGCACTGTTCCTGGATAAAACCAAAGCACATCTGTCAATGTCCCATAATTCTTGGCATTTTTTGGGCCCGGTTCTAACGACCCCTTTGACCCACCAATCCAGCATTTGCATGATGAGAGCAACGAGGCAGACCAAGCGTTCATAGAGAATCATGTTTCAATATTTATGCTGGTGGGTGGTTTGGAACATGTTTTTTCCATAATATATGGGATAATCCTTCCCATTGACGAACTCATATTTTTCAAGATTGTTATTGCATCACCAACCAGTTATGTGGTGTTGTTCTTCCAGATTCGATGGCGAGACTGTAGCTTTGGGGCTGTTTAGCACCGGCCCTGGTTTCTACATATCAACTTTGGGATATCCAATCCTCATTGATCTCCACATTATTTTGGGTACAGACTATGCCAGTACCCAGATGCTCCATGTATGGAATATTTACCTACATGTGGGTCATGTTTAGGGCAAATGTTGGTAAGTATTCCATACATGGAGCATATGGGGTACACATTGGTTGGAAAAAACCATGTGACCTCAACATTTTTTGATTTATACTCTCTGGTAATTTGCTAAGTCCCAAACTTGGCAACCTAGCAACATCTCATGTTTTATCTGGTAAATCATCACACATCATCTATGTCCGCCATATATCTATATATATATATCTAATCTATCTATCTATCTATCTATCTATCCATCTATCTATCTACCTATCTATCTATCTATCTAATCTAATCTAATCTAATCTAATCTTAATCTAATCTAATCTTATCTTATCTTATCTTATCTTATCCTATCTATCTATCTATCTATCTATCGATCTATCTATCTATCTATCTATCTATCTATCTATCTATCTATCTATCTATCTATCTATCTATCTATCTATCTATCTATCTATCTATTCTATCTATCTATCTATCTATCTATCTATCTATCTAATCTATCTAATCTTTCTAATCTTTCTAATCTAATCTAATCTAATCTACTCTACTCTACTCTACTCTAATCTATCTAGCTATAGCAAACTGTAAAATGATTCCCTTGGGGCTACATCCATCCCTTGGGGCTTGCCCAATTGGGCTCCTCGAGTCGAGGTGTCCACCTTCTCTACGACATGTACTCCTACGGCGATTGGGGCCAGTCCCTGGGACAATCCCCTGGGAACATCCATGGGAAATGGAGCTTTAAATGGATGTAGCTTTCGCCTGGGAAAATCATCTTAACAAATGAGAAAACCATGGGATTATGACCGGATTTTTTTATATAGACTCCATTGATGAAAAAATCCGGAGATGTTTGCTTGTTTTCATTGAGGATTCGAGTATTTCAAGTGCAAAACATAATTGATGTGAGGAGTATTGTGCTCAAACGAAAAGCGCCTGCTGAATCATGGTGAATACAAATGGGAAAACATGTTGATGGCCTGCAAGAATGAACCCTCCCAAATTTAATCATACATTGCATGATCTAACAGTTTATATGTGGATGACGTTGATTTTGCCTCCAACTAGCATAGATACCCCACAATTTGTAAAGTATATCCCGGAGAAACCGTAGATGTTCTGTATCAATCCGTTACACATTGGATGCAAAGGGTTTCTTTTATTGTCTATATGGTTATGGGTCAATACCCTGGTACCCTAGGTACCCCAAAATAGCTGGCTAATGAATGGTTATTCCCCAAAATATGGTAATAATAGGTTTTGATCCATCCCTATATGCATGTCACTTTACTGTGTTCGTTTTCAATCTATCCCATATGCTCTATGGTGCTGGCATATTACCCCAAAAAATGATCCTTCATGTTGATAAATATTCCAGCACCATTTAGCATACAAGGTGCCCCCCGTTATAAACTGGTTTATACATGTTTATAACCTCCACTGGCTACAGTTGTAACCCTAGTTAACCAAATTAGAAGTCAACTTAGCTATCTAGGGGGCCACAAGGCCTGCTCCACGCATGTAGGGAAACAATGACCCCATGTGTTCCATTCTACTTTCCAGTATAACATGGATATAGGTGCAAATTTCGTACCCCAAGAATTAGATAGTTATAGGAAAATAGACAAGTCAAAATGTGGTCCCTTAGCTCATGCCAAATCCCTGAACATATTCCATGACTTTCCCGAACTCAGGAAGAAGTGCACCCCCTTAGTGGCGGACAAGTGCCTGGGACGACGAAAGGTTGACAGGTTTAATCATCAATGTTGCAAGGTGGTTAAGCACATCAAAAAGGGGAATTCACCAGCAAACATGGTGAGTTATAGTTAGTTATAGTTGATTTATGTCAGCTAAGTTGGTTTAGGGAAAGCCCCTTTTGGGATTTCAGCAAGGACTTGTCATGGATTTGGGTCCTGTCTGAAAATGGGGGTTACCCCCAAAAATTGGCCATGTTGATATGGAAAATTACAATAAACCCATAGATTTCAGACACACCCAGGTGTTTAATGGATTTAATCAGCAAGGTGACATGCGGATATTGGCGGGGTGACATTTATATGTCTAGCACCATCAACAACAGGGACTTGACGGAAGATGGTGCCCCAGTTTGTTCCGGTTCTTGATAAATAGAGTAAGTACAGATACTGATTGGTGGTTTGGAACATTTTTTATTTTTCCATATATTGGGAATGTCATCATCCCAACTGACGAGCTCCATCATTTTTCAGAGGGGTGGCGAAAAAACCACCAACCAGCCATAACCAAGTTCTAAGTGGACTTAGCTCCGGGGGACCACCTTGTGGGATAAATCCCTGGACGGGGATAAATCTCCGCCTAGGATGGTAAGTCGAGTGCCCCGGAGCTACGCATCGTACCTTCGATCCGTTAGAGCGGTGGCTTGTGGACAATTCTGCAGTGACTGTTGGGCCCGCGCCAATGGCGTGCCAGTTAGTAGCACCATTGGCAACACGTGGTGGCCCGGTTTATGATACCCTCCGGTAATTTGTTACATAGCTATTGAACATGGCCATAGAAATAGTTGGTTTACCATGGTTTACCCGTTCAAAATGACGATTTTCAATCGCGCAGCTATGTTAGTTTACCAGAGGGTATCTTGTTTGAAGATCAATGCACTGTTCCATCACTGATAGGCGATGACCAGCGCAAGACATCAGATGAACTCCTCGACTTGGGGTTGTCTCAGGGGGAACATAGCTTGCATTTTTTATGTTCATTGTGTAGCAGTTTGAACCATAGCTTTTAGCGGATGATGTTTTGAATTTAGTCCCAGTATCCTTCTTGGTGCTTATATCACCATGAAACCAGACATAAATATTGGATGATATTGGCCCCATTGTGATCCCTTCATATTCCACTCTATTCCCATGTTAAAACCTCAATAAGTTTGATGGTGCGAGATCCCTACCAAAAAGTGTGTGCTTTTTTTTGCGGAATGAACGGACATGAACAGAAACTACTCGGGCGAAAACGGCAGGGGTTTGGTCAGTTGTTCAAGTTGTTCGGGTTCGGGACGAACAATCTCGGATCATAGATTGGTGTCGATGATCAAATATGGGGGTTTCCTAAAATGGGGATGCCCCAATAGCTGGTTGGTTTACAATGGAAAATCCATGAAAATCCCATCTATAAATGGATGATGACTAGGGGTATCCCTATTTCAGGAAACCTCCATATGTATTCTTTGGGCTCTCAAGCGTTGTTTCTTTCCCGGCCTCCGGCGCGTTTTTGTTGCCTCAGGTACCACCCTCGCAAAGATCTTGCGGGCTGGATCCGATGCTCGAGACCCTAGCTGGGGGGTTCTCCAGCTTTGCAAGAGTAATGTGAGTATATTAGAGAGATACATACTTGGTGGCTCATCCCACGGCTCGTAAGTAGGTGAAAAAACCCTGGTGATTTCACTGGGTTAAGTAGGGGCAAGGTTCACTAACAACTGGGGTTATAATCCACTTACTAACTGGGATGAGCCACCAAGTACAGCGATATTATTGATATGAATTCTATACGTCGTATGTATATATATATATATACTCTTATACATATGGGTGTGGCGCGTTTTCCGGGCCCCAGGAATATCACACAAAACGAATAATATATAGTCATGTACACATATATGCACACAATTCAAAACATAAAAACCAATCAAGAGTTTTCATTTAAGACGGTCATTACCAAGTTTATTGGTAATTACCTTTGATGTTATTAGCAAACATATAGCAAAAATGATGAACAGCCTCAATAATCCTCAATAAATGTATTGCTGTGAATTTGAACTTACATATTATATATATATGTGTGTGTGGAACATCTGAAGAGATGTAAAACTTCTACTGCGTTTCTTCCTTCTTGTTTAGGTTTTGCTGGTTCACTTCATTTCGGTACAATTTGTCACACATTGTCCAGTTTTCATTTCTACAGCAGGGGGGGCAGAGGGGACTTGCAAAGCTCTGCCCAACGAAGCTCTTTGCAAGCACCCCAGGAAGCACGGACTGATCATCCGTGTGTACCTGCCAGGTTGTGATCACCTGTTGTTCAGGGTCTGCTTCCAATTTGATTTCGATACTGTCATGGCACCCGGCCAAGCCTAGAACCGGCACAACGATTCTTTTCATTTCCTTAAGGTACTGTTGTCGCAATCTGCCAAGGTGGGAACGATTTGGCTTTATTCAAACTCATTTCATCTAGCAATGGACATGGCGATGATACCTTTTCGAATTTTCTCGGGTCTTTTCACCGACCCGTTCCTGTCAGGTGTAATTCGAGTGTTTTTGCATGTAAGATGCATTCCACATCAGAATTCGCAAAGATTGTTCTGAGCAAGTGTGTGCGTGGGCATGTATATATATACACATACACTGCAAGAGACATTGGCGGCATTACTATGAAACAAACAATGCAAAAACAAAAACGTGCATGCACATAGTCAAGGATATTCCAGATTAATATATAGACTGCATTATATCTTCATAGATCTTCATATTGACAGGAACTGATTTATTTGTGAACTTTGTGAACTCATTTATTTCTTGGGCCGGATATATGTAGAGAGCGGGTAGTGAGGGGGGTAGGTTTTTGAAAGTTGTGATTTTGCAATGTTTTGGCCTTTGCAGAGAACATGTCATTGAAATGACTAGAATGTGCAGTCACTGATTGATATGAAGAGGCACTGATTGATGTGAAGAGAGCAACATATATATATACATATGTATGTATATAGAGAGAGAGATATATATATATAAGCTAGTACAAACTCGGCTCTTTTACTGATAGTTGCGTTGATTTTTTGATTGGTATTGTGGATGAGATCTATTGGCATTCCAACAGGGAGCGCCAATGACACAGATTTGAATAGATCTTAAGGTGTCATGCATGCAAAAAGATACAGTAAGTAGATCTTAAAACCTCCCAAGGTTCTACAATGTAAATTAGGTTGCCACAAATAGTTTAAATGACAATTTTCTTAATACAACATATAAAGAAAAATAGAGTTAACATTCACCTTTCAAAGAACTGAAATGAGATAAAAAAAAAGATAAGTTTACTACAAATATTTCATGGAACTCTTGAAGTAGAATTAAGGTAGATGATTTCCACAAACTCTGAAGAAAAACATGACATCAAGGGATGTGACTTTAAGGTATAAAGTTTTTTTACATATAAATTTCAGTAAAAATTGCCAGGGAATCTTGTATGTCTCGCCTGATTTTTCCTGTTTTTTTTTGCTTGACAATGAGGTTGAAGCAGGAATTACAAATAAACCATAGCTTTCCAAAAAGTCAAAGATGACTTTCAGTTTATATAGTTGCCACGGTCAATATTTGGTATATAGCGCCAAGTCATCAATTATGGAAGAGTGTATTATCGTTATTCAGGTTTTGGTATATAAGCACATGTTTTCGTTTTTTGAATAGTGTATTATCGTTTTCCAAGCCCCGGTTCAATTTCAAAAAAATAAAGATGTCTCGAATACTATTCTCCATCAACCAATTTGTTTGGCTGTAGTTCATATGTTTTTTGTTCACTTTCATTCATTTCATTTATCATTTATATAAACTCCCCTAAATCAAAGTATATGTTTTGGGAAATATTACATTCCCAGCGGAATCAAACCTCTTGAAAAAGGCAACCATTTTTCAAAAGGATTGCTGCAACACTTCAAGGAACAATCCGGATTGTAATGAAGCAATTCTTTCAAACAAAGGTATTTATATATATATATACGTATAATTATATATATACATTTCCCAAAACAGAATTGTATTTCATGTCAAGCAATCATGCATTTCCCAATAATTGAAGCAAGCATTTTGAAAAAGGCATGTATTTTCAAACGATCCAACAAGAATGTTGCAACACTTCAAGGAGTATTGTGTTTTGTAACAAAAACAGTTCTTTCCCAAAAAAAAATCAAAGATTAATGTAGTTTCCAATTGAAAAAGGCATCTTGAAAAAGGCATGTGTTTCTCAAAAAACGCGGCAAGACTTCAAGGGATATTATGATTTGTAATGACACATATTTCTCAAAAGGAATGCTGCGTGTCCGGAAAGGGCGAGTCCGCCATGTTTTCCGAGGGAAAGAAGGCAGATTTTGACCGGAAAAGCTAGCGAAATGACTTGGATGATACGTGTACGAAAATAGGGGAAAACAAAAAAACAAACAAACCAAAAAAAAACAAAAAAAACAATGTCCTGGAAACTAGTTTGGATATGATTGTTTTTTTGGTTTGCGTGTGTTTTTTTGGTTTGTTTGGTTTCTTTGTCTGTGTGCTGATTTATGATGTGGTTATAATCTTTGGGTCTTATTTGAAGCAAACTGTTTATAAACAAACATGTGTTTATAAACATGTTGGGTTGATGAGTGGATGATCTGAGAGAAGAGGAATGATCAATTTGAGAGCGGATGCAGATGTTTCAACATCAAACATGTTATTGTTACCAATTAAGATAGCCACGATAGAATCTATGATCATGTCCAGGTTCGATGCGCTTTCCAGAACACCCAATATAGATTTTAGGGGTAAAAAAAATGATAATTTGCCCCAGCCCGGAAAACGCACCGAACCCATATATATATATATATATATATGTACAACATATATTTGTATTTTGTGTATCATATGTTATGTAATATATGTGTATATATGTTTATATATTTAATTACAGTATATATAAAAATGAATTTATTTGCCCTGATTGGTGGTTTCACACATGTGGTTATATTTTCCACCCTACTCGGCAGTCTTTTCTCTACACTCACTGTCATGCAACAGCGGTAGATAATATCCATGCAGAAACCTGATTCATGCTTTGTCGATGCATAGTTTCCAGCTCTCCGCATGCAAAAAGAACATTCAAAACCATATCTATTGAGGAAGATGGCGACCACCGCCACAAACGCCGGTGGATGCTCTAAACTTTTGAAACGAATGGAATCATTGGCAACATAGGGATTTCAATAGCAAAGATTGATATACATATATATATATATACACAGTATAATGACCCCAAAAATGACTGAAAAGTAAGATTCCATAAGATTCCACTAAAGCAGTGGGTAAATTACTGTTCTATATTTTTTGGGTGATAATGACCATGTATGCAAGTAATGTAATGTAGTGTAATGAAATGTAATGTAATGTATGTATACATTTACACACATTCATTTACATACACATTTTATGTACAGCGAAAGTTGGAACTTCACATCATTTTTTACAGAATTCAGCAAGCAAAACCAGCAGTAACATAGGCATAGACTTTCCCAAGTAATTGCATCCAAATCTAAACCACTTTAGAGACTGTTACATTCACATACCACAATGCACCACTTCAATGGAACATGAACATCCCAGTAGCATAGACTTTCCCAAGTAATTGCATTCACAACAGTTGACGTAATTTACATACACACATCGAGTTCTCGGATGTTCATGTTCCACCATCCAAAAAAAAAATCTGACCATAGGGCGCACGCCAACTTTGAGGTCGGAAGGAAGCAAACTCTGGCAAGGTCTTGACAAATCAAGAGGCAACATGGGAATGGCTACCCCGAAGGGGGTAGCAGGTCACACATACACACACAATTTCCCTGTGAAATTGGTCATTTCTACAAGAAGGGGGTGGTATATTTTTTATATACAATGTGTATTTATGTATAAATTTTATGCACATAAATATTTGGGGTTTATGGTAGGCATATCCATGGTTGCATGGGGTTATGAACAACCATCAATCATAACTTTGGGTTGGGCCTTCCGAGGTAGCGCACGATTCATAAAATGTGGGAGTCCAGGCCTTGTTGATGTCTCGTTCGGGCTGGCTGAAGAGCCGGTCATGACGATGATCTTTGATGATCTTTGGAGACCTTGAACGATGGTGTGAATGATCCTCAAAAGGGGATGGATTTTTAGACGTCGAACAAAAACCCTTGGTAGAGCATTTTCTCCTAGGGAAACCATTGGTTTCCACATTTATGTTAGTTTACCCTAGGGTACCTATGGTAACTACCAACTGATGTTGCCCATTCGGAACCATTTTTCTTGACGCGGACCTCGGTACCGTTGACCTATGATGGGACCTCCCCATGAGCTTCGAAGTGACCAGGTGACCGAGGCTTTGAGGGAGTCCAAACTTCGAAGTAGCAAGGCGTGGTGGGGAAGGGGAAGTTTGAAATTCCAGGCATACCCTGGGAAATACCTGGATAATATTCCTTTAATGAGTTACTGTTGTACGTTATGTAATATTTATCAAACATATTTTACGATTGATTAATGAATTCATTGGTTAATGAATTGTTGCTATTTTACCCATAAACATTTTTTATCGTTGCTATTGATAGCAATTGTATGATCCTTTCCCTGATATGAACATATTTCCCAAGCGAAAACAACGGTTTAGTATATGTATATATATATATACATAAAATATTATATATAAATAAATATATGTATTATATATATATACATTGGATCTATTCATTTTTTGGGGGTAGTTCTTTTTAAGGGAATGCGATTGTTCTAGGTCATGACTATGTGTTGGTTGCTCCCAACACCCCAGATACAATGATTGGCATGTTCCCAATAGGAAATCCACCAAGTGGGAAATCCACTGTTCCACTGTTTTAGTTCGATGTTTTTCCCAGCTAGAAACTTGCATTGAAATTTGTTGCTTTTCCGGCTAGCCACTGGCAACGGTTGATACCACCAGAGGCTGAGCATCATTAGACCTCATTGAATCCCATAAAATCTTCAGCAAATCCTCAATAAATCCCCATGAAATTCCCATCAAGACCCCACCAAATCCCCATTAATCCCTACTAGATCCCGCCTAAGTACCATGAAATTCCCATCAAAACCCCATGAAAAATCCCATTCAATCCCCAAATCCCATTGAATTCCCGTAAAAAACGCATCTTCATCTCCCCGTTGGACCCAAAAAAAGAACAACGAACATGGCCTGACCGTGCCCCGGAGCAAGGCTCGCTCCGAACATCGCAAAGTTCCCTTGGCAAGGAAAGTATCCCAGATGCGACCCATGGTGCTGGAATATTTACCTACATTAAAACTGGGTCATTTTTAGGGCAAATGTTGGTAAATATTCCAGCACCATGGAGCATCTGGGTATGGTATGTTCCCCCCAAACATGAAACCTCTGGTTATGACTAACAGCTCGCCATGGAAAATCAACACCATTTTTAAGAACGGTAAACCATCTATTTCTATGGGCCATCTATACCATGGCAAAGTTAGTCATAACCAGAGGGTAGTGTTTGATAGTTTCTGCCAGTTTTTTGTTTGATCGGGATGTGTTCCCCAGCAGATCTTAACTGTCCAAGGACATTGTGGATTTCCCCAGCAAAACATGGGAAGACCTCCCCATTGGGAGTACACTATAGCCAACCAATCTGACCTGCGGGTGCCCGTGTGCAGGACCTTGGTGAATAGGAAATGATCCATTTATCCTCCAGCAATTCACCCTTGCTAGCTATGGTTAAAATGGATGAAAATGGTCCATGTATAGATCTCTCACGATATTTATAGATGATCAATAGATGATCCGCCTTTTTCAAAAATGGTGATTTTTTTGGTTCCCCCTGACAACTTCCTGGCATGTACTTGCCAAGATTTATGTTTCGAAGTTGGACGCGGCTGCAGAAGGTGAAACACCAAACGCCTCACCAGATTTGATGTGAGTCTTGATTTGCCCAGAATTCGAATCTAAACCAGCAAAGCCAAGATAGAAAAGTAACATCGAGTGGCTAAAAATTACTTTTCTATATGTCTTTTTGGGGATTCCGAAAAAAATAACATCGAGGTTGATGATTTCGCCGAAGCGGTCGAGGCGTTCTTCTTGTGCTTGGGGATTCATAGGGGCCTCCATTGCCTCAACATGTTGGTGGATCTGTCTGAAAGTGGGGATTGTAAAACATGTTTTTAAGAGGTAATAGAAGTCCTATACAGTACATGTGCAGGGTTAGACACATGTCAATATTACGATATGTACAGATTGCAGCTGATTGGAATGAATCAAATGGAACAATGCAGCATGGGTGTGTCTCAAAGTAGGGTACCCTAAAAGTAGACCTCTTTTCTTGTAAACATTCAGTTTTGGGGGATACACTCCATTTTCAGACATATCAATTACTGTACAATCATACTGAGACCAAACTGGGTGCTCATACAGGTTTCCTACTATAAAATGAACTCGGGTGCTAAGATTTATTTCAACCTCTGCAACATCCACGGTAGCTCCCAACAAAGTGAATCTATCATAATCTATCTATCTACCTATCTATTTATTTATTTGCCTATCTATTTGCCTGTCTGCCTGTCTGCCTGGCTGGCTGTCCGTCGGTCTGTCTGTCTGTCTGTCGGTCTGTCTGTCCGTCTGTATATCTATATATATATATATGATTTTCATTTTTATTTAATTATAATAACAATAACAATATATCTATATCTATCTATCTATATATATATATACACATACGAGCAGTGTTTAGATCATTGTTGGTATATAAATGGTTTTAGTGGCTTATTCTACCCTATTGGAGATTATCTATCAACCAAGCAGCATAAAGGATTGAAAGAGGGGTTTACAACTATATTTCAACAAGGAATGCAAGTAACCCCTCGTTTCGATGGTGGACCGTCCATTTTGACGCTCAAAACGTTCAAAACAAGACTCATTTGGGTTGCAGGAACACATATACACATCTGGCTTCTGGTTGGGGTTTTGAACGCTAATCAATGCTAATCATATGTGGACACACCTCCAAACCCATGAATATGTGCAAAACATGTTCTTAATTATCTCTTTGGCTGCTGTTTACATCTGTGGAACCATGAGAACATTTTGGTCGGCCCCGCTTTGTTGAGTTATCTGTCATTTATTTTGGGAGACTTGTCTACGTACAATTTCGGCGAAAAAAAAAACGCAGTTGGTAAATTTTATCTCCAACAGATATTTGTTCAAGTGATATTCAAAATCCCCAATAAGGGCCCCAATAGTTGGGCCATTTGCCCAATTTTCCCACGATTTAGTTCGATGATTTTCCCAGCTATATACCTCCATTTGGTTCGGGAATGTCCATTTAGTTCGGGGATTTACCCGCTAGCAGCTACTGTAGCCATGTTTGATTGGCAAATAATTGGTAGTTATATCCCATTATCTTACTAGGTTATATTCCTATTCCCATTGTATTTCTATTGATGATTTAGAACTCCAATAACTATGATACATGTTACATATATCTGGGTAAATTATAACGACCTCACTGTTCTCCCTCATGGTTAGTAAGGGGAATCATCCCCAACATAGCCCAACATCTCACGTTAGTCTTAGTGAATTGTGGTAATTTACCCAGATATATCTATACTGATTGGTGGTGTAGAACATTTGGATTATTTTTCCATTCAGTTGGGAATGTCATCATCCCAACTGACGAACTCATATTTTTTAGAGGGGTAGGTCAACCACCAACCAGATATGTTAATAGATGTTAATAGTGGATTAACATGTTCAATCCACTATTCTCCCACTATTGCGGTAATCCATATTAATCCACTATTATCCACTATCACCAGTTGATATCATCCACTATTATCCACTACAATCCATATTAATCCACTATTATCCACATTATTATAGTTAACATAGTTGATAAACCACTACATATTAACATAGTGGATATATAGTGGATAGATAACTATTATCCCAATCACTATTATCCATTAACATAGTTGATATATCATCTGGTTACTTAACATAGCCATGGAAAATCTCAATTTTTAATAGGTAAACCATCTATAAATAGACCATTTTCCATGGCTATGTTAAATAATCAGAGGGTATCTATAGTTCATTGGGGCTATAAACCAACGTTCACCTCACTGCACCTCGAAGCATTCACCGCAGGTGACCTCCAATGGCCTTGGAACGAGCTTGACGTCTACTAGGCCCGTGACGTCACTTGGCGGCGGTGGCCTTCCCGGGTTCAGCGATAGAAGGTGGTGACATGCCCAGTGATGTGAAGGTTGGTTTATAGACAGAACCAGATTATAGTAGATTATTGTGATTATAGCAATAAACTAATGGGATAGCTAAACATCTTTATGTGATAAAATCTTATAAACCCCATTAGCTCTCCCAGATGTGACCCATGGTGCTGGAATATTGAGCTAGAAAACTGGGTCAGTTTGGACAAGGGCAAATGTTGGTAAATATTCCAGCACCATGGAGCATATGGGAGAAATATCTACCATAAACCATAGTTGACCTAGTTATAAATCAACTTAGCTAAGATAGCTAAGTCTGGGGCACCACTGTGTACCCTTTGGTGTCATCAAACATGGCAATCAGAGAATATTCTACAAAAAGAGGTGTTTAGTGAGAAAATGATCAAACTGGGATACACAACTCGGGTAATGGGGATCTACTGAACTCTGAGGTTTGGAGCTGTCAACAAGGGACCACCGGCCATCTGTGAAAGGAATGAGAAAATGGTCCCTACGTTTTTTTAGAGGTGTGAGTCCCCTTATTTCCTTGTGACTATTAGTATCTATGAGTCCCAATTGAATATATGATAATATATGCCCATGATGATACCATCATATTTTGGTTCATGAAACCCCGCATGTTTGATGGTCATGATTCTTCCCTATTAAAACTATTAAAACTATATACTAAAACTGTTTGGTGGTTTGGAACATTTGGATTATTTTTGCATTCAGTTGGGAATGTCATCATCCCAACTGACTTTAACTCCATGATTTTTCAGAGGGGTATGTACACCACCAACCAGATGATAATCTTCCATTATGGCAATCCCCATGAACCAACCAGTACCATAAAATATAAGACTACTACATTTGGATTGGTTCATGGCAACCCAGTCAAAAAGCCAAATCTGATAGTCTTGATACTTATAAGATCTTATAAGCCAAATCATGTCAAAAAGCCAATATCATAACCAACCAGTATAAGACTATCATGAGATTTGGCGCAGTTTGACAGGTTTTTGATCTGGATTTGGACTGGTCTCATCCCAAGGATTGGTGTCCTCTTGATGGGCGCCAGCACCGTGGCTCTCTTCCTTCTCCTCCGGTCGCATCTCTTCTGCAAGGTGCCGGGGATTTCTTGGGATTCAACCTGATTTTCATGCCCATGAAGACCTGCCAAAATGATGTTAAACATGACACAAAAATTGAAGATTCATGTATATCAAGACCAAACAAATATGGGATATTCATGGTGGTTTAACATAGATATTGTCTTGAATGTCAATGGGATATGCATGGGATATGGATGGATATGGTTTAACCAACACAACTTTGGTTGTTTTACAGTAGGTTCATGGAATTTTAACCTGCGATTTTCCGTAGTTTTGGAGGATGTCTCCCAACAAAAATGTTTGTTTTATAGTATATTAACTCCCAAAACAATAGAAAAAACATGCATCGCTATCTATGGGTCGGATTTCCCGAACTTCTATCCTTTTGGGTGGTAACAAAAGTTATGTAATGGGTTTAAACCCCATTGTCCTATTTTTGCAGGATGAACATTCATTTACCAGCTATTTTGGGCGGGGGTTTAGGATGCCAGGATTAACCGACTCGATGGATGCTACTGGATGATGGCTGGTTGACATGTTTCAACCATACAAACGGAATGGTTGGTTGACATGACTCATTTTTGGGAATGTGTTCAAAACCACCAACCAGGCTACTTAGTCTACTTGGTGGCTCATCCCAGGAATCGTAAGTGGGTTATAACCTCAGTTTTTTCAGTGAACCTTGCCCCTAGTTAGCCAAGTGAAATCATCAGGGATTTTTCACCTACTCACTAAGTGGGATGAGCCACCAAGTAGTATTGAAAAGATTTGCTGTGTTGAATGGGAGTTCTATAAAAGGATTGGATCCGCACATGTGAAACCAGTATTTTGTGGCTGCAATCCCCAATATCATGTCGTTGATATGCGGGTTAAACTCCGAGACTCCTAGGTTCAGTGGTTCAATATCCATCTATCTATCTAATTTGTAGTATGATCTAATCCAATCTCTGATTATGCCTTATCTTATTTATCTACGCTGTAGAACAACATCTATCATTTACTCATTTTGTCACCCTATCCATCTATCTTGTCAACCGATCCATATATCCATCATGTTTTCTATATCTAGTGAATCTAATTTGTACATATATATATATATATACACAATAGTATTGTTGTTTTTATGTTATTAATACTATTCTTATTAATATATAATTATATATATAATATTTACACATATGATTGTCTATATTATCTATATATATATATATCTAATTCATTTCTTCATTCCCCAACCATCGGCCCTGACAAACGGCCAGACTTCGGAGCCGCAAGAGACATCCGTGCCTTGGGGAAATTCTTGGGATCAAAAAATGTCAATGGGAGATCTCCAGGATCCGGAGCTGATTGGAGGTACCGATTCCATATATGTTTGGTCTATTTTTTAGGCCTATGTTTTTGGGAATATCCCCCTAAAATAATCTATCTATCTACTTGGTGGTTCATCCCACTTAGAAAGTAGGTGAAAAAAACCTGGTGATTTCACTGGGCTAAGTAGGGGCAAGGTTCACTGAAAAAACTGGGGTTATAATCCACGTACTAACTGGGAGGAGGTTTCCTGAAATGGGGGTGCCCCAAAATCATCCATTTTAGTAGCATTTTCCATTGTAAACCATCCATTTTGGGGTACCCCCATTTATGGAAACCCCTATATGGTGGATTGAACTTGAGTTTGTGACCCCAAAAGAGATGCAGAGAAGGTTTGATATGATCACTGTTTAACGAGGATGAAAATGAACTTCTATCTTTTTTGTGGTTGCAAACGCACAGTTATCACTTGTGACTAACAAAAAATGGAAATAACAAGGAAATTATATAGGTAAGCCCCCCCACCAGTTATGTTTGTTGATGTTTATCGAATTATTGGTTTATAGACCCAAGTGTAGATCAAATTGGCACACAACCACAACCAGCGAAGCAAATGGAATCTAGATGGGCTTAAGCAGTAACTCACAGGATCATAAGGGTAAGTCTAGTTGTGGATGTGGCTATTTAGCCAATTTTTTCAACAAAACTAATGTAGGAATGGTGGATTTCCCTCAAACACGTAGGCATTGATAGGTTCAGTTGGCTTATGTCACGAGGCGACCATTAGAGCTGCACCAAACCTTGCAGCCACAAAAGGGTCAACCCCTAGAGCTCGGAAATGGCCATCATGGCCCACCAACCAGTGATGATTTCGCCCTTGTTTCAACGCTGAGTTTCCAGTTCCGAAACGTTGAAAAACACGGCCAAAGATCAACAAACCATTGGGCGCCATGGAAAACCCATGGATTTTGGCGAAAGACGAAATCTTAAGTCATCTACAAACCGGCCATGGCAACCATGGCAAATAATAGGGGGTGTCAACCACCTGCGTTGACCCCATTTTGGTTGTCTTGATTTGACCCCCTTTGTTTGTTGGCACCTTAAAACCCATGTCATAACCATTTTATAGCCTTCTATTAGCATATTATAACATGTTATCTAGTAATTCATAATCATTTTGCAATGTTACAAAGTGGGGCCCCCAAGATAGCTAAGTTGGTTTATAACTACAATAACTAGGGTTTATGGTAGTTATAACTATAGTTCGATTGGGTTATAAACCAACTTATAACTAGGGGGCCCCACATTGTATAACCATTTATAGGTTGAGTTGGCTCCGAACCGGCCCTGAAAACGCCCTGCTTTGGCACGAGGTGCCGTTGCCCAACGGCGACGCGCCCGACTTCAATGAAGTGCCCCTGACGTATCGCAGTGATGCTGAAAGGATTCCCCTGGTCTGACGTCGGAAAGTCGGAAGACGGTGGTTAGAGTGAAATTTGTTTCTCGAGTCACCAGAAAATACCAGAAATATGGGAGCCCAAAATAGCGAGTTCAAAATCATGTGTGTAGCTTCACCACGTGGTGGATGACACCATCTGCACACAGGTGCCGCAGGGTCGTTCCATCACTTAAAGTGATGTGATCCCTGCGAACTCGACTGTCCCCTTGGCTGCTAGGTTTCAAGATATTCTTTGGATCTAGCTTACAGCTATGGCCTTTGACAGTTGCAAATGGGATCAAATAATTCCTGCAACTTAGTTTATGTATCACTGTATCACTTAAATCAGGTTATAAGCCAGTTATAACTGTTGAGGGTTATTAATACTATGACTATAGCTGTAACTGTAAGACCTGCAAGTTATAGATAGAAGTTGAAGGTGATAACATAATCTAGTCAACTAGTCACACAGACCCCATGATTTCTCAGAATCATCATGGGGCGTCCACCCAAGTTTGAAGAACTCATACACATATGATCAAATACGATCAACACTTAGAAGTAGATTGTATCGTTTATTCATAAACATCAAATGGCTTTGGAGCAGGGAAAATGCAAGTGAGAAGGAAACAGCCTCGTTGAAACTTGGGTACCCATGGATTCCATCGAAAAAATGCCGGCCGAGTGGCGAGTCATAGCGACATCTTTTCGCTGAGGACACTGTCCTGGCCGACGGCGCAAGCGAGGGTTTGTGGTTTCAATATCCAAAGTCCAAAGCAAGATGGAAAAGGAACGTGTTGTTGGTTACCTGGGTTTCTGTGCTTTGCTTTGGGAAATTTTCAGTTAACGTATTATCATTAGTTTGGTAAAGTCAGTAATAAACCTACCTATTTGGGGATGGTTTGTACAACCCATTTATGATGATTTTGGGGCTGGATGAGTATTGTGTTTACCGCTTACCACAGTAATTTGGCGAAGCCGATGATAATCCATAGCTCACTCTTGAGGGTGTACTCTCTGGTAGTTTGTCACATAGCTTAGAGATTCTTATCTAATTATATATAGAGAATCACCTGGCAATAGGCAAGATATCTTATGAATCCCAAGTGCTCCATGTGTTGGTAAATATTCCAGCACCATGGTTCGCATATGAGAAGGTGACACGTGTGACACGTGTGACACGTTCCTCCAATGACTTCATGAACCGTGGTTGCGTCTTCCGCCGCATCTTCCGTCGACGAGGAATCGTGGATCAGTTTAGAGCCAGCGACGACCCAAACGCCGCGGCGGAAAAAAAGAGGTGCCGGACCGTGCCGGAAACGATGTACATCCCAGATGTGCATCCCACTTAGTCACTGGTAAACTAACGTAACTATGGAAAATCACCATTTTTAATGGGAAAACTCAGTATAAATGGCCATTTTCAATAGCTATGTTAAATTACCAGAGGGTAGTCACTTAGTGAGTGGTTTCCAATCAAATACAATCAGATACAATCATTATAAGCCATGTAATGCCGTAGATGAGTGGGGAAATTTATAAGCGATTATAACTGGGGGTATCCCCGAAAAAATTGACGTGACGTGGGATCCACCTTAAGCAGGTTGGTATGATCCTAAGTTTGCCCAGGAAATGGCAAGTACTTAAGCTATCTTAAGCTGATGAATCATGAAACTTGCCTTAACGATAGGGGACTTTCGTAAAGACCACAAGTTTGGGCATGGAGCTATAGAGTCCATGTGTAGCAAACAGATAGCTGTTGATTCATATGAAATCCACGATGATACTGAAGTGGGGCTTGGCCAGATCTCGGATGATTGTGTTGTGCATTGCCAAAAGATGCAATCCCTTCCCCTAGTCATATTTATCACGTTTTAGCACCCCTCAGAAACCGCGGTTTCATATCGGAGATAGATATCTGGTTGGTGGTTTGGAACATTGTTTATTTTCCATCATATATGGGATAATCCTTCCCATTGACGAACTCATATTTTTCAATACGGTTAAAACTACCAACCAAATATATTCGGGACCATACAATGGTGTTAAAAAAGAAAGGAGGATGATTCTGAGGACCAGGTTTCTCGTATCACCCAGTAGATCTCTACAATACCATGGGTGCATACCGCGTACTAAAACTTGATCATGAAATCCCTATGTGACATCCCAATGCTATAAAATATGTAACATCCCTATAAGTGCCAGTTCATGACATTTCAGAAAATATGTGTAAATCTGTAACATCCCATTGTCATGTCCCTGAATATCTATAAAATTCTATAAATATGTAACATCCCATCGTCATGTCCCTAAAATCTGTAACATCCCATTGCTGATTGGTGGTTTGGAACATTTGGATGATTTGTCCATTCAGTTGGGAATGTCATCATCCCAACTGACGAACTCATATTTTTCAGAGGGGTAGGTCAACCAACCAGAATACCATGGACATAACCAGTTATAACCAGTTATAACTAGCCATGGCCTTTCCATATCTTTCCATCTTTTCCTATATGATCCTCTGGTAAACATTGGTAAACTATAGTTACTATGGCAGTTATGGATAGTTATTATGGTTCATAAACCAAACAGATTGTCATGATGAGTAAACCATTCCATCCAGTGCCCAGTCGTTGCCCAAGGACTCAAAAGGCAGCTCCCTCCCGCACTGCCGATGAGCCTCGGATAAGTTGATAAACAGAAGTCCAACAACTATGGTTGATTAGGGGGATATAACTATAGTTGGGATTATAACTGTAACAAACATAGGATATAATGTATATGTATATATATATAACATTATATGTATATGACTATATATAGTTTATGATACTTGGAAATATAGTTATATGATTGGGTTTATACACCAAAGCTTATCTAAAATATCGTTGGGGCCCACATTGTCATATAACAAGTGGATGATGTGATTAGAGGGATGGAACTGGGAGGACACCACCCTGCATGGCTGTTGAAAATGGGATACCCTTCGGTCGTCAAACATGGCGTGCTGGAAAATGTTCGATTTCTGGATGAATTTCCCAGCTAGAAACCTCCATGTGGAAGGGGTTTTTGAGCACGCCACCTTTGACTACCGGGATACCCACCAAATCGCAATACCCTTTTAGTTTTTATACCCTTAACTTTTAGTTTTTATACCCTTAACTTTTAGTTTTTATACCCTTAACTTTTAGTTTTTATACCCTTAACTTTTAGTTTTTATACCCTTAACTTTTAGTTTTTATACCCTTAACTTTTAGTTTTTATACCCTTAACTTTTTGTTTTTATACCCTAAGCTTTAGTTTTTATACCCTTACCTTTTAGTTTTTATACCCTTAACTTTTAGTTTTTTATACCCTTAACTTTTAGTTTTTTATACCCTTGACTTTTACTTTGTATACCCTTAACTTTTCACTTCTTAAACCCTTAACTTTTCACTTCTTAAACCCTTAGCTTTTACTTTTTTACCCTTAACTTTTACTTTGTATACCCTTAACTTTTACTTATTTATACCCTTAACTTTTACTGATTTATACCCTTGACTTTTACTTTGTATACCCTTAACTTTTCACTTTTTAAACCCTTAACTTTTCACTTCTTAAACCCTTAACTTTTACTTTTTTACCCTTAACTTTTACTTTTTATACCCTTAACTTTTGCTTTTTATACCCTTAACTTTTAGTTTTTTTATACCCTTAACTTTTAGTTTTTATACCCTTAACTTTTAGTTTTTATACCCTTAACTTTTACTTTGTATACCCTTAACTTTTTCTTTGTGTTGCCGTGTCCTTAAGTCTTTATTCGTGCTACCTTGACTTTTTGCGTTGTGTTTCCTTAAGTTTTCACTATGTGCTTCCCTAACTTTTACTTTGTGTTTCCGTTACTTTTTCATTTGTGTTTCCGTCGCTTTTCATTTGTGCTTCCGTAGGTTTTCACTTGTTCCCTTCACGTGTTACTTTGTGTTTCATCAACTTGTCACTTTGTGTTACCTTAATTTGTCACTTTGTATTGACTTAACTATTTACTTTGTGTTACGTAACTATTCACTTTGTGTTACCTTTGCTTTTCACTTTGTGTTTCCTTACTTTCTCACTTTGTGTTGCCTTAACTGTCTATTTTGTGTCACCTTAACTTTTCGTTTTGTGTCACCTTGACTTTTCATGTGTGTCGCCTCTTGTTTCATTTGTGCCACCTTAGTGTTGTTCCGTTTTTGCTTTGTTTTTTTCATTGATTTAAACTGTCCATTATTTGGTGCATGTTTGCCCATGCAATAGCTATCTCAGATATCTCCATTTGCGTGTCACCGCCATGCCTCCACTCACTAGATGTTTCCTTTTCTTGGCCATTGCATGGTTTAACTGGAATAGACCTTGGAACTAACATGGATGAGATCAGAGAACAACAGTTTCGCTCTGGGTCCGTCGGTCAAGATGTTTTTCATTGCAAACTATGTGTTTTGAATTTGCCCAGAAATATTATCAACAATTTGATGAAACTGGTCATATTTCGGATGTAGATTTGGATGAATCTCTGTGGCATGTTGTCATGGGCAACTTCTGTAACACGCACGGATCAATCAAAATATATGATCATGATTTGTTTCAACCACAAATGTTTTTTGGCAGGTGCGGGCTTGATGTCTTATTCACAGAGCTACTGTGGCATCAAACGAAGGTGTCAAGTTCTGGTTAGAATGAGTGCATGGATATGTGAGATATATACGACAACAAAGTGCATCTACTTATTTCTATTCCCAGCATTCAGGGGCTCCGCGAGACTGTGCAGGGGGCAAAACAATTTTCTTGTGGAATATAACTTCTGCTCGAGCAACCCAAGGGTACTGTTTGCACATGAAACCGTTGTGCAATGGATAGTGGTGATGCTGAGATCGATTTATTGGATTTATTGGAGAACCATCCTTCAGACCCGCAGTCCCAGGTTGTAGTGCCAAATGAATGCTCTCGGGGTTTAGTAGAGCTGCCATTGGCACTTCCATCAACGTTTGATGATCCAGAACATGTTGAAAAGAATGACAAGAGGGAAACGAAAGTGAATCTTCCCAAGATGATTGGGAAGGTCGGTCCTGGGAGACACGGCGATCAACGAGATAAGGATATCCTCGCACTCCACATGCGTAACTGTAAGGTAATCATCAATGGGGCAAATTTTCGGCAGGATGTTGCAAACCTTTTGGATGACTCATCTTTTCGTTCCAATGGGCAGTTGATTGGGGTTCGCGCACAGAGATCATGCACTGGTGTTGTGATCAAGTTGACACAGAAGAGTTCCAAGGGTAACCGCTTTCGAAGAGCTATCCCGTGGTGCGAGTTTTTGGCAGCAGCTTTTGGGAAACTGAGACGGGATAGTCATATTTCACTGGCTATGAACATCTCCAGGCAAACTGCCAGCTTCATGACCACAATGGTTGGATCAATTTACATGGCACGGCAATCGGCATTTCTGGGTAGAATGCTTGTCATTTTCTGCAGGGCCAGCAGCGACAATTCTGGGATTACGTTAGTCGGACCAGCTGCCCATCTTTGATGCATCGGTTGAACATGTGGTACCTTCACAGTTCTGATTGTAGATCACCATGTTTTCCTTTGAAACTGGTTGTTTGAATAGCGCAAAAACATCCCCCCCGAAATTGGACAGCTCCAATTTTCCATCAGAATTTGCTGTTTGAGATAGGTGAGATGCACAGGGCCACAAGTCATCAAAAGGGCCTGTAAGCCACAATGTGACTGTCCATACTGTCCATGCCTGGTGAAAATCTGGGCAATTTTCTGAAAAACCACGTCAGTGTGATTTTGTTTGATTTTCAGATTTGTTAATATTTGTTCTTAAGCACATCATTGAAGCACCATTCAACCACCATTCAACCAGCATTCAACCAGCAAATCACCAAGGACTTGGCCTCGGAGCTCGAGAGCCAGGCGCGCAGCGGGCGGCGCGCAGCGGGCGGCCTAAGTGGGTTATAATGATTAAGGTCTGTACCTATGGGTTAAGCATGGTTTATGGTAGATATGCCGAACTAGTGAATCTATAACATTCCATAACTACAGGTGAATGCTATGGTTTGCTGGTGTATCACTATAGCAAGCCTCAGATAGAAAACCTGTTTCCAGGATTTGCACCTTGTTGATCGAGATGTTCGGGGACTATGGAAAATCGGGTGATTCCCGAAAAGATGCCGAAAGTTGTGTTTCAAGAATGTCATATAATTATATATATATATACGTACGTATATCTATATTTGCATATATATATATACACATATGTACATATATATTGTGAATTCCACCAAATCTTGCAGTCCACACGTCACGTTCCCTCCAAGCGCCAGTGTATCTCAGGTGAAACCAATCAATGTCCTTTAGATTTCGGCTTAGGCGAGCCACTGTTGGCGGGAGGGAAAGGGTTCCATCTTGAGCCATAGGTGACCGGGTTCACCTCCATTTGCTTGAGGGGCGAGGCCGCCCGACCTGGCATTTGCAGCTGCATCCGTTTCGAAGTGTGTTCTGCTTCGCCGACAGGGTGTTCGGCTACGCCGGCACCTGGACTTCTCAGTTTTGGCGACAAAAGAAGTAGACTGCCTGCTGTGTGAGCTTTAGAGAGGGTTCCATCTGGATTACATAACAGCATCAGTGAATCACTCTGGAAGGGGCTTTTCAATACAGACGATCTACATCAATCATCAGGGTCAGCAGGGCTTCTACCAATTGCTCCAATTGCATTGGTAGCGGAGCCGCCCCACTCCGTTTACAGAAGGGGCGGCATCCGGGGAAATGGCGCAATCAACAGCGTCAGCCACTGAGCCCAATGTAGGTGTTAGCAATCAGCTGGCATCCTTGGTACCGACGTTCAATCCTGCATCCGATGACATGACCGTATACCAACAGAAAGTTGAACTGGTTCTTGCTGCATGGCCAAAGGCCAAATTGACAGAGCTGGTGACAAGGTTAATCCTTGGATGTGAGGGTAGTGCTTTCCAAAAGCTACAGCTGCACCAATCCGAATTGTTGACTGGCGAGGAAAAGTCAGTCCATCGACTGATTGAATTGCTGGGTGGACAATGGGGCCGTATTCCATTACAGAAACAATATGATGATGCTGAGAAAGCGTTGTTTGAGTCAGTACAGAAAGCCGATGAAACCAATGATAGCTTCTTAGCCAGGACAGATGTTCTATGGAGCAAGTTGTTGAGTCGCAAGCTGACCATGGAACAGCTGCAAGCATACATCATTCTACGTGGATCAGGTCTCAGTCCCGAGGAGAAGAAGAAGGTGATCCTTGACAGCGATCGTGAAAACTCAGGTAACCTTTCGATGCAGCGTGTGACAGAAGCCATTCGCCTTTTAGGTGCAAGTTTCTTTCAAGAAATGACTGGAGTGAAGAAAGGGCCGAAAGGCAAGGTGTATGACCAAAACACTTTGCTTGCCTGTGATGAAGATGATGATGAAACCGCTGAAGCCTCTTCTGTAACTCAGGATGAATGGACAGAGGACAATTTCATTGACTCTCTTCGAGAACAAGGTGATGATGATGCCTGCCTCATTGCCGATTTTGAAGAAACTGCAGTGGAAATGTTGCAAGATGATGCCAATCTTGCCACCGCCTACAGTGCTTACCAAGAAGCACGTGCCCGCCTGAGTGAGAAATTCCGCAACAGAGGTTTCTGGCCATCCAGTCGAGGTTCCAACAATGCCACCAAGGGTAAGGGATCATCCTTCAACCAGAAGGGTAGTAGCAAGGGAAAGCGAGTTCAGCCAAGACGCAGCCTGCAGGACAGAATCATGTCCTCGAATTGCCGTGCCTGCGGCAGACGTGGTCACTGGAAAGCTGAATGCCCGTACAGAACTGGATCAAATCGATCAGTTGGTTCATCAGCCGCCAGCACTGCACCCACCACCACCGTGGTGACGGAGGGGAATGCCGTTGCTGCCAGTCAGAGTTTGCCCATGGAGTTCATGCAGCTGCCCGAAGTGAATGAGTCCGCCATTGATGAGGACGCCAGTGCCATGACAAAGGGTCGGATGACTGATGTTTTTTTGTTGTAGGACTTGGGAAACATAGCCATCGTAGTACTCAGGGGAATCATAATGATTCGGGTAGGACTACTAGCTATGGGGGGAACCTAAGCCTTAGTGCCCGTGAGAGACTCCTGGCCCGAATCACCAGGAGTGAGTCGCCATGCATCCGGCCCAAGAGTGAGAGAACAGAGTTAGGATCCGTAGAAGCCAGCCGAGACCAGAACCGTCTGTCCGGCACCACTGTCAGTTCCAGCACAGAAAAACCAGGTATTTCAGATACAGTCAATCTGTCTGCAGCCGTGCTTTTTGCCACACATAGCTCCCTCGGAGTGCTGGATCTGGGGGCAACCAAGACGGTCATAGGCAGTGAACATGTGTCTGATTTAATTCACGGTCTGCAGCCAAGCACTCGCCAGAAGTTGTACCGGTGTTCATGTGAAATCACTTTCAGGTTTGGAAACCAAGGAACATTGACCAGTTCCCAGGCATTGGTAGTACCTGTAGGGGATTTTCACCTCAAAGTTGCAATTGTCCCCGGGAGCACACCGTTCTTAATCAGTAACACCATGATGCGAGCGCTTCAGGCCAACATCGATTGCCACAACCAGAGACTGTCAAGCCCATGGTTCAAGAATCCAGTGCCACTTCAGTTGACCAACAAAGGACTCTTTCTCGTTGATTTGAATGACATGATTCAAGCGGCCGACAGTACCAATCCAAAGTCCTCCAAAGTGTCTGCGAAGACCGGCACTTGTCATGAGACTTTTGCATCCGAGGACGGTGTAAACAAGCAGCCGCCGATGTCAGCCAATTCAAGTGTTTGTCATGAAAAATCAACACCACAACATGAAGGGTCAGTTGATGAAATCAAGAAAATCAAAGGGTCACGGAAAGTTAGCCAGTTGATTCAAACATGGGAAGCAAAGGGAAAATCAGGTGAACTGTCAGGGAACTTGGCTCAGAACGACCCATCACCAGGAAACAGATCCTGTGAACGCACCGAGTCTTGCAGTCATGTCGATGAGCCAGCGTTTGAGCAAGCTGTACCAGGAAGTGACCGTGAAAGGGGAGGACCTGTCACACCTCACACTGGAGGAGCTCTCAGCCGAGAAGATCAAGTTTGGGGAGAAACATCAAGGAGCCACCATGGAACATGTCTGGCGAACCGACCCCGAATGGATCCGGTTCATGGTGAATCGATACGAAACCAGTGTCAAGCCAGAACATCAACGTCTCATGAAGTTCGTGGAATTGAAACTGAAATATCACGAGGAGAATCAGCTCCCAGTGAGAGTTCCCAAGGCCAAGAGCACGGCAGCTCCAATGACCAGCCGCCGTCAGCCCAAGTGCAAGGCAGCGCCTCGCACTCCAATCGAGGTGGACGAGGCCGAGATCTCAGACCTCCAACTCATCGAGAGCGATGCCACATGGGAAAACATGTCACATATCGAGATGTCCAACCCGGAGACTATGCCCCTGACGGATCTGAACCAGCAGCATGCGGAGGAGTTTCAAGCTCTGCAGACGCGCATGCTCAATATGGAGAATGCCCTGAGCCGAGTGATCCGACACTTGGAGGATCAGGCGAACGACTCCATCCAGGAGAATTGATGTGTCAAGATGAAGATCAGGTGTATCTGACCATGAATGCTGACATGAAAAAGTTTCACAGATTGGTTCAGCAATTTCAAGAAGAATTAGATGTTCAAGTTGCCACCATGTCACCAATGGGTACCCGCATAACCCTGGCTGAAGTGTTTTGCAGTGATGAATCCTCCTTGACACATCAAGTAAAGGCCCAGGGCGGCAGCTGTTTTCGATTTGGATTGTCGCAAGGAGATCTTGCGCAGGCAGATGGCCGTGCCAAATTGTTTAAGCAGCTAGCAGCGCGTCGTCCCCGAAACATTTGGTATAGCCCAGACTGCGGACCTTGGTCATCATGGTCGTATCTCAATTCCTCGAAGTCCATGGAATCCCAGGAAAAATACCAGGAGTTAAGACATAACCTGATGTATCAACTTGCCCTCGGAATTGTGCTGTTTCGCCACCAGGTGTCTCAAGGAATGCACTTCCACTGGGAACAACCGGCCAGATCCCTCATGCTGCAATTTCCAGGAATGGCCGAAGTGTATCAGTATACGCAGACATGCCAATTTGACATGTGCAATGCTGGAGACCTCAAGGATCCATCAAATGGAATGCCAATGAAAAAGGGGATGAATGTAGTTACTACTTCAAAGACAATATACCTATTACTACATGGGAGAGTTTGTCGGGGTAACCATTCTCACCAATCAATAGCAGGGTCTTTCACAACACCTCAAGGAACAGTTTTGCGCAGTCGATACACCGAAGTGTATCCCCGAAAGTTTGCAAGAGAGGTAGCCAGAGCCATGATGCACAACCACCGTGACAGGCCGTTCAATTGGCAAGTAGCCTTTTCCCACATGTGTCAAGAGACTGATGCCGAAATCCATGTTCTTACCAAGTTCCGACAGAAAACCAAGTTTGTCAGATCCGAATTGATCACACCATCCTCCAGGGATGACCATGTCAAACGTCGACGTCTGGGAAAACAAAGCGAGGACCACCACCTTGAAGATTATCAGAACCTCATGACCGAAATCAATCAGATCATTCCCAGGGTTGGTAAGAGTGTTATACAAGAACCCAATATCTTGGAGAAACTTCAGCAAATGTTTCATGACCAAAAGATCATTCATGTGATTGCCTGTCGAGGAACCGACCGAACCCTAGGTCCACCAAAGGGGATGCATCCAGAGGAAGCACCTCTCCGGAAAAGTTTTATCCTTGAAAGGGGAACAGGAACAATCAAGTATGAAAAGGACTGGGAAAAATGGGTTCACCTTGCCAACCGCCAGTTGATTCGACCAGCACATGCCTGTCGAATCAATGTCACGATGTTCGCAAAGCCCTGGCCTGTTGAAAATGACTCGAGCCAAAGTTCCCAAGGTGTGAATCCTATGCCTCCAATGCCTGAGCCAGCAGGTGAGCAGCCAGCACCGAGTCAGACGGAATCAGGTCATGCAGATCCCGTGACAGCAACGCCGCTCACCAGTGATAATGTTCCCATTTCCCAAGAAGCTGAAGTACCAGAAAATAATCCTGAGGGAATCCAAGATAACAACAGTAATCCCACGAGTACTTCTCATGCGGATAATAGGACACATGCAGTAATGCCAGGGGAAAGACCTATCCGACAGACAGGTCCCAATTTCAGAGCTCTTCCAAGGTGGGAACAACGCATGATTATCCAGATGCACAAGAACCTTGGTCACCCTTCCAATGACCGACTGTCACGAGCACTGCAAGTAGCCGGATATCGACCTGAAATTGTTCATGCGTCGCAAGAGCTCGAATGTTCAACATGTTCAGCATGTAGTCCACCAAAACACCAGAGACCAGCTACTTTGAAACCAATACGGGAATTCAACTCACGTATCTATGTAGATGGGGTAAAGTGGACAAACTCTCAGGGCCAATCCTTTCACTTTTACCATATCATAGATGCCGGTTCAAATTTTCATGTTGCAATCACATCACCCTCCAGAGAAACAGAACATGTGATCCAACTTCTCACGCGCCATTGGATTAGCTGGGCAGGACCTCCCAATGAAATCATGGTGGATTCGGGAACCGAGTTGAACAGCGAACAGTTTGCCGCTTTCCTGCAACGATTCAACATCAAAGGAGAGACAACCTGTCCTGGAGCTCACTGGCAAAATGGCAAAATAGAAAGGCATGGGCAATTTCTCCAGGCAATGCTCACTCGGATGGACACTGAAAGCCACATCACGTCATATGAAGAGTTGCAACTAGCTCTGAGCCAGTGTACTCATGCAAAGAATTGTCTCAGTGTACACCATGGCTATGCTCCCGAGGTAATTGTGTTTGGTCGACACTCTAGAGTCCCAGGGTCAGTGATGTCAGATGAATCATTGCCGTCCCACTCCCAAGTAACTCAAGAAGATGACACCATCACCCCAAACATGTTCAGAGAGATGTTGCAAGTCCGAGAGAGAGCTAGAAGAGCCTATCATGCAGCCGACAACTGTGATGCCCTGCGACGAGCGATGCTTCGCCGGCCATGCCCACAGAGAGGGGTCTTCCAAAAGGGTCAATGGGTAATGATATGGCAACATAACCCTAATAGTAACCCCCAATGGATAGGACCACAAAGGGTAGTACTTCAGGATGACAATCACACAGTGTGGACCACCCAATGTGGTCGATTGTACCGTCGTGCACCAGAACATGTCCGAGGTGCCCTCTCCGAAGAAGGGACACCTGGCCCTGACACAGAAATTCAATGGACCAATTTGGAACAACAAATACATAACATGTCAAGGAATTTCACAAATAACAATCAAGATGAATTTCCAATACCATATCATGAAAATAATCCCGAACACTTGAATGAGGAAACAGCCTCTGGAAGAGAAGAACCTGATGAAGTTCCAGATAGAATGGTCTCTCATGAATCCATATCACAACCCGAGTCAGAGCAGGAGAACAGCAATGAACTCCCAGAATCCGATGCAACATCAGACACCATGTACCTGATCAGTGAAGACCCTGCCGATAGCCTGGTAGTCTCAGCCGACTGTCCATTAGCGTGGCGTTGCGAAGTCGATGTCAAGCTAGATAGACCACTAGAACAACGGCAACCGACCAATGAAGAAGCATGGACGTTTCTGGCGACCAGTGCCAAGAAACAAAGGTCAGAAATTCGGTTGTCAGAGCTGAGTCCATCAGAGCGCAAGGAATTTGATCAGGCCAAAGACAAAGAAATTCAAAATTGGATTCAAACAGGAACACTAACCAAAGTGTTTCGCCATGAAATTCCCCAAGAGCAAATTCTCAAATGCCGATGGATTTTAACTTGGAAACCCTTGGATAATGTAGATCAACCTGAAGCCGCTTCCACCAACAATCCATCCAGCCGGACCCACAAGGCAAAGGCAAGGTTGGTGGTATTGGGATATTTAGACCCGAAAATAGAGGAAATTCCCAGGGATAGTCCAACTCTTAATAAGACCTCAAGAATGATGATTTTCCAAACGGTTTCATCCTTCGGATGGACACTCCAATCCTTCGACATTAAAGCTGCTTTCCTACAAGGACAACCTCAGTCTGATCGAATAACAGCAATTGATCCAGTTCCGGAAATGAGAAGAGCACTCAACATGCTGCCAAGCGAAGTGGGCAAACTCAATAAAAGTGCATACGGATTGATCGATGCTCCTTATTTATGGTATTGTTCACTTGTGAGCGAACTTCAAAAATTGAACTTTGAAGCTTGTCCGTTTGACCCCTGTGTGTTTGTACTTCGCGAGAAGGATGGGTCTTTAGCTGGAGTTCTTGGAATCCATGTAGATGACGGGGTAGGAGGGGGAAATTCCTATTACCAACAACAGATCGACAAACTAGAACAGAAATATGCCTTTGGATCAAAGAAGAGTACCGCATTCACCTTCACAGGCATTGAAATCACTCAACAACCTGACAACAGCATTCACCTTTCACAAGCCAATTACATTAAACAGATCAAGCCCATTAACATTCCCAGTGACCGGAAACTACAACCTGATCAAAATGTTACTGAACCAGAACGACTTGCCCTAAGGGGAGTGATCGGTAGCCTCCAGTATGCCGCAGTCAACACCCGTCCGGACATTGCCAGTAAACTTTCCTTTTTGCAATCTTCCATTAATAGTGCCAAAGTTGAAAATCTCCAAGAAGCCAACAAATTACTCCATGAAGCAAAGAAACATCATCATGTCAATATTGTCATTAAACCTATTTCACCAAAAGATTTCCGACTGATGGCTTTCTCAGATGCATCATTCTCATCCCATAAGAAACCGGATTCTCATGCAGGGGTAATCATAGTGGGTACCCATAAGAATATATCAAAGAATCATCAATGTCCAATTAGTCCGTTGTCATGGGGTTGCCGGAAAATCCAGCGTGTGGTGACTAGCACCCTGTCCGCCGAAACCACCGCGATGGCAGCAGCTCTTGACCAATTAGCATGGCTTAGATTGTTCTGGGCATGGCTGATGGACCCCAATGTGCAGTGGCGACGACCCGAAGAAGCGTTGTCCAAGCTTGAACCAGCCATCTCAGCACCAACAATTCAGGAACAATGTGATCTAGCCATCACTGATTGCAAGTCATTGTTTGATTTAATCAACCGAACAGCGCCTCCTTCTTGTTCAGAATTCCGGGTGTCCTTAGTAGCTCGAGCAATCAAGGAGGCCATCAAAGAAGGTATTCAAGTTCGATGGGTACATAGTGGAGCCCAACTTGCAGATGCCCTCACAAAATCAATGGAAGCAAGTTTTCTTCGTGAAACCCTAAAAATGGGGGTATACCGGTTATGTGATGAGGACGCATTGCTGAAAGAACGAGCAAAATCCAAGGACAGAATCAAGTGGTTGAACCAATCCAAAGAAGCAACAGATACTTGAGATATAACCTTTCAATGCCACCAGTCACTTTCACCTTTAATTTTCCCAAAAGAAAAAAACAGAAAATTTTTAACGAGTGTGAATTCCACCAAATCTTGCAGTCCACATGTCACGTTCCCTCCAAGCGCCAGTGTATCTCAGGTGAAACCAATCAATGTCCTTTAGATTTCGGCTTAGGCGAGCCACTGTTGGCGGGAGGGAAAGGGTTCCATCTTGAGCCATAGGTGACCGGGTTCACCTCCATTTGCTTGAGGGGCGAGGCCGCCCGACCTGGCATTTGCAGCTGCATCCGTTTCGAAGTGTGTTCTGCTTCGCCGACAGGGTGTTCGGCTACGCCGGCACCTGGAATTCTCAGTTTTGGCGACAAAAGAAGTAGACTGCCTGCTGTGTGAGCTTTAGAGAGGGTTCCATCTGGATTACATAACAGCATCAGTGAATCACTCTGGAAGGGGCTTTTCAATACAGACGATCTACATCAATCATCAGGGTCAGCAGGGCTTCTACCAATTGCTCCAATTGCAATATATATATATATATATATATATATATATATACGTATGTATGTATATACATATATATACATATGCATATAGATGATGTCAATGCTTCTATCTATATGGGGTTGCTTCAAAAATAATAAGGATTGCCGCAATAGGGATCCCAACCAATTGGATAAGATACAGGTTTGTTTCATGGCTTAATTGATTCTTCTATATAACTGTATGTAAAATTCAATGATCAGCAACGGGATGTTTTGTTTTTTGACGGTTGCGGTATACATGATGGGAATGTTAACATGTTTGTTGACCAACTCGGGTTTTGATGGGTTGCTGATGCTTACTGATTTACCCTCTGGTTATTTAACATAGCCATGGAAAATGACCCATTTATAGATTGTTTACCTATTACAAATGGTGATTTTCCATGGCTATGTTAGTCATAACCAGATGGTATCTATCAACAATGGCTGAAATTTCAACATGTGTCAATCACAGACACTTGAAATCAAGAAACAAAAGCCGTTGATGCGAATAAAATCGTGAGTTTTCAGTGATCCCAGAAGTTGACTATGATCCATAGAGCATATCCTAACCGAACGAACCTTAGATGATCTAATGTTGCAGGTTGGTGAATCATTGCAATTTATGGAGAGGTATTAATAGCATATTAATGTATATATAACTATATATATATGATTGTATATAATATGTATGTATGTATATAACTATATATATATATATATGATTGTATATAATATGTATGTATGTATATATATATATGTACTAATCATGGAAATCAAATTTGCAATTCCGTTCATATTGCTCCCACCCCAAAACTCATGATGGCCTTATACACTTCATTTGTGCTGGTCAATTTTGTTGCTTTAACCATCACAGTGGTCCCCACCATGAAAAACAGGAAGTCACCTCCAAAATATTCAAAATAATAGAAACGAAAACAGTAGGTGAGGTCGCCCGTAAGTAGTCGTTTTAACAAAACATCGAAAAACAACGGGACATATCAATCACAGAATTGGATGATGGGAAAGTTTACAGGAAACCCCTATATTTGATGGTAAAAACCATGGTTTCCTGTAGATTTTCCCTTAAACCAATCCATTGAATCAAAATCTCATCCCTCCAGCAACCGGTCCTGTGGGCAGGCGCGAAAGCTGACAGCCCCGCAGCAGGCAGCAGAGTTGGTCAGCAAATGGGCCTGGAGCCCCAGGTGTCGGAGCGGTTCAGCTGTCTCGCAGTTCGGAAGATGCTGAGAACGTGGTGGTTTAATGGTGGTTTAATGGTGTTTAATGGTGTTTAATGGTGTTTGATATGGAAATGATTCCGGAAATGATTCCGGACATGATTGGATATTTCATGACAGCGACATGATTATGAAAGTATGACAGTGTATGAGCTTTTGTTTCATGTTGTTACAGGATATAATTTTGAACATATGGACTACGACAAGATAATTGGCTAAACCGACTGGATGGATTGAAATACTCTCAAAATCACCTGGTGTTTACCTCACAACATGTTACAACATGTAACAACATGTGTATATATATATAAATACAGTATACAGATTCACATACGTATTATTATGTGTATATATATATAAGTTAAGTCAAAGCCCAAAAAAACACTAGCCTTGTTGCCATATTGATTAAGCCCTAGGTGGAGCGAGCAGACAGCGGCCAGGGCGCCTTTTCCCTGGGCATGCCAGGCACGGTCAGCGTAGGAGCCATAGGGAGATCACCGTGATTTCAGAGGAAAATGCTGGTGATTTGTGGCTGGTGGTTTGGAACATGTTGAAATTTCCATATATTGGGAATAATACTCCCAACTGACGAACTCATATTTTTCAGAGGGGTTCTCAATCCACCAACCAGTGATGTCATGTGGAAAAATGATGATTTCATAGCTTTGAAAGAGGAGGATATGGTTTTTATGAGATGCATAGTGTCCCAGTTGAATGATCCTTCCAGCATTTACCCACTTTTTTCCATGGCTCACTGTGGTGAACATAAGTCCCCGAACCCCCAGTCTTATCGGGAATTGCAGCCCCATGACCACTCAAATCGGTTACGATGGGATGATCAGCAGGGAGGTCCTGAAATTAGGGGTACCCCAAAAAAGTAGTCCAACAGGATTATTTTGTAATCTATATGTTGTATTGAAGGGCATTGAACGCATTTGAATGTAGGCTCCATCTAAAAGGAAATGCGGAAATGCACTCATTTACAGATGGCTCACCAAATTGGTGGGTACAAAATGATGGTAAAATCCGTAATTTGGGTGATTGTTGATGGCCCACGTAGGATTGCAGGATATTATAATTAAACCCAACGCAACCTACAAAACCAAACAGAACTATATGTGAAAGTACCAAGTGAGCCCCTGATGGTTGATGATAATAGGGTGTTGTACTACCCTTTAGGTATTGAGGAGTATTCTCATCATCATCATCATCATCATCATCATCATCATCATCATCATCTCTAATAGGAATCCCATTCTTAGCCAATCACTCTAGAAAAATGACAGAGGCTAAAGGGAACACCGCTGAGCGGTGGATTTGATGAACAATGGGCTGGGCTCAACAGCAAAGTACTACTGTAGGTGGCTCACCCCAGTACTCGTATGTGGGGTTATAACATGACCCACTCACCAAGTGGGGTGAGCCACAAAGTAGGATTGAACCAGCAAATTGAAAAGTAAACATCAAAGAATGCAGATCATGAATTTTGAGGAATGCTCATGTTATTTTTGGCGGATGATTTTAGGGGATTATTCTAACATACATTAACATACACTAACCAATATCTTGGGGATGATCGCAATCGGGGCTCCCCCCAAATCCTCAACCAACGAGCATTGCTCAAACGGCCTGAGTCCTGGTCCTGGAAATGGGGAAAAGCCATGAAAAATATGGGGTACCCTCTGGTAAACTAAAATAACCATGGAAAATCACCATTTTGAATGGGAAAATCAACCATTTCTATGGACATTTTCAATAGTTTTTTATGTGTTTACCAGAGGGTAGTATCATTGAGTAGGGGATTTACATGGATTTACCACATATCTGGGAACCAGGTGGTGTTCAATGGAGACAAACATGGAGACAAAACTAATCCTCCAACTCCGTTTTTGAGTCGGGATGTCTGGAGGTGACCATGGCTTGGTTTGGGCCTTAAATCCGGGACGCTGGGACAATTGTTCCCAAAAAGTGTGTGTTTGATGGCAAATAATGGGAAACTATGGAGAAAAGCATGAGGAAATATTTGAGAATTCTGGAAAATATGGGGAACATATCGGACAAATAGTGGAAAAGCCACGTTATCATATAGTTGACTGCGAGTTTTTGAATGGTGACCGTAGGAAATGGTCTCATAATGTTTGGTGGTTCCCTGGCGGTGGCCTCTAAGCGGATGATCCAGAACCTGAGCGGATCCAGTTCGGCAAATTGATGTGTTTCAAGAATCGAATTCATTCTGGAGAATAGCTGAAAATATGGAGGTGTCCTAAAATCAGGGTTGGTATATGTTGGTATATATTATATCATATTATATCCCCAATCATCCATTTCAAGGGTATCCCCAATTTTAGGAACCCCCCTATATTTGGGGCTGGTACCTGAGGCTGAGCCGTTGTCGTTCTATCAGGCGCAAGGTTCATAGATCATATGAACCAACAAAGGGATACAACAGCTGGGATGTTACCATTTTACATTACACATACATGCAATATGTATATGATAGAACACACATACGTACAATTACGTACATGTGTATATGTGTATATGATAGAACACACACATATATATATATATATATCCGTCCTAGCTCGCATGACAATGGGTTGAATCCTTCTGATTTCATCCCAGGTGTTGAACACACCATTTGTTATGTTGGTCAAAACCCAATGTGTTTTCATGTGTTTTTCATGTGTTATGTTGATTCCATTGAAAAAACATGAAAACACATTGGGGTTCTGTTGATTGTCATGTGTTTTTTATGTATGTTTATTCTAAATTATGTTGATTCTGTCCCTGTTGATTGGTTTCATGAATGTGTGTTGTTTGTCTCTTACGCACCAAAAAGCGCTCTCCATGTCCTATTCATTGCATATCCGTCCAGTCCAATACAGCTTGTTGTCACCATTTCATCCAACGGAGGATCCCCAAATGGTTCAAGATCTCAGGTTGATGAAGTATGAACTAATCGAGAGAACAGATGGTGTGTAGAGTTGTCTCCATGGAAACCACACACCAAGTTTTTGTGGTTTAACCCGACATGTTTGTTGGCTAAACATCAGTTTATTCGGTTTAAATGCATATGTTCCACGTGTCTTGTAAAACAAATCGCAAGTGTCCATTGTTTGTAGATTTGTGGATTGATTATGATGGACAAATATGGCTGACAATTGAATGATTAAGTCACTCCAAATTTAAGTTTAAACCCACCATATGTATATCATTCTCCTAGGGACATCACGGTTTCTCCATCATTATGTTTGTTTTTTTCATTTGTTAAGTTACGATGAATCAAATATCATGATCAATTAGCTGTCAACTCCATTAATCATTGGTTTCCAACAAATTTGCGATGAATCACAATCCCTTGGATTTTTAATGGGAAATTAAATCCCAATTATGTTATGCTTGAAAAAAACCTATGTTATGGTTGAAAAAAACTTTGAATCGTGTTTAATTAGCTCCACTATACCTAGGATATCCATTGCTATCCCCATGATTGTTGGTTGATATACTATTTTTCTCCATTAATGATTAATTATCATGGCCATTAAAACTGCGAAGAATCATTAGTGGAAATCATCAATTATCCAACGAATCAACGAATGTCCACTATCTTTTTCCAGTAAAACTGCGGTTTCCAGATTGTCTAAAATTCAATGGATTGGTTTAAGGGAAAATTTACACGAAACCAGAGATGTTCCCATTAAATATGGGGCGTTCCTGTAAATATTCCCTTAAACCCATTCATTTGAAAAATGGCAGTTTCCTCAAATCCAGGTACCCAAATCATCGTGACGGATGTGCCATGAAAAACCATCCAGCGGGGATCCCTCATTGCCCCAGTCGACTTGATCAATCCGCATTGCACATGTTCGATCATTTGGTCATGTTATTCATTCGATGAAGCCATGATAAACTGGTTGGTGCTTTGGAACATCTGGATTATTTTTTCCCCATCATATTGGGAATGGAATAATCATCCCAACTGACTTTCACTCCATCATTTTTCAGAGGGGTAGGTTGAAACCACCAACCAGATAAAGCCGAATTCAGTGATCAGGAAAACTCCACGAAAAAAAATGGCGAACAAACATGGTGCACCATGCCTGGATTGATATCCTGGATCCATGATAACCTGTGGAGTTGATAGGCCTTGCTCCGAAGCCAAGCCCTGGAGTTGCTGCTGGACAGCTGCGCGAAGGCGCGCCATTTATCACTGAAAAGGATGGGAAAAGGATGCGAAAAACCTTGGAAAAGTGATGTGTGTTTGATGGGTTTTTACTTGGAAAAGCATTGCGGATTGAAGTGGAACGATGTTTTTTTTACCGATAAACACATCCCAATGAAATAAACCATAGATCTATGGAATATTATAGTGACGGACCGAAACTTAGAATGCCATTTTGGAACCGTACCCACTGGAAAAAGTAGCGGCAAAATATAGAAATATGTGCTCCCGCAACTTTTTGACTGTATTTTTTCGATAAATGGCTCTTGCAGATGTTAACTTAGAATGCGTGTCAGGTCCTTTTCTATTTTGACATGCTTCACTTGTTCTTTTGGATACCTTTTGATGCAGACATTTCAGGGGTTTTTGCCCTGTTGTTCAGAGATTCGGCGCCCATTTCAATGTAAATTAAGGCAGTAAATCATTCCAAAACCACCCATTTCAATATTTTGGAATCCAAACTTGTGCGCAGGAAGGGATACAGGACCGTTCCAAGAGAAAACAAAACGCTGGGATTTCGAGGGAAAGAGTGAAAAAGGGCCAAACTTTTTGGCATGAGAGTGCGATTGCGCTGTGCTTTCAAAGCTTTTTGAATATAGTACCGGATTAAAACTTAGAAGGGGCCCCCAGTTTCCAAACCCGTGTTAGAATGGGGGTCGGGGCTTTTGTGAACCAACTAACATCACTGGGGGGCCGCACATTGAAAATGGACATTTATAGTGAGTTTTCCCATTAACAATGATGATTTTTCATAGCTATGTTAGTTTACCAGAGGGTACTTGGTTTCAAACTATGATCACTATGATCACTATTAACCATAAACCATAGATTATCCATATATTAACCATAGATTATCCATATATTAACCATATATTAACCATAGATTATCCATATATTAACCATAGATTAACCATAGATTAACCATAGATTAACCATAGATTAACCATAGATTAACCATAGATTAACCATAGATTAACCATAGATTAACCAGTGATTATAGTTATCCCAGTTGGCTCGGCGGAGCACCATCGTTTTCGGCTCTTTGATCTTCCTGAAACCTTGGGCACCCCATTAAGTATAGATGATCCAATATCTTCCAATCATAGACCACGAAAAAAATCGATGAATCATACCCTTGGATTCTATAGATATACCTACCACAGGCATCCATAGGCATCCATAGGCCATAGCTAATCTAAGTTGGTTTATAACTCCAATAACTATGGTTTATGGTACGCAAATAACTAACTAGTTACTGGGGCTTTTGTGAACCAACTAACATCACTGGGGGGCCGCACATTGAAAATGGACATTTATAGTGAGTTTTCCCATTAACAATGATGATTTTTCATAGCTATGTTAGTTTACCAGAGGGTAGTTGGTTTCAAACTATGATCACTATGATCACTATTAACCATAAACCATATATTAACCATATATTAACCATAGATTAACCATAGATTATCCATATATTAACCATAGATTAACCATAGCTATTGGAGTTCGGTTTTTCCCCGTGGTCAAGTTCTGGTAACGACCCCCAGAGCTCCGTGGAGTCGCCGCTAGCAGCGTGCGCAGGTCCCGGCCTTGCGGGGCGAGTTGCTGAAGGGCAAGCGACCAGGCGGCAGAGAAAAATCGTGGGATCACTTCTATTGGCAATATGTATCAGATATTAAAGTAGCACCAGTTATCTATAATATTATATATATACAATATATATATATACAGTGTATATATATATAGTTATAATTATATATGTGTTTAATTATGCACCACTCTACTACCACTGGGGCAAGGACAACACCAGTGGACACAAGATCCTTCTTGGAGTCAAGAAGAGAGGGGGGCAGGCTGAGAAGCTGCTTCCCAAGAACAAGCAGACTAGGCCGAAGAAGCAAGACTGAAGTCTGCGGATGACTACATCTCACCGATGCCCTTGCCCTGGCACGCTGTCTCAGCCTACGGCCTACAGGGCTAGGTGGTGACTTGGGCTGCTGGCTCCTGCACCACTGAACAACCCATGGCTGTGTGCTTGGACCCTGGAGTGCGGCTCCTTGTTCTGAGTACTTGGTCTGGTGCTGCCCTTCTCACCGCTACCCTTCTGAGCTTGGCTCTGACTGACTGTGCGTGGCTGTGAGTGCGGCTCTCCGCTGTGCACCTTCAGTGGCACTGCTCCTGCAGGTGCAGCCTGCAGGAGTACAGACACCACAACGACTGCACTTGAGCTGAGCGTGTACGCCTGCATGCCTACTGTATACTTATAATTATACAGATTTATACATATCTATCAGATGGCTGGTGAATCACTGTTCTGTGTCTTTTTTTGGGGGTTACTATATATATATATAGATTTACATCAATGTGTGTACATACAAGAGCCTCCAAATAGATAGACAAGTTGGAAACCGCCAAATTGTGGAGAATACATCTTAGACTCCATATATATATATACATGTAACTATATATATACTGTATACATGTTACGATTTCTATTATGATATTTTTTGATTTATTGTGACATATTCATACATATGATACATTTACTCAACAGCCAAAATGTGTCTTGCTGGGTATTCAGATTGGCCATTCGATGGCGTTCAGGTGGTAAAAACATCACTCCAATAAACTATGGTCTATGGTAGATACGTCATAGTCCATACCTATGGTTGTTCTCTGGAAGAAGTGATACGTCTGGTCAATATCCAATTTAATTTTGATAGGTATATCTCTAAGATCTCTAAGTTATGTTACCATAAACCATAGTTATAATCAAGAAAAGATCACAAAAACGTGTTGTTCTTTGTGGAGTGGGACTTATTGATACCATAGAATACTTGGATGCATTGGATGCTTATGAGTTCCTCAAATGTTCACCAGCCAAGGATGCAGCCCCAATAAAACGTGCCGTGCCCCCCGAAACGTCAAACGTTTCGCCCTATTATCTAACGTTCGTCTAAGGCAAAACCTGCTTAGTTTAGTAGTTCTGTTTATCAACTTAGCTCAGATAAGTCAAGTAGACATCATCAATGTCCTCTTTTTTTTACTAGTTGAAACCCAACAAGTGGTGGTTTTTACAGCGCTAAGTATAGGGGCATCATATTGATATGACAGCGAGGCCATGTCAGGATCGGCTTCCGGCGAGTGCGGGGAGTAGCCAATAGAAAGATAGATAGCTCGAATAGATAAGATAAATGGATGGATGGGTCGATAGATATGTAGGTAGGTAGGTAGGTAGGTAGGTAGGTAGACTGGCCAATATTTTCTTTTAACACATACATATTTCGAAACAACATGTAAACGTGTATATTGTATAAACCTACCAGCTTATAGCTCTAAATTGGTTACCCTACAACATTCGTATTTGCGCGCAGATGTTGCCACTTACATACTTGATAACATTCCAGCACATTTGCGTTGGACTCGTTTCACAGCTGAACATGGAAGGCGTCGACATGGATGCGGTGCCAAGCGCGTTAAGCCGATCTTTGCAATGCCTGGTGCCCTTCCGCTGGGGAGCTGTAGCTGTTTGGATTCGTTTGGATGGCTGGGAAAGCAATTGGAAGGGTTTTTGTTTACATGTTTTTGTTTTCCAACAAAAGGGATGATTTGATCAATTTGGTGATCAAAAAAAGTGTAAACCGTTGGTGGATAGTGTGGCGCTGTCATTTTGTTTGCGATCACTGGTGGTGGTCCAAACTAGCAAGGAAACGTATATTATCTTGCAGAGTTTCTTGAAGATTGACCATGGTTGGTCCAATGATGCGTCGTTTGTTTCGTCTTCTTTCCATTAAATAACCACAGATATGAGGAAGCATTGAGAATACGCAACAAAGAATGTTTGAAATAGAGTATAGTTTAGAATTAGCTTGACTTAGGCATATCGCGTTTACCAAATTTGGTTCAAGTCCATGTTTTGCCCAGTTAAGATATGGGACACAAGTCATGATAATTTTGTAACATTAGAGGAACTTGTACCCTATTTGCAGACAAAGCCATGAACCATTTAAAGTTCAAAGGTAAGAAGTGGACACCCACTCCATTATTTGCCAAAGGACATGCCTGCAAAAAAAGGGGGTGGGCCATGTTCGCCATGTTCCCCAAGGGTTTGGATGCTACCAACCACCACAAATTGCGCGGGTCAAAAAAAACAAAGGGTCAGCTGGTTTATGGCCTGACGTGTCCATAGCCGCAGGAAGCCCTTCTGCAACTGTTTTTGAAATTGCTAGTTGTGTATATAGTTCTTAACATACATATGTATAGTGTATATAGTATAATATGATTTTACGTACAGTATATGTATATGATTGTACGTAAAATTAATACATATATATATATATGTGTGTCTTGTCGTCATAGATTCTTCTTTCAGATCACCCATAGTATAATGAAACATTAAGGTTTCTTGATTGATTAATCGGACAAAATTCTACAGTATTTGCTGTTTCAAGTCTAATCGAGTTTAATTTCATTTAACCTTTTTTAGACATTGATAAGCAAATCTATTTTCAAAATATCGAGCACAGTGTTTGTGTGAAAAGAAAACATGCATGGGTTGTGCGAATGTGCGAGCAGAACTTGTTGAACAAACATGCGGTCACACGACTGAGAGAGCGTCCTGGCCTTCTTTGTTGCCCGGACTCAGGGTTTGACCAGCAAACAAAGGAGGTTTACGGGCCATAATGAGGATATAAGGTGGATATATTTGCATATTGTTCAATGGAATGGTATGGTATATGTATGATATACGACAAATGTTTGGCTGCGTTTGATGATGTGGTATTTGCGACCAAATACACTGTTATCGCAAAATGATGCTCAACCAGTATCTTAACTTGTTTCAATGCGAGTCAACCTTTCAGAGCTTAAGTTGCTGATTTGCTGGACTTCTCCATACCATTCAAATGCATTTTGCCGATTGAAATGACAAGCCATGCTTGAGGCAAGTATTGGCTGCGTTGACTTAGCCTTAGATGTTGTGTGCTGCCATTTCATGTCATTCCAGGAGCAATGCTATGAAGGAGCTTTCTTCATCTGTGCACGACTCACGTGCTTCGCGTTGCGGACAGCAAGCATCAGCCCCTTGGGCCTTGAAGCGCGTCAGCTTTCAAAATTTTAAAGACGCACGCATGGGCGTGTTTTTTGTGTGCATAACTATGATTCACTTTGAAAAGCTGCGGTCTCAACGCCAGCTACCCAGTTTAGGGATTTGTTCCCCACCTGCCATATGAGGGCCCTAGATTTCAACAAAGGTGCGGCTCCTCTTCTTCTTCCTCTTCTCCCTCCTCCTGTGAGATAGAATGCCAGACAGAATGCCTGATAGAATGCCATACATGCCAGAATAGAATGCCAGAAAGAACGTCAGAATATATGCCAGAAAGTATGCCGGAATAGATGACGGATTGAATGCCAGAAAGAATGTCAAATAGAATGTCAGAGGGTATGGCAGAAAAAAAATCTGAGATAGAATGATAGAATGTCAGAATATGTTCCATGGATCGCTCAAAGTAAAGGATTTTTCCTTGCGCTGGACAAATCACGCGCTGCACTTGTGCGCCTTTCACGTTGCAACGCTTGTGGGCACGCTGGGTCCCTGTAGTCCAAACGGGCATGAAGTTGCATGCTTTAGCTTCCATGTGTGTCAGTGCTGGAAAAAATGCATCAAAAATGCGCGAGTGTACCTATTTGTAGCTGGAAGCACAAGCAATGAGCAATTGTATGGTGTTAACAGTCGACAGGTGCCATGGCGAATGATGTCATGCCATATATTTTTTTTTTGCGACTGAAAGCAAGTGAAACATGTACGAACGCAATTTTGATATACCACAGTAGCTGCTGTTGCTTTAATACGGTTCAACTGTTTGTTTCTCATGCGCATATGTTGATATTTTAAATAATAATAATAATATATATATATAATATGTATATATAATTTACAAATATCCACATTTGTGTGTACCTGAAGTGCACACCGGACTCTGGGTCTCCCACCGCCGATAGGTGGAGCGACTTCTGCTGCCGGGCGCGGTGGCATTGTGGCCCACCTTGTTGGAGGCGCTGTTGGTGGATGAAATCGGCTCGAAGGCCGGGCCGGTCAGAGGGGCTGAACAATGTTTACCTTCAGGGAATGTAACATAGCGAACTGCAAAATCACCGTGTTTTTTTTAAGGTAAATCACGGTGAATCATCTATAAATGGCCCATTTTCGAAAACTATGTTAGTTTACCAGAGGGTAAGTGGTGTAGGCGAACCATGTAAGTGTCTGTGTCGGGCACTTTTTTGCGTCCCATATGCTGTAGATTCCAAAGTTTCGATCGCAACGGATAGGTTAGATCCGCATGTTCAAGAAAACATGTATCAAACGTTAAATGAAGGTGGATCAAAAATACAGCGCAGCGAAGGCATTTTGTATTCCACCATACATGTCAGGGCAATTCAATTTCGACCCAAATGTTCGATCTAATTCAAGGCCATTTCAACATTTATATAGTCACATCAATCATTGCATGCTTTGAATGTTTCATATTTCAAACATTCACGTATGGTTCGGTCAATTCACTTATCTATTCAATTAAATATATAGTTTTGCAATGTTTTGCCACATTGCACAGCTGAAACCCGAGGAAGTCCTCTGAAAGGTTCATGTTTCAATTTCGCTTTCACTAGTCGAAGTCGATCAAATAAGAGTGTGGAATGGTATTCTTCTGTTTTTCTCATTTCTTCAGGACTGTCCAAAATTTGGAATTCCAAACCATTTTGATAGGGGTTAAGAATATTAGTATATTAAAAAAATATAAACATGGCCATTTGTGTGCGCTTGTCCAGGCTGTTGCCAAACAAGCATTTCAGCTGTGGAAGGAATCGTGCCAGCAGCCCTCTTCCCGAGAGGGATGAAATGCTCATGAACTGGTCAAACCATCTTCAAACCACATGGAAAAGCATCAGATCACTTTGGCGCAGATCATTTTGGTGTAGTTGGTTTTCACACGAGAGACAATGGACGGAATTGATTTTGCTCTCCATCATGAAGCGGCGGGAGCGAGGGGCGTATGCGCCCATTCAAACGCCATTATGGTGGCACGTGGACAATGCAGCATATGGAGGCCAGGCTGGTTGCTGTTGTTGTTGTTGTTGTTGTTGTTGTTGTTCTTGTTCTTGTTCTTGTTCTTGTTCTTGTTCTTGTTCTTGTTCTTGTTGGTTGTTGGTTGTTGGTTGTTGGTTGTTGGTTGTTGGTTGTTGTTTGTTGTTTGTTGTTTGTTGTTTGTTGGTTGTTGGTTGTTGGTTGTTGGTTGTTGGTTGTTGGTTGTTGGTTGTTGGTTGTTGGTTGTTGTTTGTTGTTTGTTGGTTGTTGGTTGTTGTTTGTTGGTTGTTGGTTGTTGGTTGTTGGTTGTTGCGCAGCTCCGGACGGCTAAGTTGGCACGGCTGTCCTCGAGCGGAGCCAGACAAAAGACAGCTGCGAAACGTCCTGCACAGCATGCCTCTTCTGCTGAGAACAAGAGCGTTACTTGGTTTGATGTTGCTCGCAGCATCATGGAGCTGATTGTGTGATACCAGAATGACCTTGCAACTCGCAGTGTTTCAGTGCTTCAGGATGCTGGAGATCCCAGTGAATAAGTCCCTATTTTTACGTCCCTATGCCTAAGTCCCATACTTAATCCCATTCAAATTACTACTGGTATGGACATGTCTATATATAGATTCTTTACTATTACAATCTATAGTATAATATTACAACTTACAACGTAATATAGCATACTATAACATACTAAAACAAACTATATCATACTATAACCTACTCTACCATACTATAACATGTTATAACATACTACAACAAACTATAATATATTATCACAGAATATCACATACTATAACATACTATAACATACTACAACAGATTAGAACAAACTATAACAAACTATAACAAACTATATCATACTACCACATACTATGACATTCTATAAACAAACTATGACATACTATAACAGGCTATCACATACTATAACATACTATAACATACTATAACATACTAAAGCAGACTATAACATACTATAACATACTGTAACAAACTATAGCAAACTATTTCATACTATAACATACTATGACATACTATATCAAAATATGACATTCTATAACATACTGGAACATACAATAGCATACTACAACATACTATAACATACTATAACATGTTATAACATACTACAACAAACTATAACATATTATAACAGAATATCACATACTATAACATACTATAACATATTTTAACATACTATAACATACTAATATTATATGGGGTTTGTTAAGTCCCATACTTCTCCCTGTTTCTACCCACCAAGGTGAGCAGTTGCAGGTCCTGGGCTCGACAGGCTTTAGCCTTGGCCACTCGATGCTTCAACGGTGCGACGACGCGACGACGCGCTGCGAATTTCACAGCGGGACCAGAAGATGGAAAAAAACGGGAAAACTATGAGAAAAAACATGGGAAACTATGGAAACTATGGGAAAATTATGGAGACAATTATGGTAAACTAATGGGAAACTATGGGACAAGTCATGTTTTAATGAGGATAGCTAGGTTTTTTTTCAAGTGTGAATCATTCCAGGAGCACCGGAACACCCCAAATGTTGATGGTTTATCAGATGTTTATCATGATGTTTTCTTGAAATAGACATAGTTTGTACATGATTGGACTAACCCATGTTGGTCGAAGATGGAGCGCCTGGAAAATGGGGTTTCATGTGCATTTGACCAATATAAACTGAGATTTTGTCAACCAACATGTTGATTTAAGCAACACACCTACACAGGAATGACAGGAATGCCCAACAAAGATACAATATAAAAACACTAATTACTATATATATATAATTATATATGTATATGCACTTACATCTACAATATGTTAGTCCAAAATGTCAATGCTATTGGGTATTCGGACATTTCCATCACCCAGACGACCCACAATACGATTGTTTTGCTGAGCCCAACAAGTTCCATTGGAATAAGCAGCCAATGGCTAACAGGTGCTGAATATAAGCAGATATGAGAGAGAGAGATATATATATATATATCCATTGATAGTAAATAAATGCAAATAATATTTATATATATATATAGTCAGAGTCTGATTATATAAATTTATCATAGACTAGAATCAGGCACATAATCAGATTATATGAACCATATACGGTGATAAGGGATACCAGACCCTATTAGTAAACCCTGGCTCTTCAGCAAGAGTGGACACCTGAATACTTGCTAATTGAAGTATAATGAGTGGACTGGCTCTGCTCACAGCACTTCAGTTGTACCCCCACATACATCTCACTTTCTGAGCCGGATGAACCCCCCAGTATAGGCGATTTATACATGTATATATATATATATACATACAATTTATATATAAATATATATATACAAGTAAAATATATATATATATGCACATACATATGAACGATTTGGAGGTTTCCCAAATTGGGGGGTACCCAAAAATCATCCATTCTAGGATTTTTCACTATCAACCATCCATTTTAAGGGGTAGCCCCATTCCAGGCGCTCTTCAACTCACTTTTCGAGCCCTTTCTCCCAGGTGAAACGCCAGTGGAAGTACGAGTTGATTCCTTCCACCTTGCGATGTCAGCTGCTGAAGGAGAGGAGGTGCATATGAAATATCCCTCCAAGACCCAAAATGAACAGATCCAATACTAAATCAGGGCTTCTATTGGGATTCAATATGGGGTACCCCAAAATCTGTTCCTTAATCATCATTTTCCCTATATAAAGTTGCCACTTTGGTAGTATACCCCATCTTCAGAAAACCACAATACTAGATTAAATACTAAATAATACTAAATTTCATATATATATATACATACATATAGATATATATTTTATTTGGAACCTTTGCCACCTTTTGAGAAGTTAGAATGTAGTGGTCAGTGGCTGGGCAGTTTTGCGCAGAAAGTGGGTGAACCTCCAAGTCAGTTTTTGGACATTTGCACAGTCAAACAGTCAAACACCAATTCTCCTTTTTATGATGCCTTATAAGATAGCTTCCGAATTCCAACATCGCCACTTTCCCTTTCAACATCACCTTCAGCAAACCTTGATAGGAAGCTAGAAATCCCATGAAATCCTCCATTTGTGTCGGTGAAATCATAATTTTTCCTATGGGTCCTACGGCCTCACCTTGAAAAATCCATCCCTTGAAGCACTGGACGGTGACGATCGGAGAACGTGGAGCGTCGTGGCTGGCAGAGTTCTGCTGCGGCAGGTGGAAGCGAGACATCCCCGCGAAGTTGATATCCAGTTGCTCTATGAGCAAAAATTAAATGGCGAAACAAAGGCCACTGCGTCGAACAGGTGAGAGCAGATGCGTCTGTTGAACTCTGTTCGCTCAGTGGTGCAAGCGCAAGTTTCTTGATTCAAACGAACCTACTTACTTGATGCATCTGGTTCCTTCGGAATTGCATAATATTGCATAGGGAATATAGGGAAATTCCGGCAGATACCCCTCACTTCCTCTCTTTGATTGTGAATGATCACGCTGACTCCGGCAACAGCTGTTTTTTTTGCATTATCATATTTTTCAACAATAGCCTCCAGTTCTATTTCAGAAACGGAAATCATCTTCCTCAGGTTTCCTCATGTTTTTTTTACATTTACCGTACCTAGACCTTGAGTTTAAACAGAAAAGCAGAAGGATCGCCAAGTTGACCCCATATTCTTCACGGACATTTTCACCCACATGTTTATGGGTCAAATGAGCATCAAGGTATTGTTAGTATGCCGCATGCATAACAAAACAAGTAGTCAAGTAGTGGTTTACTCTTGTGTATACCCCGACGCATCACGGATGATTCCCAATCATCTCAATAATTAGATCCTAACAGTAATACGTAGTAAGAAGATCACACTAGCTGATCCAAGATAATTTGGATCATCCTAAAAATACCTTTTTGTAGTAATAACATCACTTACCCTCTGGTAAACTAGCATAGCTATTGAAAATGGCCCATTAGTGGATTTGTCCATTAAAAATTATGATTTACCATACTTATGTTAGCTTACCAGACCAGAGGGTAACTAATCGTAACGCATGCTTTGGATGGATACTTTCACTTGGGGTGTCCAGGGTGGACATGGTGAATCATCAACATTCCCTCTTGAAGTCTTGCAACTTTTGAGAGATCTATAGAATTCTATATCTATCTCCGATGTTCCATGCTCAAATCCCATCAAATCCCATCAAATCCCCACAATCCACCATATATTTCACCGGTTTCATCATGTTGAATCCCCCTTTGTTTTCCCATGGAAATGGGTGACGTTCACTGCTTCAACGTCCCAGCTGTCGGACCAAGGCCTGGACCGGAAGCTGGGCGCCTTGCTGCACTCCACGCCGGAGCCGGAGGCCTTGGGGGAAACTAAACATGTGGAGTATACCCTCTGGTAAACATACAAAAAGCTATTGAAAATGGCCATAGAAATAGTTGATTTTCCCATTAAAAATTGTGATTTTCCATAGTTATGTTAGTTTACCAGAGGGTATATACATGGCTATGTGTCAAAACCCTGAACCCCCAATAGCAAAACCAAAATAGCTGGTAAATTGATGTTCATCTCACTAAAGTTAATAGGTGTTGATAAGGGTACTACGGGATATTACGTGGGAAAAACACATTTTGATTTTGGAATGGTTGGATGGTAGCTGTTGATGAAGCAACTTAATGGTACATATGAATACATATGATGGGATATGATGGGAAAACATCTGCAATATGGGATATGAATGGGAGATTATGGAATATGAATGGAATATTATTGGGAGAATCATCTATAAATGGCGAAATCATCGAAAATTGCACATCATCTATATATATATATAGATAGGGATATTCATGGGATATGTCATGGGATATGTATTGGGATGTATTGGGATGTATTGGGATATAATTGATATATAACCAACTTAATATGAAAAATCAGAATATAGTAGGAAAGTCATAAATATATATATATATATATATCAATGTGAATATTATGGGATATGAATACAAACACTAACCAACTTAGTATCATCATTGAAATTTGGGTGTGTCTGAAAGTGGGACATACCCCGCTTCATTCTTTGAGGGGAGCGCCTTCGGAGTGGTTGAGGCAACTCCTCAGCAGCCTCCACCTGCGGCTGTGTCAGATGGCCGACCGGGATCATCAAGCGACCAGCCGCAGGAGGCACCTGAGATTCCTCAATTCTTTGAGGGGAGCGCCTTCGGAGTGGTTCAGCAGCGACCCATGCCGAAAGTGAAGTGTCACTTCACAAGCGCTATCAAGCGCCACAGTCAGTCAAGTGGTTCAGTGCTGGTCGTGCTCTTCAACGCACATCGAAATGATGATGCCACGCGTGTCAGGAATTTCTTGGCGACTGTGTCCACAAAGCAGGACCATGTGTTCTGTACATGGGGCAGAATTGGCATGCGAGGAATTGCCCACTGACATGCAAGTGACACCGAATGACAAAATTGCTGCACGGCTGGCTCCAACGGCACCGAACTCTGAGGATATGGTTGAATTGAAGTGGCGCCGAGCGACTCTGAGGCCCCAGCCAATGGTTCAGCCTGCCAAAGTAGCCATTTTTATATGGAACAGCGGGATAATGAGGGCCCTTTTGCTCGGAATGGACGATGAAGCAGTTGAAGACGGCATATCACCACAACATACCATATATGGGTACTACCATGAAACACCGGGATACTGCCGGAAATGTCTGCTCTTTGAGCCAGTTTAAAGGTGAACTGGGATGGTGAACTTTTTTTGGCGCCAAAAATGCTCCGTGTATGGATTACCCTCTGGTAATTTAACATAGCTATTGAAAATTGCCATAGAAATAGTTGATTTTCCCATTAAAATGTGTGATTTTCCATAGTTATGTTAGTTTACCAGAGGGTATTTATCAACAGGAATCCCAAGAATGACGCCAGAATGCGGTAACGCTTAGTAAAATCCATAAAATCCTGAGCGAAAGTGGGGAGTTGAAGGTGCATACAAAGTTGAGGGGTTGAGGGAGTACGTGTTCTTGCGCAGTTGCTGTGTAAGATGGAATGAATCATGAAAAGATCGAACTTGCGTTGAGAAAGTCCTCATGTTGTTTCAGTTTCGTCATGATGATACCCGAAAAACATGTTTTTTCCCCGTCTGGGCCTGACAAGGAAGAGAAGGAAGAATCCCAGCCCACCAGTCTTGGGGAACAGCAACACAATTTCGATCGTTGATGTTTCAATCGATGGTTTGATAGTATAAACACGTAAGACACATTTGTCTATGACATCTATAACATCTATTGTGTAACAACTATGACCGTCTATGTCTTAACATATTTCATCAACTATAAACTTCTTTGAACATCTATGACAATCTTTAAACATATATATATATATATATGGGTACGAGTCAAAATACAAGGTATGGATCAAGGCCCCGGACCCACACACGATCCATACCCCCCGATCCATACCTTGATCCATACCCCATGATACTGCACGATCCATACCCTTGATCCATACCCCTGATCCGTACCCCTTTCTCGTTGAAGAAAGACTGATGCTGGCCCTAATGCTGCTTTTTATCCTAATACTGCTTCTGGTCTTCTTACTGCTACTCACGTTGCTACTACCGTTGCTTCTACTGCTGCCTCCGCTCGCTGCCTCCGCTGCCTCCGTGCTGCTGCTGCTGCTGCTGCCACTACTAGTCATCTTCCTCCCAGGAGCTGCTGCTACTGCTGTCGCTTCTGCTGCTGCTCCTGCTGGTCCTGCTCCCGCTGCTGGTTCTGGTTCACTTCCTCCGTGTGCTTCTGGTAGTTGGACAAATGCAACTAGTTGACTAGCTACTAGCAATACTGCAAGTGCACCTTGGAGGCTAGTAAGACCGGTTCTAGTTCCACTAGGTGCTTCTTGTACTTCTATAGTGGCGCTATGATTACAATTCCTTCTGGTTCTAGAAATACCCCGCTCTCTTCCTTCACAGCCATAGCCGGAAAGCCGGCCCAGATAGCGTGTCCCGATCCATACCCGAACCCAATCACGCCACAGGAAATGCCAATATGAAAGTCCGATTCTATTACTACTTCTACTGCTGCCGCTGCTGCTTCTACTCCTACTCCTACTCCTACTACTACTACTGCTACTACTACTGCTACTACTACTACTACTAATACTACTACTACTGCTACTACTACTGCTACTATTACTAATACTCCTCCTCCTCCTCCTACTACTACTACTACTCCTACTAGTACAACTACAGCTGCTGCTACTACTGCCATTAGATTAATATTATTACTATGACTTTTACTAGTACTACTATTTCTGCTACTGCTATTTCTACTGCTACTGCATCTCCTCCTTCTATTGCCACTACTGCTGCTGGTGCTTGTTTTTGTTACTGCTCCCTGTACTAGCAGTGGTAGCAGTTTTAGCAGCAACAGTAGCAGGAGGAGAAGTAATAGCAAGTAGGAGATATATAGTAGGAGTATCAGCACAGTTTGTATGCTATGATGAGCCCTTACGAAAGGGTACGGATCAGGCACCTTACGTAAGCACACACGATCCATAGTACGGATCACCGCGGAGCGATCCATACCCGATGTTTGACTCGCACCCATATATATATATCAACGTTTAGTTTGAACAATACATCTAAAAATAAACTACAATGTCACACTATGATACACTATGAATATCTATGAATTGTAAACGTCCATGTCCTGTTTGGGTCTGATTTTTTGTTGACCACCCCCGTTGTGCCCCGTTGCCCGTCGCTGCCGTTGCAGCTTCCGTCAGGTGCAGACGGCTGAGTTGCTACGCTCCAAAGAGGGGCCCGGTGGCCGAGATGGGGATCCAAATGGGAGGCCCGGGAGGTAGCCTTTGGTGTAACAAAAATATGGTGGATAGTAACATATAGTAATAGTAATAGATAGTAATGATAGTAATTACCTTTATTGTCATGGATTGTAACAAAAATGTACAAAAATCCATAGTAATGGATAGTAATGGTTGTTGAACAATTGTTTTCCAGTTGATAATGGTGGATGTTGGTCGGAAAATGTGGTTTTACAATTGCGTTTTTCAGGGTCAATAGTAGTGTCTGATGTAACATGGACATGTTGGCCCCTGAAAGCAGATAATTCATGATAGTTCATCCTCTAAAACATGGTGGTTTCCAATGATTTCTATACAAATGGTACTACTTAGGATGAACGAAGTTCGAACGGGCTCAAAAAAGGTGGAGAAAACCAGGGACTTCACCAGCCTCATTGTCCAGTGATTTTTGGGATGATCCTCCACAGCCGTTGCTGGGCCTTGATCGTTGGCCAGCCTTGAGCTACAGCAATCCTGCCCCAATGTGTTCCATGGTGCTAGTCCTAGTGTATTGCCGACGTTGACGTTGACCAAAACAGTCAACCCGTACGATTATTGTGTGTTAGCGATATGTTTTGTTCTGTTTTTTTTTCGATAGCCTCTAATTACACATAGAAACACACCATTTAAAACCATTATGTAATTGAAGCATAAAAATATTCTTAAGTTTGCATGAAGACGGTTTAAAGATATATGTCGACTCCCCCTCACATATTAAATAACATGTATATATATATATATCATATTACATATCGTCATCATCATCATCATCATCATCACCATCATCACCATCATCACCATCATCATCACTTACTGGTGCCAAACGTAGGGAATGGATGGGAATGGGGTTGCTGGGATTATTATTATTGATAGTTAGCCAGTGGACCATTCCCGAAAATTCCCTACTTTTAGCACAAGTAGGATCAACATCATCATGAAGCATAGAAAATCCCAGCAGCACCAGCACCTTTTCCAAGGATGTCAAAGGGTGGCATCCGCGCGGCCCTGCAGCGCACCAAGCTCCGGACCGTGGAGGCGGAGGCCCTGCGCCTCAAGACGCGCAGCGACGCTCGGCGCACGGTACGTCGGCACCTAGCGGGGGACTGGGGGAAGCGGAGACACCCTGTGAAAAATCGAGGTTTTCACCATCAAAAATGGAGGTGTTCACCATTTGTACCAGGCAAAATTTGGAATGAACTTGGGATTGCAACTATGAAGAATGGAGATGAAAATGATGAAATTGGTCTAAATCTGGAAAACTTGGAGTTATCCCTTCAAACAGAAAATTCAACAATGAATAGTGGATTTGGATAGAAGGAAAATAATCCTCTGCTGCCCATGACTGACGAGAAGATGAGCAACTTTTCAAGTACAGAACATTGTTAAATTTTCCTTTGTTTCCCTAGCAAAGTGACAACTTCCCAGATGTTCGAAGATGTTCCAAGGATTTTTCCAAAATGTTCCAACATGTTTCATGTTCCAAGGATTGCTCTATATTTCTAAAGACTTTCCACGGATGTCCAAGTACCCTCTGGTAATTTAACATAGCTATTGAAAATGGCCATAGAAATAGTGAATTGTCCCATTAAACATGGTGATTTTCCATAGTTATGTGGCTGTTTAATGGGAAAATCACCATGTTAAATAGGAAAATTCACAATTTCTATGGAACCACCAACCACCAGGAGGGTAAAGAAACCACCAACCGTCCCCAAGGACCTTGCCCTGGGCCCAACCGACGAAAAACCGAGGAGCTGCTGTGCGACGCCTGTGCACGGCTGGAAGTGGCACAAAGCTCCTCGCCCCACGAGCTGCCAGAGGCGAGACGTGACGTGGCTTCTGGGGGATTTTTATAGCATTTGTATTAGGTTTATATGTGGTATCATACGTTTAATTGTATGTATATCTGATATATATATATATATATGATATATATATAGATATGATATATATATATATAGATATAATTATTTTTAATTATATATACGTATATATGTATATACATAGGTATCAACATGTGCATATACACATACCAATATGTATTTGCAATTATATATGTACTGTATATATAAATATCCGTATTAGTAGGATTGTTCACCATTTGAATCTGTTTATTCATAGTTATTCTCAGTATTTATGGCCAAACAATTATATATAAGCCACTCCAATGATATAAGTGCATGTTGGTGTATTTGAATATAGCCTTAATGATACGTAATATTGTCATTAGCCTTACTAATGATTTAATAGTGTGACATGTGTTGTCATATACTTTGATGTTCTGGGTAATCACAATCGCTTCAGTAATTATTGACTTCCAAACAATTAACTATTGTCAATCCACGAACGTTTGATGATATGGAACCGTTATATAGCGGGCTAGTGACTTCAAATTGTTATGATTTCTACAGTAATCATACTGCCAAACACCTCGTCTTGCCCGCGCCTGCTGGCCCGCCTTCTTCGTATGAGCTGAAAAGGCAGTGAAAATGAGATATTTTAGCATTATGGTTAACTTGATGTTCTAGATCAGAACGCACAGCAGAGCGACCTGCGCGGGTTCGTTCCACATCATCATCATCATCATCATCATCATCATCATCATCATCATCATCAATGAAGATATTCAACGAATATAGAAGTTTAACCCCGGTGGGAGAATTAAACCCCTTATTGATGGCCTTCAATGAATGTAGAAGTTTAACGCGGGTGGATGAGATATGTTGAATTGAGATGGTATGTAAGTATGGTTTCTATATAATTTCCGGACGGGAAACCATGGGTTTTCCGATCAATGCTAATTTACTGGTGGTTATGGATAGAATATCAAGAGCTTTTTAGGGAACAATGAACGGGTAGACGGCGGACCTAGTTTGTGGTTCCATTAAATTGGGCTGAAGCATATCCATAATTTTGTCGCCAGTTCAATTTTTGAATCACCAACGTTCTTCCGTATTTTCTCCAAATGTTCAATCTTCTCAGTTTTGCTGGGGAAAATCTAGATGTTTCTTCGGCCAAATATAAAATTGTGTAACAAATGTCTGTCGCAAACAACAACTCAACTCTTGATTTTGCACCGGAAAAAAAAACTATATCATTCTATAATGTCATAATAATTCGCAATAAATCTAATATCATACTCTAGTTGGCTGGTGGTTTGCAACATTTTGGATTGTTCCATTTATTGGGAATTTCATCATCCCATTTTCATATTTTCAGAGGGGTAGGTCAACCACCAACCAGTAAATAGTTAAATATAGTTGATTTAACTAAGATGATTTAAGCAACGAAAAAGGTGATTTTTCACATGATTTAACCATGAAAGTCATGATTTCCCATGGGACTTCCCATTTTTTATTTTCCATATATTGGGAATAATAATCCCAAATGACTCAACTGACTTTCATATTTTTAAGAGGGGTGGCTCAACCACCAACTATATCAGACTATATCATTCTATAATGTCATAATATATAATTCATCATACATCTAATATCATACTCTGTACAAAAGTAAAACTATCATATACATCTAATTCAGTCATCCGTCTCAATTATCACTGAAATTACTATAATTGAGATGTATATGATGTCACCAATTATCACTATCATCTTATATAGTTATTATACTATAATTATCATTACTATAATTTCTAAACAAATCCTTCCGTCGTTGGTCCACCACTTGTCGTTAGGCCGATCAACTCTTGGAGGCGGCGGATGTGATGCTCCACAGCCTCGACCAAGGAGTCAAGGAGATCTCGGACGGACGGACGGACGGACGGAAAAAACACGCGGAAAAACCGCGGGTTTTGACAGGTTGTGAACCGGAAAATCATCATGTTTAATGGATAAGTCAGCTATAAATGACCAATCATCATTAAAGTAATGGGTAAATCAATGATAAACAAATATGTTCAAGGGCCACGTGAAATTAGCAGAGGGTAGCCATAAACAAATCAGGGATTGAAGAGGATTGACTTAAATATTATGAGGAAATCACATTTTGTTGGCCAGACGGTAAGATGGAAGTGCGAAACATGTGGGAGGTTGGTTCTTGAATTTGGATGTTGGAGTTGAAATAATGTGATCATTACAGGAAGCAACCATTGACTAATACAAGGTCATTAAAACCACCAGACCTGGTTTTACGGTGCCCGTTTCTTTATGCAAACAATCAAGTTGTTTTCGGCTTGTGGACCCCAGCCTTCGGGGAAAGATCAAGCCACAAGGGGTCAGAACCAAACCCAAAGCGGCCCGGTTGAATGTTGGGGGTTATGGATAGGGCAAATTTTAACCGTCAACAACTACATCTGGTTGGTGGTTTGGAAAATTTGGATTATTTTCCATATAATTATTGGAAATGTCATCATCCCAACTGACTTTCATATTTTCAGAGGGGTTGAAACCACCAACCAGACATGTATATGAGTACATGTATAAGACCAGGTGCCAGGGCCATGCTTTTAACCATCGGCATCTATCATTTGTTGAAGCTTACTCACCGGCGGCTTGGTCCTGCTGGGATTTTCCCAGGAGTTGAACGCGGAGCAAGAGAACCTCCAAGAATCTCTGAACGAGTTGAAGAATGGTTTGGAAAAGCAGCCCCTTGGCTCGTTATCCTTGGTGGTCTTGGAGGCAATCTGGGGTTGAAATGTTTATGACCTGTCTCCACCAGACTGGTGCCGGAAAAAGATGATTTCGCATAGCATTTTGATGGTATACGTGAAAAACACCATTCTCAGACACACAACCGTGTCATTCTCAATATTTTAGCCTTGGAGAGACGCGCCAACCTTGGGTTGAAATGACACAACCACTCTGTTTCGCATGGCATTCATCTTGACTTGGCTTGGCTAGGGCCTGATTGCCCTGATGGTTTGTGTCTAAGTGTCAGGCCGGGCCAAAAAAAGATGGACGCATGGCCTATTCAAAAATAGGCAAGGTCTGAGTTCCGGGCAGAAACCATCCTCTGGCTGCTGGTATATCAGAGAGCTCACGAGCTGGATCTAGAAGCATCCAGCAGTTGCTCGTCCCGGATGCTCAGGATGGGTGAGTTCAAAGAAACTCTTTCGTCCTTTTCCTCCAAGAGAGTGGTGCAACTCGGCCACGATTGCCATGGAATGTCTGGGGATCATGAGTTGAAATCAAGAGATGGTGAACCAGATGTTTACAGTATATACCCGACCTGGTTATGACTAACATGGCCCATAGAAATAGATGGTTTACCTATTAAACATGGTGATTTTCTATGGCTATGCTAAACAACCAGATGGTATATATCTATACATTAGTTGATATATAGATAGAATCTGTAGATATGCCGAACCTGTGCCAAGTTTTTAAAAAACTTTATATGCTGATAGGGTGTTTAGGATCTTCCACTAATACATAAGTGGCCAACACTATCTTCCCCCCTGAGCAACCTGTGTTTGGAATTCTTTGACAAGAATCAAAGTTATCACATGCATGTGACCGTGTGACCGAAAAGAATCCAAACTATACAGATGACTGGTGACCAACCATTTCAATTCCAACCATTTTGGTTTTCTGTTGTGGATTTCAAAAATCCAAATGTGTTCCCTTCAAACCCACCATGAATTTCAAATGAAAAAACTGCAGATTCTTCCCAGAGTTGGATGAAGAGAAAATTGCCGGAAACACAACTCGATGAATTGGGTTTTTTTGAAACATGGTTCAGAAATATGTGGTGAAACGGTGCTAAATTTCCATATTTAGCCTATGAAAACTGATGGTTTTATTTGATGTTTAAATACGATGATATGTGTTGATGTTGTTAAAGCCCCAATTGTCTGATATGTTGGGAAACCCCCAATTCTTGGACTGCTTTTTTTTTAAAAAACATCCTCAAGGCAAAACCCCAGGATCATCCCAATTTCAACTTTTTAAATAAGTTAAATCCCTATGGTTTTAATGGGTATGTATATTCCTACATAATCTTATATATATATTCCTATATACACAGGTCACCAAAGCAACTAACATCACTGGGGGGGGGTAGCCAACAGCCTTGGTGGTTGACAGGTTGGAGGAGGAGAAGAGCGCCCTGACCCTGCGCGTCTGGGCGAAAATTCTTGGAGTTTTCGGGGTTTGGGGTGTGGTCGAAAAAAAAATATCGGAGTGTAAGGGTTCCAAAAATCTTGGATTCGGAAGGTGACAGTGAGATTTTAAGATGAAATAAGACTGATTTCCGCATGATTGGATATGTTTCAACATAATTTTATAACCCATAGGATCCATGTATGCTATATATGGTAACATGGATCCCATCAATATACCCCCAATGTTAGTATATATACCATACATGGATCCTATGGGTAGGATGATGTCTCACCTGTTTCGTTTCAACGTCAATAAATCTCATTGGTCTTCCGGCCTCCGAGGTCTGGAGGAGGTTCAGATGCAGCTCAATGAGCTGCAGGTGACGCGGGTTCTGGTACATATACCCTCCATTAAATTCACATAGACCCTGCCAAATAGGGGGTTGGAAGATTAATTTCCATTGAAAATGGGTGATGTTCATCTATTTTCAGGGTCTATGCTAATTTATTGGAGAGTATCAGAGTATTTGATATATCGAACTAATATAACTAGTTGATGGAGTTTGTAAACCAAAAAAACAACAAACATCATTGAACGGAACCATATATTGCTGTGATCTCAAGATCAGATGCGATCTCATGGGTCTGGATCTTGTGTTGAGGAAATCTGGCTGCATAGTATTGCCAAAATAGTCGTACTCGGGTTTGATCCTTTTTCCCCACACCCACATGAAATGATAACGAACGTGTGGCAATCAGTACTAAAATGTGGCCAGAGTCAACTAGAAAGAGCCAAGTTCGAGAGCAAGGTGTTATAAAATATAGAGTTTCGATATCTTTCGATCCATGTGGTGCATTTTACCGTCACGCATGGACTAAAATGGGACACATGAACCTACATGGTCCTAAGTTCAATATGATAATAGTACATGAACTTAAATACAGCAATATGTTTAAGGGTGTTTATTTATGCATTATAAAGGTAAGATCCCATTTTACCCCCTGGTGTTTCTCACTGACCTGGATCAGTGAAATCAGCATGCCCAGCCGTTGACAGGAGGCGAGTGGGGCCTATCAACGCAGGCGTGGACGGGGGAGGTATCGCTGCAGCTTGCCGTTCAAGAGCCTCAGCACAGATTCACTGTACACTAATGGTGGTTATTATAGTATCCTAAGAAAAACATAGAAAAACATATTTCAAAAAAAGTATTAGTAGGCATATTCTATTCAGCCAGCGTACTTCCCTTAAAAATGGTGGCTATCTTCGCTGTTTTTTGGTCGTATTCCACCCATATTCAAACCAGGATGGCGCTCCGCCGCACGGATGTACCACCTGGATGGCGTAGACCAATTTGTTGATGTTTGGTTTACCCCAAGTAGGCACAGATACAAATAGATTTCAAATGAATATATATAGTGTGTTAAGGCTAAAGAGAATATATAATTTAATTATATATATATATTCTAGATAACATAATAGAATCTAATGAAAATATAACTGATATTTAATTGTTTTAATTGATATCTAATATGTCATATGTGATGTTTGGTTTCTCCAATGGCCAGGTCCCGAGAGCTGGAAAACCAGCTGCGGGAGAACACCAAGCACTTCGAGGCCGGGCGAGACGCACGGGGTCGGGGTCGTCGTTTTGGACGCCGAAAAATGGGGAAAGACTTGGAAAGAACGGTAGCTTCCATATGTTTCCATGGGGGTATCCCAATAGGTGGATGGTTTACCCTCTGGTAAACTAACGTAGCTATGGAAAGATCTGCAAAAATGTTTGTTTTTTTCCTTCAGATGATCTTTGAATCAATGGTTTGATGCAGCAAATCGATGGTAAATCCATGAACATCTAAGTTTGACTGAACAAAACACCTACTGTGGGTAAAACAATCATACACCACTCATATTTTGATGGTTGATACGACCCATTGATGGTAAAATTGGGAGGTGGTTTGTTGTTTTACCCACATTGTAGCAATATGGTGATATGTTTGCAAGTGCTGTTCTTCTGGAGGATGATTCCAAAACACGCTTAATTGCATTCAGGAACCACCCGCCAGCAGCAACTGTGAAACATTATTCATGTCTTGTAGGCGGACATCATAAATGTATGTATAATATAATTTATATATATATATGATATTATGTGTGTATATATAAAACACAATCAGCTCAATCACAATATAGTCATATCACTATTGTGTATTATCTCTATGAAATTCGCAATCCTGAGGATAGCCCGGAGCCAGTCCTTGATTTGCCTATGGATTTCTATGGGAGATATCTTCCTATCCTTCCTGGAGTAACCTGAAAAAAATGCTGATTTCTATATTTATCATAATGGTGAGTTTTTAATGACAGATAAATATTCATAACTAATGATGAGTTATAAATGTCGATTTCTATGTTTATTATTATATCTCCGACCACTGGGGTGTCCAATCCCACGATTCCTATATAGTGGAGTCGATCCTCATGGTTGGCAACAAAATTGTAAACTGTTGTTGGCAACGTTTCAATTCATGTTTGTGGGCTTGGAAAACATCATTCTTGTCTACCGAGGCCCAAACCAACCACGTCTCTATTAACATGGATTTGTCTGCAACCGGGGATACCCCAGTTTATAGTCATTACAGCGAATGATCATGGCGAGAAGCTCTACAACAAACCATTGTGCATCCTCTACTTGCAGGAGGATCCTTTCTGGCAGTGCTATTCGATGAATGACACTCCACCTAGGAGCCTTGGGGTTAAGCACGCCTTGAAGGTGGCAATGCCCAGAGGAATGCGGTGGAAGATGCGTCGTGGTACTCTGGCTCTTCAGCCGCAATGAGCTGGATCCGGAAGAAGAATTGGGCCATTCAGCCAGCTTCAGTTTTCGTACTGCGTACAGGGGATGTTCAGCTGGAAAGCACAGGAGAGCTTCTGTGGCTGGTGCGCAAGTTGGAACAGGCGGAGCTTCCAAGTTGGAGCATTCCGTTTCGGCGCCGTTTCGGCACGGCGGTGGAGAGTGGTGGGCGAATGGAAAGTCATATAATAACATTAGGAAGATGTTGGGGTATATGTTGAGAATTGCTGAGATATATATATATATCTCCCATGAATGGAATGAAACAGGAGGAAAATCATAGGAGTCTGTTGGGATATAAGACAGCAAGATGGTGTACCCATGGAGATTTAACTGCACTGGTATTGTTGGGTATACAGTTTTCTAATGGAGATATGATTGCATATATATATATCAGTCATTCCACAATATATTACATATTTTTGTGAAAAGCTTTAAGGGTGATATGTACGTCAACACCAGCTCCTCTAAAATGTGTTCTTAGAAGGAAAGATTGCTACATGTCAACGCCAAGATGGGGGTACCGGATTATCAAACTCTTGGGTTTATAAAGATACATACTTGAACCCACGCACCCACACATATATACCTCATTCATCCAAACCTGTTTCTCAGAAGGTGTGACAACCTCATTGGTGCTGTTTGGGCAAATCTGAAGATGGAGCCCATGTAAGGAAGCTAGGCAGAGCAAGCCTCGCCAACCTATACCATCTAGGATGTTTGTTATCCAATACATTTTCCCATATCAAAGGGCTAAACAAATTGGTAAACGTCAAGACAAACCTATACATATCACGTATGTTTGTTTAATGGGGAAAAAACATCCTTTTACATCTAGGATGTGCATTGCCACCCCAGATTATACCGGAGAAAAGGTTCACATAATTCATAGAAACCTGTCCACATCTACAGTACAAGTGGCTGAAGATCCCAGTGACTTACCATTTACCAAAATCAAAGGATGTATGTATATAACATACCTGGCATGTCTGAATTGGGTAAACCAATCTTAGTAGAACCTCTAGTACTTGTAAGCCGTGAAAAATAATTACCCCTAACCCATCCCACAACATTGGCTGGTTCGTAAATATTCCTATGATATCCTATGATTCTCTGGTTTTTCATGGTTTTTCGTGATCAAAATGCAACTAGCTAGGTTCATTATCCCTTACCGGAAATCAAACCTGGCAATGGAAATTCCACAAATTTCGAAAAACCAAGAGCTCCCCCTCCTCGGGGAGTTCCCACGTGGCTGGCCAGAGGAGAGTGAGTTCAACCCATCAACTCATGGCACTTTTGGTTTCTATATCCCAATACATCCCAATATATCCCCATCATATTCCCATGAAAAAACCTACTGCTGTTGGTTAAAGCATCCCTTTTTAATCCCTTCTCCGAAAAAAAATCATCCCATTTTTTCACCATGGCACATGTTTTGTTTCTTCCATTGGCCATTGCGGGGGTTCTGAGGAGAAGATCGCCAACGCCTTCTGCCAACAGAAGCGCTTGGCTGATGAGAAGTTGAGGGCTGTCGCGTGTATCCTTGGCAGTTGTGAAGTGGTGAAGTGGTGGTGGGATCTTGCTAAAGGGGTGACAATTGGGCATGTAGCTCAGAAAAATTGGGATTCAACTGCCATCAAAAATGGTGATTCAACCAACCGCAAGTGTGATTTTACCAACAACAAGCCCAAAAGAATGGTTAGTGTATGTTAGTGTGTTGTTAGTGTACCAACAAAAAAATAATATGATATAATGAAGGTTTACCTACCAACGAATGATTCGCACCCTTTGGTGCCACTGGGAAAATCTCTATAAATGCAGGTTTCAAAGGCAAAGCATTGAAGTAAACGGGTGTGTTCGCTGCCATGTCTGATTACCGGGGGTAAGTGCTCGAGAAAATCGATCTAAGATGGTTTCATGAAGAAGAGTTGTGGTTTCAGCACCCACTTTTGTTCGATTTCATGAGGTTTTCTTGAGAAAAAGTTGGGATTTAACAAATAAATAAGATAAATAAAGGACAATATAATGAAGGTATGTAATATTGTAATGGACTCCGGCTGCAACTAACTAGTTTGCTTAGAAGAAAGCGTTCCTGTGGTTTCAGACATGTTGTTTCTTCCATTGAAAATGGTACAACCATCCTTGAGGACTCTTTGACTGCCTCACGAGTCGTGAGAATGGTGGCACTGTCAAATTCTCTGTGGCTTTCATAGCTACCAACATTGGTAAACCAAATGATTTTTTACATATTGCCAATTCGATTCGATTCTCCATATCCTCCAATGTTGATGGTTTATCATATGGCTTTGTCTGAAAATGTTGTGTAGCCCTACACCCAATGGTTTTGCTGATCATTATCCCTACTAAATGGCTATTTCATTGGGAATATACCCTATTTTCAGACAAACCCATATGTTTTCATGGCAGAAATAACAATGTCATTCTGGGTTTTAACCCCATTTTGAGACAAACCTAGGGGCAAAATTTGCAGGACATTTGCGCACCGATCATGGCTTAACTCTTGGTGCCCTTACTGTAACTCATGGCATTTTGTGACATGGGGACCTGAAATGGACCTTTGTTTTCATGGAATATGTGCCAGGTGCATCCATGTGCTAGGATTGCTATCCATAGATATATGAGTCACGGTCAAATGTTTGAAGACCAATGTAGTATTGCGGAAACACTTTTGTCAGAGATGTGCACGAAACACTGTATCGCTTTACTGGGCGAGAATTTATATATATATATATATGTGTGTTTATTTATTTATTTATCTATGTGAGAAAAGATGTTCCGCCAAATCAATAGTGTTCAAAACCATTTGTCATCTCTCTGCGCTGATTGTCTGGGATCGGATTCCTAGAATGCTCCAAACGACAACCCCCAATAAACCAGGTAGGTTGAAAACCATCTAAAATGCGTATTCAACACACCATGATTTGACGATTTTTTATATATAATCTATAAATTGAAGAACACATATAATTACCCATTTATGCATCCAGGTGAATAGGCACTCTATAAATAATAGACCAACCATGCTTTTACCCCATGATTGTTTCTTTTGTTGCATATTGTTTCGCCAAGGTAAGGTCTGTAATACACAATCAACCAGGGTTCAAGGGCTATGTCTACTTATGCCCAAGGGCTATCCTGATGGATTGTGGTTTGTCACGAGGATGTAACCAGGATGGATCTTACAGCCCGTTGTGGAAGAATTCCTGAGTCGCGGTCGAGTCGCCAAGAGGAAGCTTGAAAAGAAGACGCAACCAATTTATGAAATGGCTCCGGAACATCAACTCAAGGGCTCAAGGGAAGTTGTCCACTCTTTGCGTCAAGGATGACCCTGTCTACAACCTGGCCATGAACATTGTGAAATCCAATTTGCAAGGTGATGATTGGAAAGCCTTCCCTTTTTATTCGCGTCGAAGAACTCTGTGACAAGCCGCCAACCTTCCAAATCGTGGGACTGGGCATCCGCGGATACCTCGATGAACTTTGACTCATTAATGATATTAATGTCTTCTTCATAGTCGCATAAATCACTGACTTGGCTTCGAAAGATCTTCGCAATACAAGTCAAAATTGAACACCAGTGGAACATGTTGGCTTCACAATTTATTTCCATTCACTTCCACAAAGCAGCTTTTGCTTTCTGAAAAAAACACAATGCCATGGACGGCCCAGTTCCCTTTTTTCACAAGGTAAAGCCTGCGCGCACACCGCTCGAGATGTGGTGGTCGATGAGGTGCTTAGCGGTGCTTAGCTGGGCCGTTGGGAAGTTGGGAAACCGAGGCCACAAAAAAATTGGAGAACAATTGTTGGAATACCCTCTGGTAATTTAACATAGCTATTGAAAATGGCCAGTTATAGTGGATTTTCCCATGAAAAAATGTGATTTTCCATAGTTATGTAAACGTTTACCAGAGGGTAATCTTGGACAAAATCTGGAGAAACTAGAAAATAGCGACCCCCATTTGACCTCACCAGATGATGGTTTTTTTTGGGGGTCCCCATCATCCCTGAATAGGGGAACTTATTTCAGGTGAGTGAAGCATCATATTTTTCCCAGGGGTTTGCCTGAATAGGGCAAAATAGGGTAGCCCCAAATCTCGTGGTCACTCCTCATGTTCCCAGATCTATGATGATCTATGTAGGTATCCTCCCTTTTTCAGACACGCTCACATGTGGATCTGTAAAAAAATGGGAACGCGTGGGTATGGATCAAAAGTCTAATTATACCATAAAAGAAAGGGTTTCTGGACAGTCGCAATCTGATGCTGCCTTTTGACTTCACTCCCTGGGGTCATACTTTTTGAGTTCCTGCATGCGCTGGTGCCCACCTCAAATCAAGCGTTTTGTTGTTGGTCAACTCCCTATTTTTCATCGTGAATCTCAATTAACCACCCATTTTCACACACATGTTCAAAGTGAAATCCCAACAATTCCTGGGTGAAATCCCTTTGGTGCATCAGAAAAACATCAGAAAAATCTTCATTCTTCATGTTTCCATACTTTTCTCAGTTAAAAAAAAACGTCAACCCTCATTCTTCCCGAGAAATGAGCTGCGCGTCCCAAGCACGGGGTGACAGGCGAGAGGTTATTGGTAGACATCATATTTTTCATGCAAAGCCTGCTCGAATCCATGAGACAATTCGATATGTTTGCCAATGTTGCTCTCAAAGTCACTAGGCGAGATTAATCCCAATTCTCAATTATGTGGACAAAGATTGGGCAGAACTAAGTACATGGAACGGCATTTTGGTACTAAAGCGATATTGGGGTGATGGAGAGAAATTTGGGAATTAAACATAAGTGAACTATAAAAAACAACTGGGACACGAAACCGCGGGGTGGCTGGAGAGCTTTAATGCTAACATGTCCCATATGCTCCACGTATGGTATATCTGTTCAACGGTAAATGTAAGAAACCATGTTGTACTCTGTAGTTCAACCACCAGACACAGCCCAGCTTCATGTCCCCAACGTTCAGCTGCGTCGTAGACAAATTGCACCCTGCACTGGCAAGATGCACAATTAGCTGCTGAGTACGACTTGCATGTTCGACCCCGGGAGTTGCTGGACCAGTTGAAATAAGCTTGGTTGGTGCGCCATGTCAACGACATCCAGGAAGGTAGTCACCACAAGTTGATCTTGGTTGACGTTGAGTTCCATCCTCCTGCACCCAGTTGGAACGTAGAATTGACCAGGACAGCGATATATGCTTCGCCGATCATCAGTGCTAAGCAGTTCATCAGAGCCATGTATTTGGACACGTATTGCCAGTACGCCAGACTGCCATGCCTACAATGGCGCAATGGGGTGCTCCTCATTGGCGATTACATCAGACTGGCCATTCCGCCACCCAATCCAGAACATGAAGCAACAGGCACCAGGTGTACGGCAGCAGCCTGAAATCTTGGTTTTCAATCAGCATTCGAATTCCTGGAGCATATCATTGATGCTGATCGGATCGCCTCACTTCCCAATCCTTGTCGTATCATTACCCAGGAAGATATTGAACATTCAGAACATGTCTCTTTGCTTCAAGTGGCAGCAACTGCAGCCAAATTCCCAGATGTTTGTTGCTTGCAACCTGCTACCATGGTTCATAAATGCAAGACATGGAATCCCAGAATTTTCGGGCAACCCAGGGTCAACATGATGCCCATTCATTCCCCTCGGGCTGCATGCTGCGAGTTCTGCCATGCGGCGGGGGTTGCAGGTGGACTCACACCGAAACACAGTGCAGTTGTTGTGTGCTCCTTCAAACACACATTCGGACATCTGACCAGTTCACAGTGTCCGCAACAATTGTTTGGTAAGTTGCCATATTCTTGGAGGATGGGCTTCTAACCCTGAAAATCATAATATAAAAATACAGTATATATACTGTAATAGTAACCATCAACATCCATTAACCACAATAGTGAAGCTATAGTGAAGCTATTACACCACATTGCCTTATAGTAATTCATATATATATAATATAATAGTAATTTACTACAATGTGGGGCCCCCAAGATAGCTAAGTTGGTTTATAACTCCAATTTCACTATGGTTTATGGTACGCAAATAACTATAGTTAATTGATGTTCATGGGGTTTATAAACCAACTTACAACTGGGGGGGCCCACAATGTACCATCATCATATCTTGATTCATGGAACTTTGAAAATCCTGGAACATCTGGAAATTGGTCATTTTCAGGGTCCAACTGTTAATTTAACCATATTATATCCAGGTAAACTTTTCAGGGTCATTTTCAGAGGGTAGTACCATTCAGGGTCTATTATACGGTAGTACTTACCTGATTCAACCATATATCCAGGAGCAGCGCCGCTCCTCCGAGCTGGGCGCCCAGCTCCGGCGCCGCCGCCGCGAGCTGCGCCGGACCCTGGGCCGCTACCTGAGCGCCTCGTTGCGGAACCCCGAAAACGCGTGGAGTTCACCGTTGAAAAATGCCGAAAAACGTGGTGGAAAAAGGACGTTTTCACGCAGAACAAGTTGAAAAATGCAGATTTCGACCAGTTGAATCAGTTGAAAGAGGTTCCTTTTTGGATGTTTAGATGAGGAAAGGGTGATTCGTCAGGGTTTTTGATCCATAAAAATGATGGACTTCGACCAAACTATTGGGGAAACATATGGAAATTTAAGATGATTTAACCATAGAAGAAACACTAAACTGATGGAAGAGAGTGATTTCAGAGGTTTTGAATCTTTTCGATGGGGAATTTTCAATGATTTTCAATGGTGAAATTCACCACTCAAATGATGAGTTTCACCCAGAAATATGGGGAACATGAAGATTTAAATAGATTTAAGATTGATTTGAGCATATAAAATATGATCTTTTAAGAGAACCACAAACTCGTTCATAAATCAATGTTTGATCATCACCTGTAAATGATAAAAAGGATGAGTTCAGGTTTTTTTTGATGTGCAGTGGTCAATGATTTTCAACGAGAAACTGCGGAGGTTCATTGGATGTTTAAGAGATTGAAGAAAGGAAACATGGGAGCTAAGCAATAAAAATGGTGGAACATGTCTATTTAATGAATTTAGTTGATTTTTAATGGCATAGTGATGGGTTAATGGTATTTAATGATATTTGTTGTTTTGAACCAATAATTTGGATGAATTATACTGACCTCGCTGCGATTTCTCAGTGGTGCAAACAGATATAGGTGCAATAAACAAGATATATATATATATATATATACACATGTTGTCTATTTGATATTTATATATCCAACAAAATCCAACACTATAATATTCATACACAATGTATATCTATCATGCCTATTGTTTTCTTTTGCTGTCAGGTCAGGGTTGGTTGTGGATTTATACGACCATTTATTTCCTCTTTCACATGGCCAAAAAAAAATGTTGGGGAGGGTAGCTTCTTTCTTGGCTTCGCCATAGATGGGCCATGGGACTAGTCAACTAGCGGTAATTGGCTCATATTTGGCTCATAAACCATGGTTTTGCCATTGATTTCATTGGTTTCATTGATTTCCGGCACCACTTCTAGCCCATCCCAGGGCACAAGTCTTGCAGCATCAAGCCCTTCGACCCCATGTGGTTTCCAAGGAAAGGAACGTCTCCGGCTGGAATCATTGGCCACAGCCGAGGACGTAGTTCTGCAGGGGTACACAGGAGGGCCTGTTCGATAGCTAAGTTGGTTGAATAACTCCAAGAACTATCAATAACTAGGGTTGATGATACTCATAGCTCTAGACATTAGGGTTTATATATATATATATATTATATATTATATATATGTATAAGCCAACTTATAAGTGGGAGGGCATCACATTTGGAAGTGTGGTGAGGTCAACATGTAAAAGACAGCTGATTGAGTTTGCACTCCTGATTTGGGGAAGATCATGGAATTGAGTTCGGCAGCAGTAGATGCCTGAAGTGAAGTGGTTGCGAAGAATTACGTCGTTTCTACCGTTTGGAAGGCACTTTCTGAGTGGATGGAATACAGTATTTGTTCAGTATGGGGCGCTCATGATTTGCTTCGCCTTTCCCAGAAATCTTGCCCTCTTGGTGGGATTGCCAATCGGGGATCAGGTGAGCGCGAAGTTTCCCACAAAAAGCGTTGATGAGATTTAGCCTGGCCGGGATTGAATGAAGGCGCTTGCGCATGGTAACTGATTCATACTTATCCCAAAATCTGAAATGACTGCGCGTCAAATCTAATATTGATCTAATGAGCCCCACTAAAATCGATCCCCAATCAGTATATAAGAAGAACCAAAGTGAGATATCCTGGGGGCCTGGGGGGGGTCGAGTGCTACCTGGCAGGGTGAGGGAGTTGAGAAAGCTTGGCAAGATGCGCAGGACTGGTTTGGGTATATTTTGCTGGGCGGTAGAAAGAACGGTGTGTCGCGTGTTGATCCATCCTACCTGCCTGGGATATCCTGGGATGATAATCCGAATTGAGGACGGTCAGAAACCCACCGTGAAGTTTTTTTTGGCTTCCGTACTTCAGAAATATGGAGGGGTTCCTGAGGGTTTTGGCTCCAAATCATTGTTGTTTTTTAATTATGGATGCCTCGCTGATTGGTTACAATGCGTGAACTGAATGGTTAGTACATGGATCATGTTTGTTTAACAAGCTGATGAGAAATATACATTGTATATATATATATATATATTGTATATGACATGATATTATCCTTCTGACGTTGAGATTATTGTATGTTATGTCCAATAACCATGAACACATGATCAAGACCCATCAGGATTTGTCCTCCCCCTGAGACTCTGAACATAATGGGGATGATATATGCTTTAAATAGGCATATAATGATGGGATAAATGATGATCACAGGGATATAAACTGATATAAATGGAGATTTCTATTAGGATAATAATGACTGATTGGTGGTTTGGAACATGACTTTTATTTTCCCCAATAGTTAGTTGGGATGATGATCCAATCTGACGAACTCATATTTTTAAGAGGGGTGGCTCAACCACCAATTAGGTGAGGTTTGTCATAGCTTGACTTTCTTTGATGACAGCAGTTGGGTACCAGATAATTGGTAACAATGAATTTGAGCCCAGTTGAATGATACAGTATGATACAGTAGTTTGTTGGTTGTTTTGTGCAGGGGCAAACCGGTTAAACCACAACCAAGCAACCACACTACAACCGCATAGTTCAGCGCTGCTTTGGGCCTGGGATTCTCGGCAATCCTTGGTAAGCTGGTTTTCCAACGTGACATCATTTTTTCAGGTCTAAGATTGGCCCATGGGAGATTCGAAGATTGTTCAGTTATACTTGGATCATATTCTGCCTAGTTTCATCGGGATTAGTCAGTCTACAATGTCAACTCCAGATTCTGTTGGTTAATTGTTGGGTTACGGGGTTACTCCCAAAAACAATGATGAAGTACAACGATATAAAATACCACTAAGACTAGAAACTGGTGTGTTATCAATTTTGGGTCAGCACTCCATTTTTAACTCCCATTAGTTATATCCCAATCATCCTTTTGAAAACCACATTAAATCCCAACCATTACCCATACACAAATCCATGAAATAATCCCAAAAAGCTTACCTCCTTTAGAGTTATGTATATAAACAGTAGTAGTGAACTGGAAAGTTTACCCATTTTTACCCATTTTCAAAAGGTAAAGCATTATTATGATCATCATCTTTCTTGGGCCTTGGCTGAGACTTCCCCAGGAAGTGCTACAGCGAGCTTTGCCGCTCTGCAAGGGCGCCTCTTGGCGTATACCCCCCTTTTTTGGTACCCCATTGACCAGGGAAAATATTGGCCCTGGTTGATGAGTTATGAAAACAAAAACGGGGGGTTATATGATGTTATATGATGTTATATTATGTTATTCGGTCATACTAGCTAGTTTGTTGGATTGTCAGCATCCATGAGAATCAACGAGGTTGATAACTCTCGGGTGGTAAATAGAGGGAGCTGCTAGGAGCGACTTCATATTCCACCCAAAAGATGGGGAGAAGAAAATGAGCTACGAATTGACTTTCCCAGGCACAAATTGGAATCTAAACAATAGGAATTTAAAGGTTTTGTGATCAGCAAAAATATTTTTTGAAAAAAAAACAACACTGACATAGTCATGATTTTTACTGGTGATTTTACTATCCTTCTGGAGGTTAGAGCCCATTGAAAGAACACGAGTTGGAGACATCGGCTCCACTAAGTCTCGGAAAATCAGGTGATTTTGGGGTAAAGTGTTTCAGACAAAGCCATATTGGCCATATCCATCCATATCCCAGTTTATCATAGGGTTAATCATGGGATAATCATGGGATATGGATGGATAGAGTTTAATCCCAGTTAATCACACTTGTCTATTGATTGTCCATCCTTATCCCATGTTTAACCCATGGTTATCTCGTGATGACCCCATTGAGCCGCGTGTTTTCATCCCCACTGGGCACCGCAGATCCCTCGACGCCGTCGCCAAGGACGGCGCGGATCGCGCGGATCCAACGCACAACGCGGTGCCGGAGCAGCCGTCGGAAGAAGTGGAGGAGCTACGGGAGACACCAAGCTGGGAAGGCATCCCACCGGGTAACCTTATGACTTGTTGGTGGTTTGGAACATGTTTTATTTTTAATTTCATATATGGATCATCTGGTTATATCCGTTATATCATCAATAAATGGGGGATATAACTAACTGGTTGGTGGTTTGGAATATGAATTTTATTTTGTCCATGTATTGGGAATGTCATCATCCCAACTGACGAACTCATATTTTTCAGATGGGTGGTGAAACCACCAACCGGATGAGTTTGTTGTCTGTTGATCGTCCAAATTGCCAAAATATGCTGCAGACAGAATTAATAAATAGCCGATGTCCTAGTTTTTGTTGGCTCCCAGGATCTAGCCTTTGGATTGTAGCCAGACACTTATACTACTGTATAGATTTATTTGTGGGAGATTGATGGAATATGTGTAGTTTTGTGGGCGGAATCGATATGTATTGGATCTAATATACATATGGGGTGTTGATGAGATACGGCGGAGGACATCTAACTGGTTGAAACTGATGCGGTTTGGGAGTTTTTTTTCTCCAACGGAAATTGGGCAAACTGATCTGGGCAAATGGGAATTCCAAAGCGGCAATTCGGGCAAACATTTGGGGAAACCAACTGGACAGTTGATATTTCTGTAACTCAAGATCTGGTTAGTTTCTGATGGGAATAAATCAACCCGGCCATAAAAAAAGGCATTACTTTCTGTTCGAATAGCTGTCAAGATCCAGGGCCCCTCGCGACGCTGCTCGAGATGCCATCCGTGGCAATCAGGGGCTTTCAATCCAGTGGTTCATAGTGGTTCTAAAGCCAGTTTCCCCCGTTTTTTCGGTGAGGTGTTCCCGGCATTCAGTAATTACATGTAATTACCGTTACAATCGTGTATTCCATTCATACATCCGTTTGTCTTACGTTGCTTCCCGCGTGAAAAATCTCCGCTTTCCCGCAGTGAGATGTACTGTTCCACTGGTTGATTCAAAGCCCATTGAACAACTAATATTTCGAGTACATCATGGCACTTGATATAGCAAACCGGCCCAAAGCATGTCTGAGAAAAGCAAGATTTTAGTCGTTTGTAGATGTGCATCCCCGGAATCATAAGTGGGTTAATAACCACATGAACCATTTACATCCATTTACATGTACTTATATGTGGGAAGTGGGATAGATCGGATAGACCTTAGCCATATCGGGGTAATTGGCGATTTATTAGTTGGGATGCGCCTGGAAGTGTTGCATATTGAATGTCCCAAATTTTGAGCCCTGCCTATGATGCAGGCGGCTAAAATGGCTGACCCAATTCGGTGGAAGTCACCTTATTTTTGCAGGATTCCTCTCAACAGTCTAGCATTTGTACAACTGTAAACTAACAGTCATCCACTGTTCAGCCAAAAAACACATCAATCAACTGCATGTCCCAAAAAAGGTAATGGCACTGGTTCGGAAGCCTTGAGCAATGCTGGCAAGTTGCCTGCGCCGTGACGGCAGCCCAAGGTGTTAAGACCTTGGGCGCATGGCAATGTTTGCTCTGTCAGTCCTTTTTTCTAGTGTTTGAACATCATGCTAATATGGGTTGAAATTCCATACTGAACCTACTGAACTGAACCAACTTAGCTAACTATGGGGCACCATTTTCAGATAGTTAAGTGATGTTAGGTCCGCATTGTTGATGCTTCCATTCCTCTAAGAAATTCCTTAAACCAACTTAGCTAGCATAAGTCAACTATAAATCACCATGTTTGCTGGTGAATTCCCAAAAAATGGGTGGTTCAACCCCCCGTTTTCCCAGCGGGTTTTCCCGCTTGCGACTTCGCTCTTTGTCCCCTTGCAGTTTTTCAGGACCTGCTGCAGCAGCCGGTGCCAGAAGATGCCATCAGCTTCTTTGCGCAGGAGCCGAGTCATGCTTTATGATAGATATACATTTCTATTATCATAAAGTTAACGGGTTTACACATGGGGTTTATAAACGGGGATTATAGGGTGTTGTTTTTCTCAAAGTCTTAGTATCTATAGTTAATGGGGTTTGTAAACTAACTTCAAACTGGGGCTCATGGCTATCCCATATATATATGGATTGATTATCATTGTCACGATCAATTGTTTTATTTTATTCCATGTGTTGTACAACATAATAATCATGGATCTACTGTTATAATCAATTGATCTATAGTTATGATGTACACAAGGTGGTGTCCCCGCAGTGATGTTTGTTGGTTTACAAACCCCGTGACATCCATTAACTAAAGCCAACAATAAAACCACAATACTAGTAGATATATCTGTGGTTTACGCCTAGATTAATTGTGTTTTTTAGTTAACATCCATTAACTAAACCCCATTAACATCCATCTATAATTCATATACCGACCATAAAATCACAGTTAGGCGTAAGCCAATGTAGCTACGTAAGCATGGGGCACCACCTTGTGAGGAACCTGAGAGATTCGGATGTGAATGGAATCTTCTACTGAATGATTTTGGATGTTGAAGCTAATATGTTACAATACCATACAATACCTATATATATATATAGATACATATATTTATTATATTTAATATATCTGTGTAATATATTAAAACGATACCTATTCGATTTTATAGGTGAATGTAGATACCATAACTGCTGCTGCTTCTCATATCATTTATTTATACAGGTGTATAAACATATATATATGCATATTTTATTCACATATGCACATGTGGGATCGACGAACTTTTGCGATCTCTTCTCTCAGATACTCCTTCTCTCAGCTGTCTCTTCGCTCAGATACTTCTTCTCTCAGCTGTCTCTTCTCCCAACTACTGCTCTCAGCTACATCTTGTCTTAGCTACCTCTTGGCACACAATACAGCTGAGATCCCTAACTCGTAAGTTTCCCTTCAAAACGTCCTTTGACCATAGACATTTGGCTTTAGGTGAGCATCGAAAATTAACTTATGGAATCAAAATAGAAATAAGACGGATTCCGATCATGATCAACTGAATTCAAAACCCATAACTTTTATTCAGTATACCGACGGGCAAAGTGCATGGCCTCATGGTTAGAAATACAAAATCAGTCATTGAAGAAGATGGTGATGAGATCGGAACCGGAATTAAAACCAAGCAGTTCAACGCCTAAAGTCTAGTCAATGCTCAATGCAACCAAAGTTCCCATACCAGGCACTTTTGGGGTACCCTTTTGCCAGCCCTTGCAAATGTACTCAAAGGCGTCTTGCAATGTTTTGGCAAAGTATTCTGTGATAAGGGAAGTGAGGCGGCAGTGGGATGCACGACGAATAGATTCAAGCTTATTTCATCCAAAGGCCATGACTAGAAACCCAGCATAACCCAGCAAGGTTCGAGCCACTGGGCTTTCGTCCTTGAAGGCCACAGCCCCAGCGCTTCTTTGGAAAGTTTGCGACTGATCCCTCTGATCCTGGCGACAATGCAGAATGCTTTGGAGCTTTGGATGGTCTCTGGCGACGGTGGACATATCCACTGCATTTCTTTATGCAGCAATGCAGTTTTAAGGATCCTTTGGAATTCCAGCCAGTTGTTTTACCAAGCTCTACGGTGGACGGTGAAGGTGCTCGACAGAAGCTCTGGCGACGGTATCGACAGTTGACCACCAGCCTGCAACCCTAAACCCTAAATCGGATGATATGACACCGTCCTCTGAGAAGACCCAAGCTCTCATCAAGTTGGACGTTGGACCATTCAAGTCTTTGCAAGAGCTCAAAGCTGGGGAGATGGAACGACGAGCTAAGAAGCGTGCACGGGAGTTGACGGCTGTGATCCTGGAGCAGGAGGAGCCTTCCTGAGTGAGTTGAGACAGAGTTGAGACAGGGTTTCCGGACTCACTCCTGATTTTGGTTGATTTAGATTAGATTTTAGATTGATGCTTCTTGCATTCCACCGCCCCTGCGCTGCATCCTCAAAGTAGTTCCCAAATTAGGTCAGCAATGGGTCTTAGCCACTGTTCACATGCCAAAATTAGAACCCAACTTGAGGAGTTCGCCAAAGGCCAAAGCTGCATTGACTGCGGCCTGCCAGACGCGGATTGGGCCAGCTTGTCGTGTGGCGCCTACCTCTGTGTGGATTGCGCAGGCGGGATGTTGCGGCTGGCATGTGATGGGATAAAATTAACATCATTAACGTTTTGTTATAGCTTTAAAAAAGTTTGAACCCTAGGACACACCTACTTAGCAAGTTGAATGTTTTCGGTGAATTCCCTTCGCTGGCCTCTAGTCATATACAGTTCGAATCGGTTGTTTCGTATGAGCTCATTAAAACCAATCTGCATGTATATCCCCAAACGTGTGAGATTAAGCTAAGTTTACTCCAGTACTCCCCTTTGGTTGTCGGTTTAGTCTCGGTGTTTATCATTGATTTCTGTGGTGTTTTTTCTTTTCAGTAAGTACTGGTACACATGTTTGGATATTTATCCAGTGGATCCTGTTTTTGTATGTTTTTGTTTTATCCCCATGTCGTAGAATTCCACAAAAAGATATAGAAGTAAAATCTTACTAAAAAACAAACATGAGTTTTCTATTTTTTTTGGGGGGGTGGTACTGTAATTGTATATAAATATTCTAAGTCTCTTGTCTCCATGCGTTCGTGGTTCACAGTGCGTAGCCATAGGTGTTCATTCAACGCGTGTTTCTACACGTTACGTCCTCATTGTTCACTCACACCCGGGTCAGCCTGTGTTATCTATCGTTTTGTGTTGATGATATCTTCATTTTGGGGTGAGTGTAAAAACTCGGGGGGTTCTCTTGTGTGTGTAAAACTCAAACATCCTGTATCCTCATGTGCTGTTTTGTTAGGCTTTACAGGGGTCCAGCAAATAAGGCACAGTAGCATACAGAAACTAGCTAAGACCCGACGTCACTGTGGATAAGTGCTTGGATTACTATATAGGGGAGTTAATTAGGGAAAGGGCCTCGCTTAGCGCGGTCAATCCGCGTTCGCTTTACGCGGTGAATCCACACTTGCTTGATGCGGTCAGATTCCCAGAGGATCCATGTATGGAATATTTACCTACATTGACCCCTAAAGCAATTTAAAATAATCCCAATGTAGGTAAATATTCCATACATGGATCCTTAGGGATTGGCACGTGCCCACGTTTTCGCGTAATTACCGTACGCTGGTGCATTCTCCTCATCATCTTCCACATTATCCACAGCATGCTGAACATCATGATTCTCATCATCATTCTCATCATGAGTAGTCGCCCCCAAGAGCAGCAATCACATGGTTTCATGAGTGGTTGAGCAGGGTGTGCAGGATAGGATCAGAGTTTGCTGGTTTGTTTACCCAAAAGTCATTGAGCTGCTACCGCTGTGAGCCCAGCAAAAGCAGGGAATGCTTGTGATTCATTTGCTAGTCCTGCTTGCAAGCCGAAGCGTTTTTTGAGGAAACCTGCGTCGAAAAAAAAGATACCATTTGTGAAGAAGAAGACATGTCCTGGAAACCCTTCATGCCAGTCAGATTGGTGTTTGTACCCGGGATGAGTTCAAGCAGCTGGGTCTGGAATGGTGGCTACCAAGAGCGTCAAGGATCGGCTTTGAGGCATCAGCAGCGCGGGCGGACCACAAGTACCCTGCAGGCCAATTTGTGCACAGACTTTGTTAACATCAGTTGTGACAAATCTCAGAAAATGGCTACTCCTAATTACTTTACAAGAAAGGCACTTTGACCGTGACTGGTCTTCCCACTGATACCCATGGAGACTTCAAGCCTGCAAGGCTTACTTACTAGGCTTCTCATAACCAGTCCGTCCGCATACAGCACCTTATGCAAGAACCGCGCTGTCCGAAGAATGTCACAACATGGCACTACCGTGGCAAGTGTCTGTGCGGTTCTGCCGTGCTAAGTCAGTCTGCTTCCCGTTTATTCTACTATATTCTACTATCCATTTTGATGACTCATTATATGACCACAGTTTTCATTGGTAAGCCTTAAGATTGATGGTTACATACGCATTGAAATCACCATAATTTCGCTGATTTGATCAGTAGAACACATTTTTTAAAACACCTCATTGATGTATCACCATGACTATAATAACCATTGTACATCCATGATACGTATATTTTTGTACATTGGTTAAATTAGTTAGAGTGGTTGAACATCTCCACTCTAACCTTAGTAGGGTTGAGCAATAACCGGTTTATATTATAGATCGATTTTACTTAAGTCTACTATGTATATATAAAGCTATACGGGGTTATTTCTATATTCACGAATGGATCCAATGCTTGAACCACCCCGTCATCGTGAACCATCGCAGGTCGTCATCGCGGCCTGGGTGTCCACTTGTCCTTCGTGCGTTCCACCAGCATGGACCACTGGAGCAGTCAGCAGCTGCGCCGGATGCAGCGCGGAGGCGCTGGGGAAAATGAAGGTATCGACAGCGAAAGTGGTTGGTTTAACCTGGAAAATGGTGGGATTTTTGCGGACTATGTGGATGTGACGGGAACATATGAATGAAACAGTGGGATTTCCTGGGTGTGGTTTGCTTTCCAAATGGTTGATACAGCTACATGGCCATGAAATCATTGAAAAATGGTTGATCAATTCATGTTGTATGTTCACACAAACCAAATGAGTATCGAAGAGACCAGGGGGCTTCGGTGCCCCAAGCACATGGAGATTTGACCAGACCTATAGGGATTTTTGAATTGTTTTGAGCAGTTACATTGGGTTTGAATCTACGGTTTGATGGAAAAAAGGGGGTCGAAAAAAAAAAATCATCAACAAAGACTGTCTCAATCTGGTCCTCTATGGTTCTCTTCCAAAGATACAAATGGATACAAAAGGATCAACATGTTTGTCCGCTTCTGGACGTCATCGTGAATCTTTTCATGAAATCACTCAAAACGTTCTTCGGCTAAAAATCCACCCTTCAACATGTCCCACTACTGTACTATTTTGATTCTAACAACAAATATCATTATTACACCTTTGGTTAATTTTGTCGTTGCGCAAAAATTATCCCGGCAAGAGACCCCAAACAGTGCGCAGTTGGGATTCTAAAGGGAAGGGTGGAAAGGACCTAAAATCATCAGTGGCTGCAAGCTAGCAGGACCAGAGCGACCCTAGTAGTGAAAAGAAGAAGCAGCAGGTCAGATTCTGCAAGTTCCCTTTGTGAAGATCCCTCTGTAGAAGATCGTGCGCAAGATCTCGTTGAGAGGTTCTCTGTAGCAGCTGCTGTGCAAGGTCCCTGTGTAAGGCTATCTGTACAAGGTGTCTATAGGAGATCTCCACAGAAGATCTTTGTAAGGGATCTCAAAGTAGGATCTCTGTTCAAGCTATGCCTCAAAGTAGGATTTCTGTTCAAGCTATCTATAAACAACCTGCGAGGAAAACCTCTGCTCTCTTCACTAGGTACAAGATCTATATGAGAGGTCTCCTGGCAAGATCTGTGTACAAGATCTCTATAGGAGCTCTGTTGGCAAGATCTCTGTAAGAGGTCTCTTGGCAAGAGCTATGAACAAGATCTCCATAAGAGGTCCCTTGGCAAGATCTCTTGACAAGCTCCTTCTTGGCAAGATTTCTGTATGAGCTTGCGCAGTGGAAATGCACATGGACATGTCATCAGGTCCATTTTGCGTGGAAAGGAAAAATGGCCGAGGACACCTCCGGGAACACCATTTTGCGCGAGCCTGCGCAGTGGAAATGCAGATGGACATGTCATCAGATCCATTTTGTGTGGAAATTTAAAGGAAAAATGGCCGAGGACCACCTCCGGGGACACCGTTTTGTGCGAGCCTGCGCAGTCGAAATGCACATGGACATTTCACAAAAGCCATTTTGTGTGAAATTTACAAGGAAATGCCGGACGCCCCGGATACCACACCGGGCCTTAACACTTATCGTAAGAACCCCTCAGTGTGGTCACACTGTTTGGGGAAAAACGACACATGAGCTTCCCACGCGCACACCAAACACAGACATATGTCCTTTTTTCTTCTCTTTATGACACCCAGGGATTGCCCAGCTTGCCAGGCACGCCGCGTTTCCGGCGTTTCCTGGCGACCTATCCGCAGCTGGCCGCGGAACCGCAGAGCAACGAGAGCCTGGCGCGGCGTTACAACTCGCGGGTGCCTGCGGGGAAGGGGTGTTCTTGGAATGAATACTGTACATGGGATTTTTTTTTGATACAAAACTTATTAAAAACCAATGAGAACATTTTTTTCCCCAAGAGAAATTGTTGTTTGTATAGTATAGTAGCCCTCAAACAGATGGAACAAGTCATTTTTCTCTATTTTAGTAGGAATTTACTTTTCTATGTTTTTGGGGGTTGCTGCAACCACCCAGTAACCCCCACCAAAACCTGTGGTCGTTATTGTTTTGTTGAAATGGCCATCCCACATGCTCCAACCATGGCCATCACCCGGGCGGGGTTGCAGGGCTGTACCATATGTGCATATGTACACATTTTTGAATATGTACATATATATACATATATACATACTATTATCGATTTACCGATGTATAATGATATATATATATATATTGATTATATACAGATATATATATATACATATATATATATATATATACATATTAGATACATACATGCATATTAGTATATGATTGTATGCATATGCATTTTTTGGTGTACACATATATATATATATATATGTATAGTGACGGACAAACACTTAGAACATCATTTGGAAAAAAAAATCAAAACCGTCACAGCGGGAATGTTCTAAGTATGAAGTCGTTATAACATACCCAAAACCTATACTTAGAACATTTCCAAGCTACACTTAGAACATCCCAGTGGGGAACCAATGGGAACCATACATATATGTATGTTCGAAGTATTTGTCCGTCGCTAATTATATATATATATACAATATATAATACTATATATAGATATATTTATTTAAGGGCTGCCGCCCCTGCCGGGCATCTCCAAAACATTCAAAATTAAACATAATTCATTTTAGCTCATTTTAGTATTGAAACCTATGCTTTTTGACTACCCCCTGTAGGAAACCCACAACTTATATACTAGAGACCTTCCCATTGCAGCGAAGACTGCTTGGGATATTGTTCCCAAAGAAAAGGTATAGAATGCTGCAGCAGCGAGGGGAGAAAGTGTTCTAAGTATGGTGTTCACCAAGGTATTTGTGTGTATATATGTAGATTTACCAAAGTAACAGGACATGTTCTAAGTATATGTGTGTTTAATGTTCTAAGTATGCAAAAAATCAAAGGGGATGTTCTAAGTATCTGTTTTTCTGATGTTCTAAGTGCGTACTTAGAACAGTTTTGATGTTCTAAGTGTAGTTGTTTTGATGTTCTAAGAACAGGTTCCGAAATTTTGGAAAAAATTTGATGTTCTAAGTGGTTGTCCGTCACTATATATATATATATGGAATACCTATTTATATTAAAAAGATGTGGCCGAAACTGGGGAACCAAACCATGGGACATGTTTGGCAAGGCCACCATGGGATGTAGATGGTTTCTCTAGTTTCAGTCTGCACAACAAGTCAATAGATCTATTTTCGTTTGCCGCATTAGAATAAGCCAATGATTATCCACTAAATAATCAAATGACATTAAGTGTTGAATATCAACCAACTGTTTTGGTTCGAACTTACTGAGCCACAATCGCTAACTCCCCAAATCACCATCAGCATTGGACATGAACAAAGCATGAAGAATTAAAAGTGGGTAGATTCAAGTATTTTTGACGTTTTGTTGGAGCCAAACGTATGTACAACAAATCCAATGGATCTACACCGCAGTCAACCACGGACCCAGCGGAACAGTGCATCAGGCCGTGGCATATTACAGACAGTTGCTGGATCTTCGCTGCGAGGGAAATGCCGCGGCTGCTCGGCCTTCCAAAAAGAAACATTCCAATTGTGGGCCTAGAAATGTTATTGAATAGTTCATAATAGCTCCTAAGAGTGTAATGCTTAGGATTATTAAGTTGGAATACATATCCAAGGGGGCATGGGGCAGCACCCCCTTCTTCGCATGCCATATGCATCACCAGTTTGACCTGACCTGACCCGAGCTTCACATGGCCTGACCCGAGGAATCCAAAAGTGGCGGTGGGCCCATAGCAGTGACATCTGAGTTTAGCCCAATTTTCAGTGTTTAGATAGGTGTCCTGGGGAACTTCCCCCAAGAACAAATGGGAAGGAATATAAGTATAGCAATTTGCCCAGGTGTTTAGTCTAAATGACCCCATTTTGGTTTGTTGTTGACTGTGAAAACCTCGGTTCATGGGTGTTTGTTGCTGATTTAGGCCAAGATATATATAAGTTTAGGCCAAGATATAAGATGATATAAGTCCCTATTGGGTCATCTACAAATAGCAACCCATATACAGTAAACAATTGATTGAGAACACCCACACAATGCACAAATCCAATATAATACTCAATGCAAACACTTAGAAGAACAACGAATTCTACATAAACAAGTCTCAACTCTAATGAACCATGATCAGCTTATATGGAAGTTTCTCACAATGGGGGTACCCCCCGGTTCTCATCATCCAGTTTTTGGGATGATTTTCCATGAAATAAACCATCCAGCTATTGGGGGTACCCCCAGCCATTAGGAATCCGGCAGCGCACCAAGGCAGCCTCCCAGATGGGGCCTGCGCCTGCCGTGCAGGAGGGGCACCTTCCAGCGGAGACGCCCAAACTGACAACACAAGGTGCAGCCCACTCGACTGATGCAGACCTTCCTGGAGATTTGGAATAAGTGGAGGTTTCTTAAGATGGGGGTATCCCCAAATCATCTAAAATTCGACCATTTGAGTTTTGAAACCCACGGTGACTTGGGGATCCCCCGTTTTAGGAAATTTCCATAGAAATCGATGTAATGGGAATAGAAAGGGAACAAAAGAATTATTCAGTACTAGGGAACATCATCATTAGCTGACAACTACTAACTAATTGCTAATTAATCAGTAGGGAACATGATAATAAATAAATCTGCATATAATGGGGATATAATGTGAATTATAAGCAGATGGAATATTTTGGTGTGCCTGAAAATGTGAAGTATATCTTGAAAATTACAATTTTAATGGGGAACAAAACATCAAGTTTTTGGATACACTGGGTTCAGCCAAACCTATATTTGGCGGTTGCTTAAAATGGGCATAGGCGTCAAAACAGAATTGGTAAGGATCAAACAAAATAGTCGGGATCAAAACAAAAAACATAAGGAAGGAAGGAAGGAAAGAGGCAGGGAAGGAGTGAAAGAGTGAAGGAAGGAGAGGAAGGAGAGGATAGTGGCCAGCATCTTCAGTTTCAGTCGATGATTCCCCGGCCATGTTGGAAAGATCGGCAAACGCTGGAAGTAAGCGTTGTTATGGCAAAAGAGCTTCCTTGTATGTCAGTCCAGCATTGAGTTTAAATTGTTGACAAAGGACCTTTGGTCTTTGAGTTGAACTGAGTTGAAATATTGGCAAAAAAGCTGCTGAAGATGAACCGCATTGATACTGAGTGAAAGGTGAAACAGCTGCAGCACTCAAAGAGGGATGTGAGATCAAGTCTCAACCTTTCTATCCATCGCAACACTGAAAGTGGGATGCTGAGGGCTTGGCTTGGCTAGCTTGTGGCAAACAGCCAGGGCTCAACTTGACATCGCAGGCGCTTTTACCAAAGATTCAGATTTCGCACATCATTGACCTCTTATGATTTACCTAGTTTGGCAGTTTTTTTGTTGGAAGTTGATGGATCATTCGAGGGCGTTTAAACAACCCACCCCAACTTTTATTACGGAAACCAGTATTTTTTGCGATACTTCAAATTGAGATCTGAGACACCCGTTTGGGTATAGGTCCATGTTGAATGAGGCATGTGATTCGACACTTGATGAGTCAACGTGGGCGGGTTTTCGATCCACCTTTCAAAGGACACGGGTTTCCACTGTGAACCCCGATTCGTTGGTAAACATGAAAATTGGGCTATGTAGTAACCCTAATGCAAATGGTATGGGCCAAAATAGGTTTTTACATGGGCATCTAAATGCCGCCAAATCTAATGATCTGAAATTTAAAACCAATTGGTTTTGGGGGTTCATATCAATCCAGGTATCATCATACCCAACGATTTGGTAATTGGGATGGTTTAAACCCAGGAGTTAGTGAATTTCACAGGGCTCGTCTGCCATTCCAAGCGGTCCAAAAAACGGCCGCAGATTCGTCGCTGGAGAAGGGCGAGGATGAGGAAGGCGAGGACGCTGCCATAGGCGCGGCACCTGGGACATGTCGTGGTGCAGATCTGGGAACGTATACCAAATGGTGGCTAATTACAACCCCAACGCGGGTAAGTCCACATACGTCAAAAACATGTTTTTTGGGACAACTCGCAAATTGTTTAAGGTGAAACACGTATTTCGGCTAGTTAATTTTTTATGTTTGCTGTTTGAAACCAACAATGTTGATCATTATGTTTGTTCATTCTCACAATGTTGAGTGGTTAAAATCAATTTTCCAATTTTCAGATCGCTCAAATCCAAAATGTTGCTGCTATCGTTATCTTAAATTCCCTTTCTACTGGTCAAAATGCTGTTAGATTGAATTATCTAAAAGTCCCATTCGTTGGTGTTTAAAGCCTGTTGAATCCCCACATGCAGGTTTCCTACGTCATGGGGGTACCTCTAGTTCTCATCCATTTGAAAAAACGGATGTTGCATGACATAAACCAACCAGCTATTGGGGATCCCCCATGACTATGGAAACTCCCACATACATATATATATAATTATAGATATAGATTCATAATATTCCATAGAATTCTATAGTTGGATGGGGTACATACCTGACACATGCCAATTGAATTTATGGAAACTCCCACGTATGTTCAACGGGCACACCATGTTCGCGATGCCACCAGGCTCGGTGGAGGAAGAGCTCGCGGGATTCGAGGCGACCTATGCCAGGCATGGCGCATTGCTGCAATATGGCTATGGATCAATACCTATACATACCATTTTTAGTGGGATGAACATCCATAAATCCCAGCTATTTTGATGTGAACAGAAGGGGGGATAGGGTTTTGACCCATCCCCATATAGTATAATGTATATCTATCTTATCTTATCTTATCTTATCTTTTCTTATCTTAATCTAACCTAATCTACCTCATCTAATCTAATCGTATCTAATCGTATCTAATCGTATATCGTTTTCTTATCCTATCTTATTTTCTCTTGTCTTACCTTAACGAGGCATCAAAAAATCTTAGGTGTCCTATGAAGATACTGGACATGTTTGGACAACTTGTTTTTTTTTTAATAGTCTTTTGGGTAGTGGATGGTACTGGATTATTCTGATGTTAAGCAGATCAGTGATTATGAAATAATCACATACTAATTGACCATCATGATCAACTACTATTAACCATCATTTGGTACTAAATACATGATGATTTGTTTCATGCCAACCCGGAGGCTGCGAGGAGCTGAGCAAGAAAAGGACTGAATGGTGTTGCTGGAACTACGAGCTTTGCAAGTGACAAGAAACATAGAAGATCGCGCAAGTATGAGGATTTGAAACCACTCAATGTAATTCAATGTACCTTGCGGCAATCAGACATGGTGCGCTGTAAAACCCACCATTTAGTTTGTTTTTCCCAGCGGGAAACTGCCATTTCGTTCATGGGTTTTTCCAGCTAGCTAGGTTTGAGCACACCGGAGGGTAAAGGTTTTTTGTTGCATGCATAATAATACAAACCAACCAATTGGTGTTTCAAATTCTATTGGTTTCCAACCCCGGATTGGGTTACGGTTACGCGATGTTGTTGGTTTGAAAAAAAAAAATGTTTTAAATTTGCATTCATAGAAATCATAATTCTGTGAACGGTCGGAAAATATTGAATATCAAATAATTTATATATATATAATCATATGTATATATATATCGAGAAAATTGAATTGAAATATAATTTAATAATTATATTCAAATATTGAAAAAAATCGACCCACAATCCACCAGGACAAAATTTAAAAGAAAAAATTAAACATATACATAAATATTAATATATATTTTTAAATATTAATATTAAATTTACGAAATATAATTTATATATAATAAATATTTATTTTATTTATATAAAATTTTTATTAATATATTTATTTTTATATATTTTATTAATGTAATTATATATATATTTAATATTTATATATATATAATATTTATATATATATATTAAATATATATATAATATATAAATATTAAATATTAAAAATATAAATTAAATATAAAATATAAATAATTATATAAATTAGACAAATATATATATATATATATATTAAATTTATTATTAATATTATTAATATATATTGTTATATTATGTTATATTTATTGGAATTCTAAAATTATTTTAATAATAAATATATATATTTAAATTAAATAATTAATTATAATATAAAAATTTAATGATAAGGTTTTTTTGATTTATATTAGGGAAATATTAAATAATAAATAAATATTTTAAATATATTTTAATTTTAATAATAATTAAATATATTAAATATTTTTATATTATTTTTATATTTATATTATATATATATTTATTATATAATATTATATATAAATTATAAATATATTTTAATATTATATTTAAATTATAAATTATAAATTAAAATAAATATATATTAAAATAAAAAATAATAGAATTAATTAATTATTTATATTTTGGATTTTTTTGTTTTAGATAGATTTAATGGGGATGAGGAATACTTGCTTTTGGTGATGTGTTTTGTGGTTTTATTTAGGGTTGTGGTTTAAGATAAGGTTGGGTTTATTTATGATGTATTTTGAATTATTTAGGATTAATTTAATTAAATTAATAATAATATCATTAAAATTGTATTTTTAAAATAAATTTAAATGTATTTAGGCATATTTAGGAATTATTAAATTTGATGGAAATAATATAGAAATTTATTAAAATTTGGACAATCATTATTAAATATAAGATTTATTTTGACATATAATTTATTAAATATAAGATTTATTTTAAAAATTAATTTGAAATTGATTTAATTTTTTTTAAACTTAATTATAATAATTTAAAATTTAATTAGGAATTATATAAAAATAAAATTAGGAATTATTTTGATATAATTTAATTTAATTATAATTAACCATAAAATTATTTAAAATATTATTTTATTTTAAATAATTTTTTTATATTAATTATATTTTATTTTTTTTATAATTTTAATTAAATAATAATATAAATAAAATACAAAAATTAAAATATTATAATTAAAAAAAATATTTATATTTAAAATTATTTTTTGTATATATTAAATAATTTTGAAATAAATTATTAAAATTTGTTTTTTTGAAATAATAATATAAAATATATAATATTTATGAAAATTTATTTATAAATTATTATTTAAATTTTAATGATAATTTTAGAATATTAAAAATAAAGAAAATTAATGAAAAAATAAAAATAATATTTTAAATAAATTTAATTTCTATATGGGATATATGGATATAATAAAATTTAATTTGGTCGAATTTATTATTGAGAGAAACAAAGGATTTGAAAGAATAGGCTTTGTTATAGGTTATTTGAGATATTGGAAATTGCGACCTTATTATTTTGTTTTGGGGATCGAATATGGATTGCAAATTAAGAATATAATTAAATCGCCATCTAATTATTAATATAATTCCCATCAATAACATTGGATTTACAGGGGGAGACGACCGCCACATTTAATAGGAATTTCTAGACACTATATTTTGAATTTTTAATATCCATTAATAATAAGGCCGTGATCTTGTCCCGATTATTAGGAGGGAAAAAGGAAATCAAACATTTATCCTTTATAAATGGAATTAATTTTCCATCATAATGATGGTTTTGTGAACCTTAAAAATCCCAAATTCCTGAATATTCATATAATAGCCATATAATAAAATAAAATTTATAAAAATCCTGACAAATTTATCTAAACAACAATATTTGATAATTTTTAATATAAATAAATAATATATATATATTTATATCTAATAAATATATATTTTTAATATAATTAAATATATATATAATTATAATTATTTTAAATAAATATATTTTTTAATAAATATAATATTATTTTATATATTATATATAATAATATATATTTAATTTTCTATATTTTATATTTTTGTTTTTTTCTTTCAAAATTTATATTTTATTCTATATTCCCTATTAGACATTATTCATTATATTTCTATCTTGTTAATTCTAGATCTTATATTCTATATTATATATTTTATATTATTATATTCCATATTCCATATTCTTTATTTTATATTCTTCATTTGAAATTTTTCATTTCATATTCTATATTATATATTCCATATATTATATTTAATATTCCATATTTCTTATTTTATATTTATTATTTTGGATCTTACACTACATTCTAGATTCTATATTAAATAATCCATAATCTACCTCTATATTTTATATTCCAAATTTTTATATTTTACATTGTAAAATTTAAATTTAAAATTCCATATTCTAGATTCCATATTTTATATTCTACATTAGACACCATTCATTATACCTCTATACTTTTTACTCTAGATTTTACACTCTATATACGTATATTTTATATTTTTATATTCCACATTCTATATTTTACACTTCACATTCTAATTTTAGCTTCTACATTTTACACTCCTTTTTTTATTCCCCCTTATTTTATTTATTAAAAATTAATATTCCAAATTTTATTTTTTGATATTCCATATTTTATATTTTAGATTTTGCATTCCCTATCTATATTTTGTATTCCACAATTTATAATGTATTGGGTACGACAATACCCGGGAAAAAAAAAAAAATAAAATATTTTATTTCCCAAAAATAATTTATATAATCGCATTTGGGTTCGTATATAAGATATGTATTATATTTTAATATTTAAATATATTTAATTTTGATATAAATTTGAATTATAATATTATTCCGAATTCATTATAAATAAAAATATATATATATATTTAATTATTAATTTAATAAAAAAAATGAAATAGAAATATATTTTTCATATTATATAAACAATAAAATTTATATTATATCTAAATATTTTTTTTAAATATCTTAACTAAACCGATAGGTCCATATTAATCATTTTTATATACCTATTTTCCGAAAAAATAAATATTCATTAGACCCCAAATCAATAATTACAATAGGCATTTTTTTTATTTTAATATTAATATAAATTCCAATATTTATATTATTATTAATATTTTCCAAATTATTATTATTTCTTATAATAATTCCAATATTCAATTTTACCTTCATAATTCATGGAAATTTGGGGGGGTCTATGGGGGGGGTCTGTGGATAAGCCTGGATAAGCTATGGATAAATCAATGATGATTTTGTTCTGTAAGAAATATTTGGAGAGATTGATATATTATTATTTATTACGAAATTAAGAGGTACCAGGATTTGGCTCGAGTGGCATGGACAAGGCTTGCTAGAAACAAGCAAATAAGAACAAAAATACAACTTAAATTTCCAGGAATAGACAATTTATTGGCAAACACATGACCCATATTCAAGATAGTGAAAAAGAAATCAAAAACTCAAAGCGGGGAGGCAACACCCAAGGCAGGTAATTTGCATGTAAATGGGTCACCTGATTTGGATTGGGATGAAAGGATAAAGGTTTAATAAGAATTTAACAAGGGCTTATTTACTATTTAATTCTAAATGGTGGATAAACAATGGCTAAGCAGGGAAATAACACCTATTTGATCATAAACCCCCCCCCCGAAAATAACCTTCAAAACACCAAACCCACACAAATCCTCAAAAAAAGATTATACAAACCAAAAACCATGCGAAACCACTCAAAATCTCAGAAAAACATCAAATATCACGGAAATAAAACACGAATCACACAAAAAATCGAAAAAAATAAAATCATCAAAAACCAAAAAGAAACATCTGAAGACAATCGCCAAAACCCACCGTTAGATCTCATATTGCCTAGAATTCAGCGAAATCTACAAAAATTTCGCCACGGTAAGATAGTCAGAACCAATCCTCTTCCTTGTTCAGATATGGTCTTATATCATCCATAGTTTTTACGATAAATAATGCATAAAAAAATTCAATTATCCATAGGGAATAAAACCTTAATAAAGCTTTAAATAATAACCCCTTAATAAGGCCTTAATAAATCCTTATCCAGCCTTAATAGATCTAATAAAATCCTAATAAGTGCTTATACTAATCAATTTTTATCAAGACCTTATATAATAAGTTTATAAACCCCCCCCATAGTCCCCCCCCCTAAGCCCCCATAAATAATATATATTATATTTTATTTATTTTTATTTTTTTAAATATATAATTTTAAATATATATATATACTAGCGAGTACCCGGTATAAAAAAGCCGAAGCACCAAATTGCGGGGAAATCTCGCGGTTGAGTCAAACTCCCGTAGCACCAATATGTCAGAAATTTGTAAGTCTCAGAAATTCCGAAATGTTCAAAGTCCCATGAAAATTAGAAATTTCGTCCGAAAACTCCGCCCAATTTATCTATTTGTTAAATAATTCGAAAGCAATTTAGAAATCAAATTCCCGACAATATGGACAGATAAACAGCAGGGCAGAGGCAGAGAGAAGAGAAAGATTAGAAGAGAGAAGATCAGAGAAGAGAAAGAATCAGAAGAAAGAAGATGCAGATACGCGAAAAGGTAGGAAAATCGCGAATTTCTGTATATTTCCAATAATTTGTAATATATATAGATATATATATATATATTAATTATTTATTAATATATATCTATATATACATTTTTTTCAGGGCTCAAATTTACGAGTCACCATCTTATTGCAATCATATATATATATAATTTATATACAAATATATATATATATATCAATTATTTATTGATATATATATATATATACATGCCTTGCACGGTTTCCAGAGCAGCTACACCGTCACCGTCGCTGAGTTCCAATCGCCCTCTGGGACTTCCTTCAGGGGTGGATGGGAACAACCTCACCAAGCTGGTACGGCTGTCTTACAATAACTGAAGTCTTTGTAATGCAAGTGTGAATCAAATCCAAAATCTCTGTCTATTCTCGAACAAAGCTTGAAGTGGTAGTGCATTCACCTTGAAGGACCTTTCAGTCCTTTTGCTGCAAAGATCCCAGTTCCTGTCTGAGATGATGACGAAGGGACCGAAGGCGCGATCACACCGGAGGAGCTACGGCAAATACTACCAGATCCAAGATGTTGTTCAAAAAGAAACGATGTTCCGTGAAAAAACGACAATGTTTTGGAAAATCACGATGTTTGTCATATGTTGCTAAATTGTAACAATGCTGTTCAGTTCCAATACTATAGCTAAAGAAGGCCAAATTGTAACAATGCTGTTCAGTTCCAATACTATAGCTAAAGAAGGACGCTAAGTGTCAATTGTGAGCCTCAATGCAGCAGCCAGAAATAAAACCCCAATGCGTGAGGCTTGTGCCAAAGGCACCAATTTTCGGGAAAATTTCGCGGTTCCGTCGAAATCCGGAACCAGTAATTTTCCGGAAAATTTGCCAGTTTTGGAAATTCAAAATCGCCAAATTTCCGGAAAAATTCGGGGTATTAGCCGAAATTTCCGGAAAATTTGGGACTTTTAGCATAATTATATTATATATTAGGTCAATTCCGGCTACAATTAACGGGTTTCCGACAAAGGCGCCCACTTTTTCGACAGTAATTCCGTTTTATATAATATTTTTTTTTTTTTTTTTCAATAATTATATTTTTAAATAATTCTTTATAATAAAACCAAAAAAAAATCCAATCTGCATACAATTTCCAATTAAATATATTTTTTATATATTATAATAATATTTAATAATAATATTTTATAATACATTTATATTATTATATCAAATTTAGATATATATAATATTTTATTAATAATATAATAAAATATTATTTTATAATAATAACAATATTCCAATTCCAATATATTCCTATTAATTTCATAATAATATCCTACCATAATATATTTTTTTAAAAAAAATAAAATATTAATATTATCTCCAAAATATATATATATAATTATCGAATAAAAAACCTTAAATAATTATAATAATACCAAAAAACCAATTTCAAAATATAAATATTAAATTTCATTATATATTCAAATAAAAAATATAATCTAAATAATAATAATTTTAAATTATAAAATATATATATATATACATAATTATTTTATAATAATATATTTATTTAAATTTTAATATTTTATTTCATTAATATATATAAAAATTAATAATATAAATACTATATAAACATATATTATAATTAAAAAACAAAAAAATAATAAATTATCCTTTCATATAAAAAGAATAAATTAGATACCAAAATAAAAATCAATAATATATAATTAAGATCCCGGTACGAATTAACCCTGGAACCTTAGTTCCCCTGGATTTCTAGTAGAAAGTAAAGGTTCTTACAATTATGGTCCCCAGAAAAATGGTCTCTGACCCAAAAATAACATAGCCGGACTTAGAAAACCTTACGCATACAAGAATGGATTTTTCCACTATGCTTTGCGCAGACTTCCTTAGAATTTCATGCGCGACCATCTGATGTAGAATCCAAACTGCGGAAATTGCGGACAAAATAATCCACTTCCGAAATTCAATTCTAGGTTTTCTAGAGGGCATTTTTCCGCAACATTGTTCTTCGAATATCGCCTAAATTTCTATATTTGGTCCCTCATAGATGACATTTAGAAAATTCAAGACATAGATTGGAGCTTGCCTGTTGCACTATTGTCTACCTCTAAAAAACTAGGGCCCACCAGAAAATCGCAATCTGACTCTTCAGTGTTGCAGTGTTGAACAATGTTGAACAGCTCTAGAAAACCTAGGGCCACTAGAAAAGCTGAATCTTGCCTCTCAATTTTATGTGAAAATTTGCTTGCAAAGTCCGATTTTTTGGCCACTAGAAAAGTACGAGTATACGAGTATAATAGGTCCCAAGTTGTAAAAAAAAGGCTCTCTAGAACCAAGGGGGGTTGTTACAGGTAAGCTTCTATGTTCCCCTGTGTATTTTGCCTCTAGAAACAGATGTCCTTACAGGGGGGTTAACCTACCTGGTTTTCTGAGGGAAACTCGAACGAGGATTAATTAAGTATTCTTATTTCAATTATAACATATAATTATGAAATCTTCATATAAAATAGTTCAATGATTCAATTACCTCTTCCTCCTGATCATGCCATCTATCCTTTTTCATATTATTATTTTGTTTTTCCGAAATTACGATTCCTTCCCGTTATTTCAATATATTTCACGTTTGTCTTTTAATCTCCGAACACATTGGCACTTTGCGATTTGATTATGTTGCGCACACCCGCACCATGGTGCCATCACCACCCATTGCCACCACCTGCCAAATGCAAAGGATTGAAAAAAAATAGCTGGCACGTGTAGAATGATTGAGAGATATTAAAATACGATAAAAATGAAACCTAACAGCACATGTAAGTGAGCATGCAGGTAACCTTTTCACAAAGCTTTAAAGGGACAGGATCAACTGAAATCAGCCGCGACCAAAACGCCATCTGAGAAGCCGGATTCATTGCACCACCAGCGAGCGGGATGTCCTCATCAAGGTGGTGCCCCAGGTGGTCCAGTTTGCTGGTGAAGTTGGTGTATGACTCAAATAACGAGGTATGATGATTATTTTGGTGTTTACGCATATATATATATATATATAAATGTATGTATGTATGTATGTATGTACGTACGTACGTACGTAGGTAGGTAGGTAGGTAGGTATGTATGTATGTATGTATGTATGTATGTATTAAATATGTGCATGTATATACATTTGATATATGTAAATGGTATTAAATGGTTAATAATTAATAGATAATGCCAATAGTGTCAAAAAAAGCATGAACCACTAGGGGGCACCACGTTTTATTGTCCCGTTCCAAGTTCCTCACAGGTGGGCATGATTCCCATTGAATCTCCCATAGGATGTCCACCAATGTTGACCCTGGATTAAAAGACAAAACATGCTGATTAATTGTGGGAAGTATAACAAAAAATTACAAATCATCACGGCAAATCATCATAATGAATCATCATGATGAATCATCATGATGAATCATCATCATCATCATCATCATCCTCATCATCATCCTCATCCTCATCCTCATCATCATCATCCTCATCATCCTCATCATCCTCATCGCATCCTCTTCAACTCGGTACCTCCCCTTACAAACACATGGCTTTCCTACTCCGCTGTCGACGTTCTCCCGTCCTCGAAAACCACCTCGAAGGGGCCATCGTTCAGCGCCTCGGCGCAAGCGGCTCACGCCAGGGCGGATAACATCTGGCTCTGAAAATGGGGTAATGATACCTCTAAACGACCATTAAAAATGGTGATAACTCATGATAGTTTGAAACACTTATCATGCTATTGGAATTAGGTAAATATGATAATAATGCACTGACCTGACAAGTGCGGCTATTTTGAGATAGTTACCCCTTACGAACCATCTTTCCAGCGACATCGCAGTGAGGTCATGATCATTTCATCCAGAAATATGTGCTAAATGGAAAAGGATATATGCTCCATGATGCCGGAATGTTTACCAACATAGTGGAGTCATTGTTGGGGTTTACGTAAGTAAATACTAAATATTCCAGCACGGTGATGCATATGGGTGCATGTGGGATTGAAAATTTAAACGGGGTGGTCTTTATTTTGCATATACGGTATCACCATTGGGTTTCCAAAAAATGTTCGTGTAAAGTGGAAAGCCCAATGCCATGAACCATATCATTTTAACCATTGCCCCAAACATTCTCATAGGGACAACGGTAACTAACCATCATTAACCAATCCTTACCAATCCTAACCATCATTAACCATCATTAACCCATCATTAACCCATCATTAACCCATCATTAACCATCATTAACCATCATTAACCACTGGATAAATCGGATAAACCCATCTGCATCTGCAGCTCGCCCCACGGTGCCCCGAGCGGCGAAAGAGAAGCGGCCCAAGGGGACCGTGAGCCCCCGGAAGTCGACCTGTTTCGAGGGAAAAAAAACGGGATATCATGGATGATGTGACCAGGGACTTAACATGACTTAAGTATCAAAAATGATGCCCTAGTTTGTTAGGTTACCAGTGAAGATGAGGATTGAACCAGCAAAAATGGCGACTCACTGCATTGATTCTTGTCAGCTAAGTTGGTTTAGAAGTAGATTAGGCACGGTTGATGGATATCACAACATTTGCTACCTAGGGGTGTAAACCGCCAAACATAATTCGGGGCGTCACCGTGTGGAGATCGAACCAAAATGGGTGTATAAATGGACTGAAATCAACATAAATGTACAGAATTTGGCCCACAATGGCTGGGTAGATTGATAAATCATCTCACGAATAACACTATATATATATACTTATGTTAAATCCTTGAAATATATGTACATTATTGTACATTGCTATTAGCAGTGATTTCACCAATTTCACCCGCATTCAACGGCGGTCCAAACCAACAATTGTTATGGTGGTTAAAAGGGGGTACATATAACAGTGATACTAATTGTTGTTGTTGTTGCTGCTGTTGTTTGTTGTTTGTTGTTTGTTGTTTGTTGTTTGTTGCTTGTTGCTTGTTGTTTGTTGTTTGTTGTTTGTTGTTTGTTGTTCCTTCCGGACCGCTGTCCGCGCGCACGGGGGACATGGTTAAACTGCTTGTCAGGGCGTGTTTATGTTCATTTCGCTCACTGGAGGCAGTGTTTCGTGATGGTACGTTGAAGTTGTGCCCATTAGTTCGAAGTTGTGCCCGTTAGTTAGAAGTTGTGCCCGTTAGTTAGAAGTTGTGCCCGTTAGTTAGAAGTTGTGCCCGTTAGTTAAAGTTGTGCCCGTTAGTTAGAAGTTGTGCCCGAAACGTTGTTTGTTTGTTGTTTGTTGTATTTTTTGTTGTTTGTTGTTTGCTTTTGTTTTTTTTGTTGTTGTTGTTGCTATCGTTATTATCATTGTTGTTATTTTCATTATATGAAATATAATACATCAGTATTATATAAACACTGGAATGACTCCCCAAGGTTGCTTGGTTTATGGACGAAGGTTAGTGCCCCCCAGCCACCTGTTTGGAAGGTACGATTTCAGAGAACAGAATGACATAGGGGTCATTCAAGGGGGTATGAATCATCAAACATGGTGCATACGAGTTAGGACAATAATTCTTGGGGTATTGGGGAACATTAAATACATGGGGTTGCCTGAAAATGTTGAGACATGTTGAGACTACATCCAAAATCCCATGGCAAAACTTCATTTGGGGCCATTTCAGGAAGCCAACTTCGAGACAGCTACAAGGTGCTGCCTCCCCAGTGATCAGTTGGTTAATGAACCATAGGAACTATAGATATGGTTATAAATTCCAATAAATAACTACCATAATTCCAATAAATAAATAAGTAGATTAGATTCCAATAAATAGAATTGGTCAATAAATATCTACCATCAACTCTATTTATTGGAATTATAGAGCAACTGCGCTAACGGGCACCACCTTGACCATACCTGAACTGGCAATGGACCCATGGGAGGTGTTAAAAATTGCCAGCTTGGGCCTTCTACCGCTGCAGCTCTAGTGAGTAAAAGATGGGCCCCCGAGAAAGATAGAACAGCATTTCCAGGATGATATTAGTGATGTTTTCCCCCGCATCTCATTGCTGGTTGGTGGTTTTAACCATCTTGAAAAATATGAGTTCTTCAGTTGGGATGATGACATCCCATATATTATGGACAAAATAAAATTCATGTTCCAAACCACCAACCAGTTAGTTATATCCCCCATTTATTGATGATATAACTGATATAACCAGATGATCCATATATTATGAAAAATAAAATTCATGTTTGAAACCACCAATCAGATTGTGATTTCCCTATATATCCAACGAGACGAACGGAACGATGTCCCCGAGACTGCCATCTCGCCTCACAATGGATATAGTCTCCCTCAGTGATACCTGAAATGAGGGCTGTGACAGGGGACTGTAGCCCCCAAAATTCGATCATATAACTGGCCATTCAGGGCTGACATTATACACCAGTTATATCAGATATAACATTATACAAATTATACACCAATTATATCTTAGGTATATCAGATATATCCAATCCACAACCTGCCACAAGCTGTCTTTATCTAGTAATAGGATGGGTCCTACAGACGTGAACATGTGGCACCCGTTGCCACTGTCACCAGGTAGAAGTTGGAGACCCGTTTTCTAAAGGAACTAAAGTTGCAAGAACAAAAACAGCAACCTGCAGCTTCTCTTCCTGATTTGCCAAGGTGATGATTCAATCTGGCAACACCTCACCGCCTGCTACTGCGAACCTGCTCTTACATTCTTTATGTTTCCTACTGTTGTGTAAATTCGCCTCAGTGCCTACTGTCACAGGTTCTTGCTGGTAAAAATACCTTGAATCAATTGTCAAATTGCTTAAAATAGCAATTTGCAAAGAATGATCATGGTATATCATGGTTCATCATTTTATATCATATTCCCCACTTTTCTCTATTGTTATTCTATTCATTTTTCATCTCGTGGGACCTCCAAAACCAGGTGGCGCCCTTCACCAATCCGCCCAGCCACTTAGATCTCCGCCGGGTCTCGAGAGCCAGGGGCCATCGTCACGGCTCCTGCGCAGGTCGCAGGTCATTCCAGGAGAACCCCGGTCCCTCGTTGAAGAACGCGTAGGCAGACAAGACATGGCTAAATCATTGCTAAATCCAAGGCCAAAGCAAGGTTCAATCCTGGGTCTTTGATATTACCCTCTGGTAAACTAACATAACTATGGAAAATCACCATTTTTAATGGGTAAATCAACTATAAATGACAATTTTCAATAGCAAACTGTTTGTTTATCAGAGGGTAGGGGAAGGGATTGCCACCTACTGCCGCATCTCTTTGTTCCTTTCCTTTCCCAGGTGAGTTTGCTACCAAGGCGGTCACCTACTGCAGCGAGAGATGTTCACCAGGCGCCAGGGTCTGGCCTGGGAGATGGATGGTTTCTTCCCAGATCATCCCATTTGATCATCCCATACCTCGATTTGTTTCATCTCATGATGTGGGTCATCAACTGATCCCAGTTTTCGTAGCGTTATTCTTGGCAAAAGATGAACCTTCATCATCTGGCATCATGGGATATCATGGGATATCATGGGATATCATGGGATATCATGGGATATTATGGGATATCATGGGATATCATGGGTGGGGGGCCCGAAACCTCAGTGGCACTTTTGGGGGAAACCCCACAAGAATCATCTCTCTCGAAAAAAAAAAATCAACTAATTCATCCAACAGGGAATCTGGCAGGTGGATAAGATACAGAGGTTTTCTAATCCCGCGAAATCAATCAACCGACATCAATCACTAGGGGAATTTGGGGTAAGTGGGCTCATTCTAAAAGGACTCATCATTTATGTTTCGATAAATGTGAATCAGGGAATTCCATTGGGAGTAGAGTACCCTCCGTTAATCAACCATGGCTAGCTGGAATTTAAGTTCATTTAGCATGAAAATCACCTTTGCATCCCTATGAATCCACATTACAATTCCCATTACCATAATATCCATCCATTCCCACCCTCCGTTCATGCTAAAAAACATAAAAAAAATCCATGGAAAGGGCCCAATGATATGGACATTCCCTACTAAATCTTGGTTTCACTAGTCAAAATGTTGGGTATTAGGGGGATTTCCCAGGCCCCGTGGGTCCCGCTTCACTGAGCTCCGGCACATGTCCCAGGCCCTGGATGCCGAAGTGTATCTGACGCGGAGTGGAACGGCCCAGCTCTAGGGACCTACATGGTGATTTCATGAGATTTAGTGGGATAACTATCGGATAGTGGGATTTCTATGGAATTTCTATGGGATTTCAACGGTTTTTTATAAGAAATCATCGATTTTATAGGGTTAAGTGGCATAATGGGATCTACATGATGCTGGAATGGGAGACAACGGGAAATCATGATTTTAAAAGCCAAGAATTGGGTTTTTGACCAACAAAGATTAAGATTTGTATGATTTTGTATGTGGCTTGTGTGACCAGAAATGGGAGAAAATTTGTTTTTAACAAAGAACAAAACTGAAATTTAATTAACCAAGAAATGTCATAGGTAAGTTGGCTTCTAATTCACTAGGCTAACTAACTTGCTTGGATTGGAAAGGTGGAGATTTATTGAACTATTCATGTAGATGGGGTATGTTTGGGTAACATATGGTAACATCGACCAACTAACATAACTCGGGGTGCCCTTCCTGTAGATCCGTCACATTGGCAAAATGAATCAACATGAGTCAACATGAGTCAACATGAATTGGAATATTAAGGTTCAAGAATTGCGGTGTACGGCCTTGATTTGAAAGATAGAAAGAAACACTCGTATTGTGACCAGCAATGCCTGGTCATGGTCTCAGGATCTTGAATAGCATCCCTGGCTCACGCGGCCTGCGGTCGATCGTCACAGTGACGCACCTCAGGATTGCAAGTACGCTCGGTGGTACCCGAGTTCGTGAAAATTGGCGAATAGTTGGTTTATCACTACCTGTACCTTAACGAACAATAAATCACTAGCGCTTTGAAATGTGGTCTATATATGGTCAATATATCGTTCAGGTGGGTTTCGACACCATCACTGGGGTGATCTTCCCAGGGTTTCCCAGATCCTGAGGCAACTGCCACCTGCAGCGTCCAAAGGTAGAGCCCCCCTCTCTCCTGAGCTGAGATTCCCCCTATGTGGCATTTTTTTTGAACTTCATTCGGAGATTTCACAACCTTTATATATATAATATATAATATATAATATAATATATATAATATATATATAATATATATATATATATATTATATTATATTATATTATATATATATTATATATATTCTAGTAACTTAGTAGCCATGTACTCATGTTCTAGATTCTGACTTGCTTGATGACTGTTTTTAATGTTTTAGACTTTTTAGAGTTATACTTTGACTACCCCATGAAGCCACCCAATCAACATTAATGCAAATGGCGAACATGATGCATCCACAAATTTCATGGCCTTGGGTAAGCCCCAAAAAGGCAGCAAACTTCAGCCGTTTGACAAAGATTCTTTGGAGATTTCGTTTGTGGAAGGTTGGCATCCACATACCCTATGGTTATTTAACATAGCTATGGAAAATGGTCCATTTCTAGGGGATTTATGATGATTTGCCTGTGAAAAATGGTGATTTTCCAAAGCTACGTTGAATAACCAAACGGTATTAAAAGAACTTCCTTGACATAATACATAAAAATGGAAACTATTATTTTGGCAAACTGCTATATCAAACAAGCAGAAAAACTAAGCAATGTTGGACTTGTCCTCACCAATCGTCTCTCATGGGTTTTCAATATGGTCAGGACCACGAACACCATGGATCTTTGACCCATTCTCTCTCTCCATCGCTATCAGGTCACCCTGCCCATCTTTGACCCATTGGTCAATAGCATCTTCCCAAGCTTTAAGACCGTACAACAACATAGCATAGAAGGACCTATAACAGCAAGCAACACTGTTGTTAACAAACTCATATAAAACAAACAGTTAAGAAATATTAGCAGAGCAAACATATACCCTCTGGTCAACTAACATAGCTATGCTATGCACAATCATCATGTTTCGTAAGTAAACTGTCTATAGATGGGATTCCATAGCTATAGTAGTTTACTCCAAACTGGAACGACCATCCAAACTGCATCCATCCGTGGCCCGGACCAATCGCAGGGAGCCAGCGATTGGAAGGGCACTGCCCACATCCTCCGCGGATTTGCGCGTAGGAATGGCCAAAGAAATATGGATTGATCAATGATTAATCTAAGGATACCCTCTGACCCTCTGGTCATCAAACATGGCAAATGAACATCTTCAAAACATGGAGGCTTCAACGGGGCTTCGATAAATGGCGGCTTTGCCATTTGCTACGTTTGATTACCAGAGAGTCAACTTACAGCCTTAATAATCAAGGGAAAAAAGGCTAGATGGCGCCTAAAAATGACGAACAACGACCAACATTGGCGGTTCCCGGGCTAAACAGTTGGGCCAACAACCAAGTCTGCGCTCCGGGAGGTGGGATTATAGAATTATAGATACTATGGACCACCGAATGCCCCAAATGTCAAAACTCTTATCAGGATGTATGCATCAACTGATACTGTGGATGGTTGAGAAATCCTGCACCAGTTGAAAACGGTGGTTTATCATGGTTGATCCCATTATTTACAGGGTTTCAACCATCCAAAGTGGTGCAGGATGTCTTCCATCCACCGTATTTAGGCTCATGCTGGGGACGATGAACAGGCATTTCCGAACTTTGACTGTTGGCGTCAAGCTTCCTCAAAAACATCTACCCGTTCAGAATCATCTCAGATAGAGGTGGAAAATAGAGACACTTCAAGCCGATAGCCGGATCTTATCAGATCTTACATAATCAGTATAACCTCGTACCCTCTTTTACTCATTAACTTCTTTGGACATCCAACACGTAATCATCGAAACTCATCACTTTCAAATATGTTCAATGTGGTTAAAACAACAATAAACCATTCCCCACTCATCACCATAGATAGGTGGTATGGTTTCCATTCCCAGTCATGGGTAGTTTATGGCATTGTTTTAACCACATTATTCCAATGATTAACCATTATTAACCATCATTAACCATCATTAGCCAGTATCCAACGCTATTCAACACCATTAACTATATTTTATTCTCATGTGTGTCCCAAAAAAATCCCACACGTCCCCGCGATTTTCCGATAAGTCAAACATCAACCGCTCCTTACTGCCTGTCTTCATGGCTAACTCCCCGCAAGCCCCAGAGACCTGTGGATGATCACGGGTCTCAATGGAGCTGGGGGGAAAACATCGCGAAATCTATGGAAATTGATGGGAAATATACGGGAAACCATGGGACAATATTGGGAAATATATGTAAATATGGGGAAACCTTGGCTAGATTTCATGGTAACACGGGACGCTTTTACTTTCAAATGCATGGTTACATTAGCTAATTTTTGTAATCTTTGCAGTTGCGATATATATATATAATCATATATAAGTATAGAGAAATAATGAGCCTTTTAGTCAGAGTTGTTGGTGCTACATGCTCATGCTGACACAGCTGTGCGAAACCCGAAATCATCGTCTCAACCCTGAAGGGCCATCATGATCATCCCACGAGATCAAAATGCGCGATGGGCATCTGAGATAACCCAAACATACATAAAATACATCAAGATATCCCAATTCTATAGTGACAAAACATGATATAACATAACAATATAAATACATCTCAAAGTGTCATATGAAACAGATACTGTCTCGCGCTCCCGCAGCTTTCTTTTTCCACAGCTATGCCTATGCTCAGTCAATTTCACCTGCAATCCTCAGGTTTGCTTTGGGTTGTCACGATGTGACACGTACATAGCCCCAGACCAGTTTCGCCACTGGTCAGCTGCCTGGCAACCCAGGCTGGAACCTGCTCTGCAGGAATCACCCATCCCTTAACCTAAGGGAGGGAAAGTCTCTCTTGGTCGCCCCAAGAGAGGATCCCCGATAGAGGCTATGTACTCGCCTGCCGTGCAGGCTCCCCTAACCTAGGCGGACATCTCCACGGGAGGTCGGCTCTTAGGGTTGGGAGGGTGGGGAAAGAAAACAGCAATGAATGCTATTTTGGTTCAAGTTTACTTGAGCCAAAATGGTAGCATTCATTGAAACACTTAAAGATGATACATGCACACCCAAGCCTGCCAAACTCAATGCATGGGTACATCTCAAAGTGTCATATGAAACAGATACTGTCTCGCGCTCCCGCAGCTTTCTTTTTCCACAGCTATGCCTATGCTCAGTCAATTTCACCTGCAATCCTCAGGTTTGCTTTGGGTCGTCACGATGTGACACGCACATAGCCCCAGACCAGTTTCGCCACTGGTCAGCTGCCTGGCAACCCAGGCTGGAACCTGCTCTGCAGGAATCACCCAATGCACTCAATTCCCAAAGCACTAAAGGTATTCGAAGGTGAGAATGACAGCTGCAAAGGGTAGCTGGAACAAGATTGTAGGGAGGTACGACGAATAAAACTCAAAACCATGGCATCGCCACCATGGATCATTGACGCCAAGTCGGCTGATGTCGTCAGCCCAGTTGCTCTTGCTCTGGACGTACTCCCAATATCCTTGGGCTCGCAGTGCAAACAGAGCTAGATGGATCAAATGACCTAGCTTCGCTAAGTCGGCATTGCTAGAACGTCCTCTCACTAGCGTCATGACGGCTGCTACGTTGTCCAAAAACCATAGGCCGTGTCGGTTTCGAAACAGATCAGGCCTTTCGACAAGGGCGTAGAGCACCATAGATAGTTCCAATTGGGCGATATGCGTCTCTGCAGGTTGCCAAAGTGTTCGGAGCTCTGCACAGTTGGTCGCGACAAAACTGTGACGAATTTGTGATCCGTCAGGCTGGAAAAAGATCAGATGAAAACCTCCTGAACCAGGATTGTCTGCTTCGACAGCTGCGTCGGAGGCTGCCAAAAAGCGCAGATGATCCAGGTGCAGAACGGGAAATTCCCGCTTTGGCTGAAAGCGCATAACCGCTTCGATCACCTCGAAGCATGCTTCAATCTCGGGAGTGATGGTCGAGGTTGTCTCGTCTTGCCTGGCTTTGATGGCCATGAGGCCGCCATATCCCACTCGACCGTAGATGCCCTGCTCCAGAAAATTGGCCAAGCCGTACAGCTTCGATGCTGCCCCTCGGCTGAAATGGCCAGTCACCCTGGCTGTTGCCAACATGTCACGTACTTTGTCATGGAGCCGTTCTCGAGCCCAAAACTGTACGTGCCCTGTTTGGTTGATGGAGCTGAGATCATGAGTCAATCCCAAAAAGGTACCGGTGCTCTGCATTGGTTGTTTCTTGTCCTCTGCAAAGGGGGAGCCGATAAGAGAACACAATTGATTCATGGCCCATTGGCCTGACCCTTTTGAGGATTGCAAGTCTGTAATGGTCGCATCATCAAAGTACAGGGATGTCAAAACTCGGCAAAAACGCCTGGCTAGTGCCTCCAATAGTCTGGAAAAACGGTTGAATGATGTAACCGCCAGCGGCAGTCCGAAGAGTAGCCCAGCGTAGACTTGGTATGCAGGGGTTTGCCATTCGTGATGGTACCACACCACCACGCAGCCCAGACTTTCCTGCAATGCCATAGGGCAATACCTGTATGCTGAAGGCAGATCTTCTTGTCCTGTTTCCCAGGCATCGTTCGCGAAGAAATCGGCCATCTCATCCTCTGTCCAACGATGCATTGCAAGGCGAATGTGCTGGGCAGGACGCAATGGACTGCACAATGTGAGCTTGTTAGCATCAGACGACAAGGCTGATTGTCCTCCGGTGTCCCCATTGTCGATCACACGCTGCTTGCCTGAGCTCTGTGTGATCACGCAACGCGGGATCAATCGATGGGCCTTGTCGCCAATGGCCCGCAGGAAATCTGTCCGTCGCAAGGGCTCTGTGCAGAAACCATTCGCTGCGTCCTCCAATGACTGCTGCAGGAGGAACTCATCATCCTTGCCTGCTCTCAGCTGGCCCAAGATGTGCTGATTGTGTTCCTGCCATCCCTCCAACACATCTGCCATGCTGATCACCTCAGCTGGCTGTTGGGGGAATATCCCATAAGGTGGTGCGTAGCCCACTGCAGGCAGCCCACGGATCAGACCATAGGGAAAGCTGGTGTCTGCCCATGATGTCAGCAGCATCAGCAATGCGATGAGCCCCACATCGCGGTGCCGTGTTACCTGCTGGATAGCCGGCTCTTGGAAGGATCGCAAGTGGAGGGTCACCCCCTCCCAGCGTCTCTTCAGCTCTCGCATGGCCCCGACTGCCTGCTGTCGCCACGGGCGCAACTGCTGGCCATGTGCCCCATAGGCATCTGCTACGAACTCCAGGTCTAAGTCGACGACTGGGAGGTCTTCGTAGGGCAACGGGTGCTGGGCTCGTTGGACTGCTTGGTTGAAGTGGTCCTCAGGATCCAAGTTGAACGGCAGCAGTGGGGGCAAAGCGGCACGGTGTGTCATCGCACCCACTTGGCACCCGTCCCCAATCCGTGCAAGCTGCCTCACTGACCCGGCAGCCAGATGCGGGACTAGGGGCCCGTCCCAAGCTTCTCCTCGCTCTGCAAGCCAAGTGGCATATGAGCAGAAGGGCGGGCTGTTGATGAGGTCTTCAATCATTGCAAACTTGTAGTTCTTGAACCAGTGCTCGGGGAAAAGCTTTTGGAATGCCAATACCAGTGCTTCTTGGCTCATCATGGGTAGGGCTACCCCCCTGGGAATAGCCTGGATCCCTTGCAACAATGCCACAGTCCTACTCCATCGGCCATCGGTGCCCCGCTGCATTGGGTCACCCCCAGGGGCGGTGGCATCGAAGAAGAGGCCAATGAGCATGTCCGCTTCGCACAGGTGCTCCATGGGGCAGTCGCACGCCAGCTCCATATTGCTAAGCTCATGCAAGGCGTCCCACAAAGGTGATGTTCGAATATGGACAATGTACCTGGCCGGCCATTCACCGGCTTCGCAGTTGTGGCCCGGTGTCCATGGCGATTTCCACTTGGTCGTCGATAGGCGATGATGAAAGCTGCCTCGGCCGACGTAGATGGTCTTGCGTGGTAGCTTGTTGTTCTCGATCATCACCTCCTTGACGAGCCTTCGGACCGGTAACCCCGATCGTTCAGCCCTCAAGGATTCTGTGAGGCCCAGCGTCACCGCCAGTGGTGCCATTGCCCACTCCCGCATTGCACGCGGGTCCATATCCAGCCAATGTTCACGGCGTCCGACTGACATGAACGTGGGCATGCGTGGGACATGCAGGACGGCTAGACCTGTGCGGACTGCCCACCAACTAGCCGACACTGCAATGGCAAAGGCAAGGACTGCTGTGTACTCTGCCTCTTCTTTGGATGGGTAGAACCGCTGGCCGTCGGAGGTGTAGGGGGTCCATTCCTGTGGGTCGTGCACATGGTGGCAATTGGCTGGGGGCCAGCGTTGGATCTCCTCCACATTGTGTCGTAGCACTTGATGCTTGCAACGCGCCCCACCCAAAGTACATGCCGCGTAGGCTGTGTCGAACCATTGTCCCGATTCCCACATAGTCACCTCTGTGGACGTCCACCAGTGCAAGGAGCGGGCAGGGTTTTCACGCACACTGCCTCCCCCCCTATCCCGCAACTTCTGAATTTCTCCCAAGACATAGTTGCAGGCTTTGTTGTCAAGGTCGACTCTTTGGGCATCCCGGCTGTTGAGGTGAGGCAGGCCATCAGGGTAGACCTCGGATCGAAGAGGACCAGGGGCTGGCCGCCCGTCTTCAAACTTCCTGGGGATCTCCCTGGCCCTGCTCTTTGTCGAACAGTCGATAGCTGCCGCTATGAAGATCACCTCTTCAAGCTGTTTGCTCAGGGAGTGTTGCCGGCGCTCATCTGACAGGTCATGGCTGTCATCCAACAACCAATCCACTGTAATGCATTGCCACCCGCAACTGATGAATGCTTTGGTGAGGGGTGCGTTGGGACCTGCCATGAGATCTGCCATAAGAGGTCGCCCCTCTTGCGGCTCTAGCTCATCTGACCCAAAAGAGGCAGCCGCCTCCTCTTCTGGGGCGTGTCAACGCTTACCAGTGCAATTGGCTGCACCGTGGTTGAACGCTCCACATACCCGATCTTTCCTGACAACTGCTCCGCATCGATGGGCTCCCTGAGGACATGGTTTGGCCTTGCAGCCGCCTCGTTGAAATTGCGGGCAAAGTTTGGTACCATCCTTCATTGCCGTCGCCACGGGTTTGCCATTGATCGGCTTGCCCAACTTCAAGGGTGATGTGCTTGGCGGCACCTTAGATGGACTTGCAGTAGAGGCTGCGGTGGGGGCTGCACTCTTCCTGTCCGGGGTAGCAGGCCCTGGTGCAGACCAATGTGCGTCCCTGGACGTGTAGATCTCGCTGATCACCTGTCCCAAGCTCATCGTAGACTCACGAAATTTGGACACCCACTCACTGCGTTCCTCCACGTCTTTGGCCTGGAGCCATTGCATGCGCTGTGATGCAGGCAAACTTGCCACACTGCGCTTGGCTCTGAAGTAGTACTTGTAGACGATGTCCATGGGGACGTTGACAAACTTGACTGTATCGGCTCCTAAGTTGAGCTCTTGCGCGGCATCTGGTGCTCCGGTCACCCCAGAGCACCCTGCCATGGCATAAGCCAACATCAGGGTGAACAACCTGTCCAGGTAGTTGTCGACATCATGGGTAACCACCTCCTCATCGTCGCCATCTTCCAAGAACAGTCCTTCGCTGAGTTTGCGCTTCTTCTGCGATGTAGTGAGCTGGAATTGAAGGGTTTTCACTCTCCATATGTTGTACACGCAAAGCATGCGCTTCTGCATCTCTCTGGCGACTCTGGAGATGGTGGTGTCTGCTGGGTGGATCTCTGGGGGGAAGCGCATCTTGTAGCGTCTCCAAAACTGCTGCTTGGTGTCGCGCAGCTCGGTCTCCCCAAGCATGGTGTCCAAGTCCGACAGTGCAATCTTGGATCGATCCTGCTCCACCTGACGATAGTAGAGTCCCACTGCGGCCCATGCTCTGCGGACTCGAGCCGTCATCAGCAGTGCCTTATCCCCCAGGCCCAGCTTAGCAACCCAGGGCTCAATGGCTTGCTCCGATGCCCAGAGGAAACGAAACTCTTGCAAACTTTCGACGCCCAACCGGAGCAGGGCTGTAATTACCCCATCATCCAACGAGAAGTTGTCACCCAACTTCCTTAGGATTTCCTCTGGGGAACCCTTTTCCAGTGGGACTTTATCAGTCTCCATGGCCTATTCTCGAGGACACCCCTCTAGCTAAGGCCCAGGGATCCCCTCCCTTTGACTGAAAACTGCGCCTCGGGTCTCCCCCGTGCGTTGTGCTGGAACAGCCTGGCTTGGCATGAAATAAATGGACCCTGACATACACTGATGTGAAATCTGGACATGTGTACAACGCACAGCAATGTTGCGACCTCACATGACATCACCTTCATGCCGCCACAGAGCTATGGTACACTAGACTATCTGAGGTCCCCCTCCCAGATGGTCTTGTGCTTTGTCATGAAAGGAAAAACTTGAAAAACACAACGAAAGGACATGAGGGCACGGCACTTGCTCAGTGGGCACCCCACTGAAAGTCACCTGGCTCTACTATTTTCCTCTCGCGCATGATGTTACTGCTGGGGGCGGTCATGCAGGCTGGATTGAAGCTCTTATCCAAGCCCCGAGCTGATGAATTCGGCTCTCCATGGCCGGAACGGGCCAGTGCTGCTGATCAGCGCAAAGGCCAAAAATTCGGCTTGGGCATCTTAGGCAGGCGGCCACCATGACGCTGGCGCTCGACGGAGGCACTGGTCACACCAGGGGCGCTCCCATGCCAGAGCTTCAAAGACGTCCGTGGACATGTATGGGTTCACCAGGCGCTTCGCCTTCCCATCGGCCTGCTTGTGCTGGCACAAGGTGATGCCGTCCTCGACCGTGACATGGGTGCTGGACCTCTCCGTAGCTGCATATCCCTGCGGCTCGGGGTGCTGTGTTCCCACCGCGGTGTCCTGGAAGGTCTTGTGCAGCCACTTCCGCATGCCTTGGTCGCGAATGACCTTGTTCAGCTCTGTATCCCTGCGGCTCTCCACGTAGTGGTTGGCATCCTCAATGGACTCGCCGGCCAGCAATGCACGGCAGAGGATGCCTAAGAAAGCACCCCGGTGTCGCCCCTTGATGCAGTGCACCACGACGTTGTCGCCGTGCCAAACAGTGTTCTTGACGGCCGGCCACACGTCTGTCCACTGTTCGTTGCGTTCCTGGCTGTATGCCGCCGCGAAGGTCATCAACTGAGCTCCCGGGAGGGTCACCCCCCCCCGGCTCTCAGGACCATTCGGGAAGCAGCAGATCTGCAACGCTGTCTTGGGGAACTTGTCCACCGTCTGCCTCATTGGAAGTCCTGCCAGGTAGATGCCACCACCCTTCCGGGATGTCCAGATGCAAGTCGGGGCCTGGGCTGTCCCTGAGCCCACACCCAACCGCTCCAAGTGGAGGTCCAAGGTGTCTCCTGCTGCCTTGCCATGGCCTTTCTTTGGCATGGCCTTGATCTGTGGCTTCCCAGGAGCGGCCAAGCGCTTCGGCGTTGTGGTTGTAGCCCTGGACTTCGCAGCTGTGGCCGGTGGCTTAGGTGTAGTGGCTGCAGCCTTCGGAGGTGTCTTGGGGGCTGCAATGGCTGGCGCCTTGGGCGGAGTCTTGGGTGCAGCCTGACCTCGGGCTTTCTTGACAGCTGCGCGCATCACCTCGGCCATCTCGTCGTCAGTGGCACCGCTCGCCGCGGTCCTCTTCCGGCCAAAAGTGGCCTTCTCCCCCACGGCTGCCGGCACCAAGGTGGCCGATGGCTTGGGTGCCGCTGGCACTGCTGTTGCGGCCAACACCGCCCGCTTGATGTTGCAGACGCCTGCACCGTGCTTGCCACCACATGCCCGTCCTGACTTTTGTAGAATGGCACACAAGTGCACTCCGAAGGGGCAGGAGTCTGCCGGATTCGGGCACTCGTCCGTCTGGAACTCCGGGCAAATGGCCTTACCATTCTTCAAAGTGGCCGTCAGCACCTTGCCATTGAGTTGATCAGGCATCTGAGGTGCCGGTGCGGCTACGGCCTCTTGCCGGGCTTGCTGTGCCGCTTCAACAAACTGCTGTGACAACTTGAGCCTCTTCTTCACGTCCTGGAAGCTATGTGCAGAGGCCCAAATAGGTTGGCGGTCTTGTCGCAGCAACCTGTCAGCTTCAGTAAGGCCATGAGCTCGGGCTGCATCTAGCTCTGCCTGCGGGATCGCCTCCCACAGCAGGTTGCTAGCGAGCTTGGCCGTAGCGCCCCAGATCAGGGATTTCACCTTGACCGACGCGGCGTATTTTGCCGAAGAATAGTGAAATGCCATCGCCCCCACCTCTGGTTGCTCACTCTTGTTTTGCCAGTCGCCCAGGGCTGCCATTTCTTCAGGCCTGCATCCTAACAACTGGGCCACCGTGGGTGCAAGCCTCCTCCAGCTGTAGGTGGTCAGATCTTCTGGATTGTCGAGGAACACGGACATTTCCTGTTGCATCGTCTCTTGCACTTCTAGGATCGTCCATGGGCGCCCTTCGTCCGAAAAACAAAGGCCTGCAAGTCTCTGCCTTGCTGGTGCCAGCGTCCTGTATGCCTCCAGCACTTCCTTGGCCCAAAAGAAGCCGTTGGCGAATGTGGCCGGCACCGCAAAGTCGAAACCTTCGCGGGCATGCTTTTGTTTTCCCTTAGGGCACCTGCAATGGAGGAATGCAGCGGTGAGGCGCCGAGGTTCTGACCGCGCGATGTGCGCATACCTCAAACAGCCAAACGACATGATCCAAGGAGCCAGAAGAACTGACCACCTCTCATCGCCGACCGCGTGCAACTCCGTGATGCGGTCCTCCAAGGCCTGCACTAATGGCGGCTCCACCACCGGTGCTTGCCCACGCTGCCCAGTCGCCCTGGGTGTTGTAGGCACTTGCAAGTTTCCCAGCTCCATGTCTTGGTCGGCATTCTTGTTCATCCATTTCAAGGCTTGGAGTGCTCGTGCTGGCGCCTGGGTGTGGTTGAGGAACTGATCCAGGTCGACCATTCCAGGAGGAGCGGGTCGCCCCCGACTCTCCAAGAAGGCCCTCAGCTCCAACCAGGTGTTGACCACTCGGTCAATGGTCGCCTTCTCCGCGTCCTTCACCTTCTTCTCGGCGATCCTCTTGCACGTTTGTTTCCATTCGGCCTTGAGGGTGTCTGTCAAGATGCCAGCTGGTTTGTATGCGCCCATTCCGACAAACATCGACACCAAGCCGTTCACCCGCTTTTGGACGGCCTCATCCAGGTTCTTGGTGACGTTGACGGCCTTGGGCTTTTTCTTGTAGATTGTCTTGCGCACAGGGCGCAGAGTGACGGAACCCTTGGGGTTGTCCTCCACGACTTTGGCCCCAGCAGCAAGGAGGTGCTCTTCCACCCTTGCTCTTGTCTGCAGCCAGTCATCTGCTACGTGATGGCCAGCTAGTCCAACGACTTGATCGTAGTCGGTGTAGGCATAGGCGAAGTCGTTGTCGTCCAGGAGGCCTTCGTTCTCCCTCCATTGACGCGCACGCTGTGCAGCTATCATCATCAAGGAGTCGGCTGCTCTCCATCCCGGTTCAGGGTCACCCCCTGACGAGGACGAAGCTGCCGCTTGAGCTGCATAGTAGCCTTTGCCGCCTGATGCCATGGCGCTGCACCCTAACAAGATTGCTAAGGTGCGGAGAGCAAAAAGATGCTGCGGTGACTTCAGAGGTGCCTCCTCTGTCATAAAATCAACCTGCAGCAAACATCTTCTTACGTCCTCCACAAGTGCTGCATGGCTCACGCCAGGTGAAGCAGTCACTACACATCCCGACGCAGCATGCCCAGCACACGCGCCTGGTGGGATCTCCGCACTCTGTGCAGGCGGTGCCCAGCTGAAGCATGCCTGCATCCTGGCATTCCAGCCATCCACATAGCGCTCGATGTGCCCTGGCGCCTTCTCTCCCCCAGGCCACCCAGGGTCGCCCCCTAGGTGCTCTGGGGAAATGCCGCGGCTCGAGGAAGACCGGTAGGAGCTCGTGAGGGCCTGTGCATCTGAGCCAGCTCCTCCATTGATCGAACAGCTCCCCCAAGCCCAGTTGCCCAGCGTCGCCCGCTGAGCACCTGAGCTGCAACCCGTAGAGATCCTGGGGCACGATGTCAGCGGCCACTTTGTGCTTCGTATAGGCAGCGACCAGCAGCAGGTCCATGGGGTCCTGGTGCTGGTAGTAGTACGCCCAAGCATCCGCAGGCGCCACATCATCGGGCAGCACAACGCCACGGCTGTTCCACAAGCCGAGCCACGGGAACTTGAACCCCCCCACATGAGCTGCGCAACGCTGGCAGTCATCAAGGCAACAGGGTAGCTTCGGCAGGGGGGGGAAAAGCTCTGAATCTGTCCCAGTCGTGATGACGTAGGGGGAATGCAACACTTCAATGCCATGCATCCAGCATGTGTATGCTGCAGCATCAGAGCCCTCCCGCGCCAGCCTTTCCACGTGGCTCTTGAACTCCAGGAAAGCAGCAGCATGAAGGATCTTCGCCTCAGTGGCTGCCGGGATATCGATTCCTGGGAGTTTGCGCTGCATACAAGGTCGCCCCTTGTATATAATTTGAACCACCCAATCAAGGTCTGGAAAGGTCACCCCTTACCAAGACCAAGAAAGAAAACAGCAATGAATGCTATTTTGGTTCAAGTTTACTTGAGCCAAAATGGTAGCATTCATTGAAACACTTAAAGATGATACATGCACACCCAAGCCTGCCAAACTCAATGCATGGGTATATATATGTGTGTGTGTGTTCACTGGAATGAGAGTTATAAGATACTTGTAAGATTCTGTAGTTCATTCAGTCACTTTTCTTAATTTTGAGATAATTCAGCTTCACACTACGCTTTTCATAGCTACGACAGATTTTGTTCTGAGACCAGCCTTGACCTCCTGGAGAAGGAGCTCGAGTGCAGTGGTAGCCGTCCTCCACCTGAGCCACGTGGCAATGTGAACCACTGCAGTGCCATTGCATCAGGTGGTTATGTAGTGTTATATATGCTTACAGAATACGTTCGTATGCGTATGGTATTGTATGGTCCTTTAATGTCCTCTATGAGTTGTTTCTGAGTTAGAACCATATCATGATTATGATAATTATATATATAATATAGAACCTATGATCTTACGATATTTTACGAGATTTTACGTCATAAGTCACGAGTCATGGCACACGGCATATGCCGTGGCAACTCGCCTGGCAAAACTGGTTGCAGCCATCCCAGGGGACGAGATTTCCATCGTCGCAGCCTTCTCCGTGAACCTGGTGACGGTCGCGTCGCTCTGAAAGAACAGCAGCCCTCCAGCCCTCCAGCCCTCCCTTCACAATCTTCACAGTCCCAAAATGTCCCAAACTTCAGAAATGCTCAGAGAATCTCTGAGATGTTTTCATCTCAATTCCACTTCCGATTCAATTCATCTGATCCATGCAAGATTCCACCTCGAAGCCATCGCCACAGATCGGCTTGCATTCAGACCTGACCATACCAGGAGAGTAAAGCATCCATTTTTGCAGCAAATTTTCTGTCTGAGATTGAGACGGTGAAGTCAAGGTCCCACCAAGGCATTCAAAGCCAGGTTCGAGTTGACAGTCGGAGGAACAGCCATCCTGCGAACAAAGTGAACGAAAAGTCCAGCATATACAAAAAGGGTGAGGAAAGAGATGATAGTAGAGAGCGGATATGTGTAGTAGTATGTAGTTACATATGACAGCTTCCTTACTAGAAGAAATGAAACCCAGCTTATACCGCTTATACCAGCAGCGCCCGCAACACTAGTAACACTGGTAGTTGCTGCACTGGTTTCCATTCAGATTTTCGCTGTCCTGATCCCAGTTGTTGCCATCATCACAAGCCTCTGATGGATGTTTTCGACCATCCTTGGTATGGTAACGGAGGACATCCAAAGGATTTCCAGTTTGGGATGCAAGGTATGCGGTCCGAAAAACCAAAGATTCCAAAGCTGCCAACCTGGGTCCATGGCTCCACATCGAATTTGGCAAACCGAACGCAGAAAGAAACTGCTGTAGGAACACCTCAGCAAAAAAAGTGTGAGAAAATGTTTGCCATGCTATGCTTAGATGATCTAGATGGATACAACTCAATCAAGAGAGTCAAGGCCCCAAGGATGTGTATATAAGCAGTGTAAGTCTTGGACTCGTAGAGTGCTTCAACCTTGCAGTCTGGACTGCACCCATCACCGGGCCTCAGATCCGGCCACCGATCCAAATAGAAGACACAGGTCAAAGGGTCAAAGGGGTTGGACCAGGACAGGATGCAAGACATCGTTGCAAGACATTGAATCCGGCCGAAGAGATAGAGAGAGAGAGAGAGTCAGAGTCAGAGTCCTGCAAGTTTTTCTAAACCAGTGACCTATCTTAATTAAGGTAAACGTCTGTCATTGTCACATAAGCTCATGACAGAACAAGAAAGAACAAAGTAATATGTGATCGGGGAACCCACTTCAAGCTGCTGGTTAATTTATGGGTGATTTCAAGCTGCTGACAAGTTGTTGTTGTCGTCACACTCTTCCATGGGCGAGATGACAATTCCGTCCCCGCAAACAGGACTGCAAACCTGCAGATGCACAGTGAGGAATCAACTGCAAGTCAAAACTCTGGAGGACCAATATCAAGACATATCAAGACATATAGATACAAAATTTGAATAAATACAGTATGTAATATGACAGCTGATGATATTATTCATATTATACAGGTCACAGTCACACATATATATATATGTATACTTTCAAAGCAATGATGTTCAGTGCATGCCTGTTCGAGATCATCAGCTACGTGCATCTCTGCAGCTCAAGGGTGGGCTCAGGCATTGCCCAGCGGAGGGTGGGACATTTTGAGCTTCGCTGTCAGCCATAAAAAGGTGCTACGATTGGTGTTTGTGCAGGGCACATAGGTGTTTACAGATCAGGGATCTTTCAACTACATCTCAGTGTGGATCTTCCTTCAGTTGTTGGATAGAGAGGGATTTGGGTATCTCTCAAGGATCGGCCTCCCTACCAATCTTGAGATTGGTAGCGGAGCGCCTGGTCGACCGCTCCAGCAGGGACCTAGCTCCAAGATCTTTGAGGACAAGGACAAGGAGGTGAACTCTGTTTGGACATGAGTGAGACATCAGGCGGGGATGCCGCCTCCTATGTTCCAAAGGAACTTGCAAGCCTGGTTCCGAGTTTTGATCCGTCAACAGATAATGTGGACATCTGGACAAGCAAGGTTGAACTTCTTTTGACCACGTGGCCTCCTTCCAAGTTGAATGAGTTAGCAACAAGACTGATTTTGGGATGCAAGGGCACGGCATACCAGAAACTACAGCTGCTCCGACATGAGGTCCTTACAAATGATGAAAAAGGGATTCAACGTTTGGTGGAAGTAGTTGGGGGGACTTGGGGACAAGTGCCAATTGAGAAGAAGTTTGAACTGGCGGAACGTGCACTGTTTCGCAGCATCCAGAAAGCCGATGAGAGTTCTGATTCATATCTTTCGAGATGTGATGTGATCTGGACAGAACTGCTGTCCCGTAAAATGTCACTCAGTGAACTGCAAGCATACATCGTTCTTCGAGGGAGCAAATTGCCCCCTGAGGACAAGAAACGGGTGATTGTAGAATCCAAAGATGCTTCAGATAGCTCCTTGACCATGAAGAACGTGACAGCAGCCATTCGACTCCTTGGGTCAGGTTTTTTTCAAGATTACACTGGAATCCGAAGAGACAAAGTCGGAAAGACGTATGATCACACTGCTTTGCATATGGATGATGAACCTGAGCATGAACAGGAAGCCTTCGTCCTGCAAGATGATCTGTGTGAAGATGACATTCTTGAGACACTGGCCGCTGAGAATGATGAAGATGCGATTCTTGTGATGCAATTTGAAGATTCGATTTCAGAAACGATCCAATCCGATTCAGAGTTAGCTGCATACTACTCCAATTACCAAGAGGCCAGACGCCGCTTGAGTGAAAGGGTGAAGGTTCGTGGCTTTTGGCCAATCAATCGCCGCTCTGATAAGGGTTTTGGAAAGAAAGGAAAAGGAAAAGGCAAAGGCAAATCGCCTTTCTCTGGTCCAGGTTCTTTGGCACGACGCATTGCAAATTCGTTTTGCCGAATCTGTATGCAGAAGGGTCACTGGAAGAATGAATGTCCACAGCGTGCCGGTGGAAATTCAAGCAGTTCCAACTCCAATCCAGCTGCCAATGTTGCCCCGACCTCTGTGGTCATTGCCGAAGAAGTGCCTGAGGAGATTGCCCATTTCACCATCGTGGATGATCAGGACCCACAAGCCGAACAAGCCTGTTTTGGGGTAATGACTTCTCAAGGGGGTAACCGTAGGACCGGGGATAATCGGGGTAAGATAATGATGGATAAACTTCAGTTTGCTGAACGTTTTCACCTTCAGTGGAAACGCCACGACAGGACCAAGAAATCATCTGAAGCCCGAGTGCCCATCCGATCCGAGTTAGAGCAACAGTCTCTGACACCTGCGCCTGCCTGCCCCGAGTCAGAGCATATGTCTCTGAAGCCATTGCATCCGTCCGAAGCTGCCGTAGACACCCAGATCTGCGACGTTCATTTTGCAACAGCAGGAACTGTAGGAATAGTTGATCTTGGAGCTTCTCAAACTGTGATAGGTGATGCCCAAGTTAAAGAACTGATTCAGAACCTGCCTGAAAGGATCCAAAGCCAAATTCAAAGGACCACTTGCAATTTGACGTTCAGGTTCGGGAACCAGCAGACTCTCACCAGTAGACATGCCTTGTTGCTGCCGCTGGGTCATGCCAAGTTTCGCATAGCAATCGTTCCAGGTAAAACTCCATTTTTGCTGTCAAGTTCGTTTCTCAAAGGGATCAAAGCGGTAATTGACACTGATACTGGGGTTTTGTGGAGCAAATCATTGAACAAAGAATTGATGGTATCCCAGTCAAGCAAAAATTTGTTCCTCATGGACATCAGTCAACTATGGCAAGGACCCAATGAAGAACCAACAGTACAGAAATCTAGTGCGACTGGATTTACTTGTCTTCAGGTGCCAATCCAAAACACAGTCAGCAGTCCGATGCCAGAGTCGTCCGAGAGTGCAAGTCCAGGGTTGTCACCAGAGAAGGTCAATCAGGTCACAGGTGAAGATTCATGTCAGGAAATTCAAGATCCCGCAGGGTCCATGACAGAGAGTGCAAACAATCGCAATCACATGACCATGCATGGTAGGCCTCATGATGCTCCTCACAGTTTTTCACAACCAAGCAGTAGCCTGTGTGAAGCCGACGCTCAGCACATAAGTGACGTTCACCATGTCCAGCGTGGCCACCAAGTTGACTCAGTATCGCGAGGGGCAGAAGAAGACCGAGTCCAAGGACGAGCTGGGACGCATCCGGGAGATGACCCTGGAGCAATTGGCCAAAGAACGCATTGCGTTCGGCAAGGCCAAGATGGGACAGACGTTTCCCGAAGTGTTCGGGGACCAATCATGGACCGACTGGTTCATTCGAGCTTACGAGAAAAGCCCGAAGCCTCAGCACCAGATGTATGTCCAGTACGTCCTGAAGCGTCTGGATCACGAGATCGCCCAGGATATGAACAAGAACCAGACCAAGAAATCCGAGAAGATGAAGGAGTGCCGAGCCACCGCCTCGGCCGACTCCGATGTGTGGGATCAGATCTCAGAACTGGATCCAGTGGAGACCTTCTTCGAAATGCCAGCTCCGGCCAAGATTCAACAGGTGGAGGAACAAGTGGGAAATCTCTCCATGGAGAACAAGCAGTTGGCGAGTCGCATCACGAACATGGAGATGGCCATGCAGGAGGTTCTCATGCATGTACGTCAACTGAGTGTGAAAGCCGAGCTGTAGAGAGTGCCTGTTCTGCTGATGTTCACGTGCATGATCGCGATGTGGACTTGGATTTTGATTTCACTCCTAATCAAGGGCACAATAGTTTCAAAGCCCGGATTCAACGTGATGTCCGAAAGTTTTCCAAAGAACTGCATGACATTGTCATCCAAGTCCGATCCAAGCCAAGATGTCAGCAGCCGAGACTTGATTTGCTAGAAGTCATGTGTTCTGGGGAGAGTGAACTCACCAAACAAATGCAGAGGCTTGGAGGAAAGGCACAAAGGTTTGGTCGTTTGCAAGGTGATCTCAACACAGTGGAAGGCCGTAGGCGACTTTTCACCATCTTAGCCACCCAGCAACCAAAACATGTATGGGTAAGTCCTGAATGTGGTCCATGGTGTCAATGGAGTCAATTCAACATGAATAGGTCTCTTGAAGGGTGGGAACAAGTGATGAACAAACGAGAGCAACAGCTTTGGCAGATTTCCTTGGCAGTGGTTTTGTATCGTTTTCAGAAAGAACATCATAACCATTTTGACTTGGAACAACCTCGTGGATCAGCACTCATGAAGACACCGGGAATGCACGAGATTCTCCAAGGGACTCTCTGGAATGAGTTTGACATGTGTAAGGTGGGGGATCTCCGAGATCCACAGACTCATGATCCGATCCGCAAAAGGATGGCTGTTTGCTCCACATCCGTGGACATGCATGTTGCGCTGCATGGCAAGATGTGCAATGGTGAACACCACCATCGGAACATCGCTGGAAACACAAAGATCCATGGTGTCACAGTGAAGTTGTCACAGTTCACCGAACTCTATCCCCAAAAATTTGCAAAGCAGGTTGCCAAGATCATGCTCCATGACCAAGGTCAGCGATGTTATGCCATGGTTGGTGAGACAATCGACGATCATCCCACCAAACGCCGTCGATTGGGGAGTAAATTGAGCCCTCAAGCCATTGCCGAAAGATTTGCTGAGCCTCCGGAAGCCACCATCACCTGGTTGTCGGCAATGAAAGTTGCTGATCGCACCGCACCACGGGTTGGAACTCAAGTTGTCGAAGCCGGCGAATTGTTTGAACAAGTTCAAAGTTTGTGTCCTCAACATCATGTTCGCCACATTGTGTTGTGTCGAGGTACAGATCGATACGTGGGACCCAACAGAGCCATTCCACCAGGGTTTGCTCCTTTACGTAGGCAAGTTTGTATCAAGCGCCGATCTGAAGATCTTCATGTTGATGACTGGGAGGCCTGGGAAAACCTTTCTCAAAGGGGTCTTCGTAGGAAGGGGCAATCAGCCCGGGTCAGCATGACAGTGTTTGCATCAGTCAAAGAACCTGAGGTGCCAAGTTCAGCTGTGCCCGTTCACACGGGTGATGGTAGTGTTTCCCCGAGTAGTCACCGGCGACCGCTGGAGACAAAAGGTGCAAGCCAACCACCTGCTGCCAAGCGTATGCATCATAATCCAACTGGGAATGGACCAGAGACAGCCAGTACCACACCAAGACCACAAAACCTTGATGCCACTCCCAATGCCGACATCAACTTGAAGCCTCACCATAATAACCCTGAATTGAATAACCATAACCTCCACCCCATAAGTAATCCTGATGACAATGGTAGAAATAATTCTGAAGTTTCCCATGAGTCCAGTGAAAGAACGGCAGAAACTGAGACATCAGAGGTTCCCCATCAAATCGTTGATTTAGCCAGCCAAAAGCATGGACCAGAATTTTTACAACTTGACCGTGATGAGCAGAGTTGGCTTTTGAAATTGCACCGCAATCTTGGCCACCCTGGTCATGCAAAGCTGACGGAATTTTGCCGACAGTTGCAGTGTCCTGAAAGGATTCTCAAAGCCATTCGAGACATCCAATGTTCCGTATGTCAGGAGAGCAGGGGTCCAGTCATTTCTCGACCAAGTGCGATTCATGAGCCATGCGATTTTGGGGATGTTGTTTCTATGGATGGTATCACGTGGACGAATTCCCAAGGAAGTCAATTTCACTTTTATCATTTTCTAGATCAAAGCACCATGTTCAACACTGCCGTTGTATCGCCAGGTCATACAACTGATCATGCCTGCAGAGCCCTGTTGACAGGATGGTTCAATTGGGCTGGACCTCCAAATCTCCTGTGCGTAGATGCTGCAACGGAGTTGAACTCAGATGAATTCAGCTCCTTTCTCCAGAGACACAGCGTGAAATGCCGAACCTGTGCTGCCGAAGCCCATTGGCAAAATGCACGTACAGAGCGTCATGGCGGCATCTTGCAGTTGATGTTAAACAAGGTTGACCTGGAACAACCGATCACCACCTATGAACAAATGTCAGCAGCTCTTAGCCATGTAACCAGTACAAAGAATCAATGGAGCCGACACCGGGGTTTTCCTCCAGAAATGTTGGTTTTTGGAAAAGGGGTGCGGGTACCAGGATCAGTGACCTCTGATCCAACTGTTGCCGCACATGCTGCTGCTCTGTCAAATCAACCTGACGGAATGCGCTTTCGACAGGATCTGGCCCTCCGAGAATCCGCAAGAAAGGCATTTGCCATGGTGGATAATGACCAGACTCTCAGAAGGGCCATTGTCCAGCGGAGCAGGCCACATAGAGGGTTCTATGAAAAGGGTGAGTGGGTCATGATGTGGAAGAAGAAAGGTGAGGCAGAAGGATCATGGATAGGGCCACTACAAGTAATCATCCAAGAAGGTCAAAACACTGTTTGGGTAACACGCCATCACAAACTGTACCGAATTGCACCAGAACACCTCAGAAGCTTGATGGCCATGGAAGAACACCGATATCAACCCAGTTCCACGGCAATTGAATCCAGAGATCAATCATCAATCAGGCCTGCCCATGGTGGAGTTCAATTTCATGACATGATGCCTCCTCAACCCGTAGATGACTCACAGGGCCAGAACCATGCCATTCCAAGTGCCTCAATGCCGGAAGTAGAGCCAAGCGTGACCTTGCAAGCTCCGATGTCAAGTAGCCCTTCGGGACAAAATGTTCCTGAGTCACCTCATGACCAACCTGACACCGAACCTGAAATTGTCTCAATTCCATCAGAAAACCCAAATGACAATTCCAACCATACAACCACTGAAAATACACCAGCTTTTGAAATCCCAGTGCCTGAAACATCAGATGAGGAAGATGGTTTATATGCCCAAGAATATCCAATCTATACTCTTCATGAAGAACAAGCTTTCCGTTTTGAAGTTGACATCAATCAAAAAGATATCAATCAGTGGAAGGAAGAAGTCCGTCCATCTGAAATGGCTTTCTTGGTATCAGCTGCAAAACGCCAGCGCAGTGAAGTGAGAATCTCAAATCTTAGTCCTGCAGAAAAACAAATGTTTGCAGAAGCTAAGACAAAAGAAGTCGAGAGCTGGCTTTCCACTGAGACAGTCTCAAGGGTGTTGCGTCACCAGATTCCCAAAGAAAGCATACTTCGATGTCGATGGATACTCACTTGGAAAGAAGCCGATGAAACCAATGCGGAAACCAAGTCGACATCCATGCACCCAAGTCGTAAGGCCAAAGCACGATTGGTGGTGTTGGGTTTCGAAGATCCAATGGTAGATCAGATTCCACGGGATAGCCCTACGATGTCAAAGTTGTCACGTGTTTTGATACTTCAACATGCTGCCAGTTTGGGTTGGGACATTCACAGTTTTGACATCAAGACGGCGTTCCTGAGGGGTACTGAACAGCAATCACGATTGTTGGGCATGGAACCACCTGAGGAGATGAGGACAAAAATGAAACTGAAACAGAATGAGATTGTGCAGTTGCTTAAAGGAGCTTATGGCCGAGTTGATGCTCCCTTTCTTTGGTTTCAAGAACTCAAACAAAGCCTCGAGTCCTTAGGATTTGTTTCTGCACCGTTTGATCCATGCTGTTTTGTGCTTAGGAATGAGAACCAGCAACCCGAGGGAATCCTTGGCATACATGTTGATGATGGTTTGTGCTGTGGATCCTCCAAATTTCATGCAAAACTCTTAGAACTTGAAAGAAAATATCCGTTTGGTAGCAAGAAAAGGAGAGATTTCACGTTCACAGGGTTGAAAATTTCTCAGAAACTGGATCAATCTATTTGGGTTAGTCAAGAACAGTATGTCAAAGATATACATCCAATTAAGATTGCCAAAGAACGAAAATTGACTCCGACGGCACCTGTCACTGAAGAAGAGCGTCAGGGACTGAGAGCACTTGTGGGATCACTACAGTATGCCGCAGTCAACACAAGACCGGATATTGCGTCCAGGCTCGGATGGTTACAATCACAAATCAACAAAGCAACCATTGCCACTCTCAGTGAAGGTAACAAGATACTTCATGAGACCAAAGTCCATTCAGATGTAACTATCAAATTCCAACCTATTCCCGTTAACGACATTCGATTTGTAGCATTTTCCGACGCTTCATTCGCATCCAGCAAAAATCCTGACTCACATCAAGGAATGATGATCATGGCCAGCCATAAAAAGATTGCTGAGAACCAAAGCTGCCCAGTGAATCCTCTCATATGGCATTCGAAGAAGATACAAAAGGTTGTAGTCAGTACGTTGTCTGCTGAGGCTATGTCATTGGCCGGTGCAGTAGACAGTTTGACATGGCTGCGTCTTTACTGGGCCTGGTTGCGTGACGGCAATTGCAAGTGGCAGTTGGCGGATGAAACATTACTGCGGTTGCCTCCGGCGTTTGCAGCGATTCCTCCAACAGATGATTCCACTGATTCACAACCACCTTTATCACTTCAGAATGTACTTTCAAAACTACCCGAAAAGACTCAATCTATTATCACCACAGATTGCAAATCACTTTTTGACTTGATCAGTAGACATGCCCCACCCAGTTGCGGTGAATTCAGAACTCAATTACAAGCAAAACTGATTAAGGAACACCTTCGAAATGGAATCCAAATCAGATGGGTACCATCACAAGCACAGTTGGCAGATGCTCTGACAAAGATCATGGATGCTGCGGTATTGCGTGAATGCCTGTCCCGTGGTCGTTACAGCCTACATGACGAAAACCAGATCCTCCGTGCCCGTTCCGACTCGAGAGCCCGAATGCAGTGGCTTCGCAATTTGTCTCAGGATTCTACAACAGGGGATTCATTGATAGGAAAAGCCAAGACGTCCTAACTGGAATCAAGTTGACTGACAACAGTGTTTTCATTGTACGCCAGATGGGAAAGAATCTTGAAGACTCAGCGTGAGGAACCGCTGTATCTCGAACAATTTTATAGATAGAAGGAATTTCAAAGCAATGATGTTCAGTGCATGCCTGTTCGAGATCATCAGCTACGTGCATCTCTGCAGCTCAAGGGTGGGCTCAGGCATTGCCCAGCGGAGGGTGGGACATTTTGAGCTTCGCTGTCAGCCATAAAAAGGTGCTACGATTGGTGTTTGTGCAGGGCACATAGGTGTTTACAGATCAGGGATCTTTCAACTACATCTCAGTGTGGATCTTCCTTCAGTTGTTGGATAGAGAGGGATTTGGGTATCTCTCAAGGATCGGCCTCCCTACCAATCTTGAGAGTATACATATACATATATATCATATATATATATATATCATATACATATATCATATGTCCAGAGAATTTCCAGAGAATCTCCATGTCCAGTGTCACGAGCTCACGAGCTGATGAGCACCTCTGCGCCAGGACCTGATGGCCTTGCACATGTCCAACCTGTGCTAAGCAAAATGACCAAAGAGAACTGTTGATGCTTGGTCAGGTGATATCTATGATTGATAGTTATGAATTAACTATCAATTATCATCATTAGTGTTATTAATTACAATAGTATTCTTTATATCATTATTTATTGATATTTGTTGGTGATATTCTTCTTATTGTGTCTTATTTATTGTTTGCCTGTAATTCAAATTGCGTGCCTGGTCGTACTTGACACGTGGCAGCATCGCATCCTGCAAACTTGGGCTGGGATTTACAAAGCAGGAAGCGGATTTGTTTCACAGTACCTCACACAATTTCCAAGAACTCCAATTGTTTAAAAAACATAATATCAAATATATGAATATCCAACAAATTGACAATTCATGATCATGGATATTGACTCTTGCTGGATGTTAAACAGTTGATGGATGTCTGAGAATCGCTTCCCGCCTCTGGATGGGATCGCACCAGTGTCACAGCCCTGCGGTGGTGCAGAATCATCCAGGTTTCAAGCCCCGCATACACATCGAAAAGGAGCTGGACTGGATGTGTACAAGAAGCTTTTTGCCTATACCGTATACCTTTTTATACCATGCACTTTCGTGTGGTAATTGAAAGGAAGCTTGAAGAGGCTTAGTATCCTGCAATTTGTTTATACCATAATCCATTGTAATCCTATCTTCTGGGCAACACAACCTGCAGTTGCCACAGCCCAGGGTCATTTGGCCTCCAGCTTATCTGCTCCTAATGTCGCTGAGAAGGCCCGATCCACTCGAAGGCCATCTCCACAAATCGGCCAACACGTGTCCTGACTTCCGCACTCCAAGGCATGGAAATCCATAGAAATCCATAGAAATCCATGGAAATCCATAGAAATCTCCCAAAAAATCTCCCAAGAAATGGACTTTGGACTTTGGGCAGTGAGCCAAGACTCCCTCGAGCGCATTCCACCGCCAGAGCAGAAGAATCCCCTGTGCAGTGCAGAACTTTGGCGGTTGGAAGAGGCGAAAAGTGCAAAAGGCACAACCTATGTGGCAGACAAAACAAAGCTACGACCAAAAAAATCTGGAAGTTGTAACACCAACTTCGTCCCAAGGCCGAGCAACCATCGTGTTGAGGATCAATCCCAGGCCGCCCAGGCCTCTCCACCAAGCAATCCTTTGAGCAGCCATCTCCGCTGAAGGAGTTTGCATCATCACACTCCTGCCATGGAGGAAACAATTATGGCAGAAACCTGCGTCAGCCAGTCCAAATAAGGTCCAACCTGCAAAGTCCTGAAATCTGAAAGTCCAACAAGATCTACCTGAATCATCTGAATCCAGGAATCCACCTGGCTCTCCCAAAGGTAGGGCACTTTTGCTCCTCTCCGGGTCCGCGGATACCATCTCCACATGTTGGTCGACAGACCTCAGATTCATTCAAAGTTTATCTAAAAAGCGAAGAGACGATGAGTGAGCTAAGGGAAACGAATCTTTCGTTCAGGTATCTTTGAATACCTTTTATATACCTTTTATATAAGTTCATAGTTTCAAGATGTTTTTCAATACAATACTGTCCAAGTCTGATTGAGGTCCAGTGGGTCGAGCTTCTCCACCACGATTAGCCGGGAGACTGCTCCGTTTGAATCAGAGAGCTGAGGACAGGCAGTGCCGCTTTGTTCGATCTTGCAGGTGGGACCTCATCGGCGAATCGCAATTCGAAATAGAAATGTCTGCCCGTTATGGCTGCCACTGAGTAGACGACCACAGCCATCGCCACTTACCTGCACCATGTGAACTCAGACCCGAACTTTGCAGAGTTGCAACTTGCATCAATTTGCTACATACTTGCTCCGTGATGCTTGATGTTTGCTACGTTGAGCATCACGGAAGCAACCACATGCAATGATCACAATGATCTGTGTCACCATCGACATGGCCAAAGAGAACCTGATTTCCATCGTCACACTCCTCACCCACAACCAGGAGGCCATCGCCACAAATTGCCTGGCCATCGGAACGATGGAACGATACTCCACGATACTCGACGATACTTGGCCCACAAGTTGAAAGCGTTGCCCAGCCTCGCAAAAATCGGGTATCTTCCGGCCTGGGGACAAGGGGCAAGAGATCATCTCTCAATGAAACACTCGTAGACGAAGTCTGAACATGTCTGAACTCTGAACGTAGTCGTAAACTCAAGTAAAGTCCAAGTGCCTGGTCTTTGTTGACCCATGGGCATGCAAACGAAACCAGCTTCAACCTGCACAAAGGTCACAAGGCAGCAGAAAGACTCAGTCTCTGTAACATGCAGATTCTCCTGCATTTTCTGTGCATGCGATTGTGATTCTCTGAGCCTTTCAACGGGTGATAGAAGAAGTGATGACTTGCGTGCATGCGGGGACCCAATTGAACATACATGTTCATGTCTTCAGATTTCTTCAGTATCTATAGCCTATAGACATCTATAGACATCTATAGACATCGACAGGCTTCTATAGACTATAGATCAAGCGTGGAGAGATTGGAGAGTAAAAAGGGAAGCGAAAGCCATGGCAGCCATGATCTTCAAGGCCCATAGCAACATCCGTCCCCCAGGTCTCCCAGTCTCCCAGGGCTCCCAGGGTGCCTCACATCCTGGGCTACATCCATCTGCTGCAATCAGATTTCCATCATCGCACGCTTCTCCATTGTCCCGCTGCCCATTGCCTGAATTTCTACATTCCGAATCTTTCCAGACAACACCGATGCCGAGATATGTCACTTGTCATCAAGCGACACTGGGATCCTTGCCACAGGTTACTCCACAGATTGAATCCCGATCAACGGGGAGGCCAACGGAACATCGTGAACCTTTCCGCACCACGCAGGATGTGCAGGATGTGCAGGAGACATTTTCCATCATTTTCCAACACATCTCCCCTGCAAAGTCCCATATTGACGAAAAGCCGGCATGGCCTGTTGTGCCAGGGGCCGGGTCGCAGCAAATCCATCCTGCCTCCAAAGATCAATTCCAATTGTCCGCTAAAACTGCAGGCTTGTGCTGTATGCACACATGAACATTGATCTTCAAAGGCTTCCTAGGCTTCCAAGGCTTCTTTATCCACAAGATCATGACAGGGTTGCATAGACGATTACGCAATGTCTTGAGATTAGATCAGTGATTGAGTTGACGTTGGCAAATGTTAATAAAGCTCTTGATTTAATCCAGGCCAGAAAAACACTCTGCACATCTCTGCACTGTTGGCACGCCTCCACACTGCAATTTTCGTCACACCCATCACCTTCGAGTATGGTCGCGGTGGGTCTGAAGAATTCCAAAATGACTCCATGGCAACTTGCCAGTCGATGCCAGTCATTCTCCAAAAGAACTGGTGGCAGTCTTCGGATACACAGAAGCATGATTACAAGTTAGACACAAGGCAAAAATAAACTCAGTTTAGCCAACAGTTACAGAAGAAGTTAGACTGGATTGACTGGATAAGTAAGCACTTCCAGCTTGTTACACAGCAGGTCTTTCACCGACGGAAAGTCCAACCTTGCGCCAAATTGCCATCATCACATGCCTGCACCAGCTCCAGTAGCATCTATAGATGGGTCACAAGAGGTGCAATCGTTTTTTTCGTTCTATAGATTCAGATAAATTCAGATAGATTGATACCCATAAATTTAGAGTTTCAGCTCCTCTATGACGCCAGCAACAGCTCCCAGCGGCAAGCGCTCTGCATTTTGATTGCGGCAAAACGTCAAAATGTCCTCCTGTCCGAACAGTTCAAGTTCGGTTGCCAAGCCCACGACAAGCTCGCAGCTCAACAAGCTCAAATGAGATGGAATCTCAGAAATCATGTGCCTGCTATGCAGTGAATCATTGGTGTAGAGTTTAGACCTGTTGGGATAGATATCCTTTGGGATGGAGCTTGGATCTCCCTTTCAGGAGCGGCCGCATGGGTGGCGGCACTGTGAAACAAACTATCCGTATATTAAATTGATTGGCTTGATTCTGCAATGAAGCGACAGTATGAGTATGCATCAAAATCTATTGCTCTGAATGGTCAGAAATCCAGGATAGAAACCTCCACTCGAGCTCTCTTTGACTTTGGGATTTTGTGTGGTCTCTCACAGCACGCTGCTGTGGCTCTGCTAAGGAGTCTCTCATTGCAAAGGACTTCCTTCTGCGCCGTCACCAATCGTTCAATGACCTGTCCACGGCTGCTTCAAAACGTGGAAGAATGACGTATGCCATGTATGCCATCTATAACATGTATGCTAATGCACGATAAAGAATTCCTCAACACGCTACAAGTAGGGATCAAGACAAAATTCAAAAAGACCTTGCATGTTTCACAACCCTGTGAAAACCGCAATGAAGGTGCTCAGGACATGACATCTGGATACAGCAAACATTTGTGAGCATGGTTTGAGCTTGGGGATACTTGGGGATTCTGTTTCGGCTCCGGAATACTTTCCTGCTGGATAGGTGTTTGTTCCATATGCGTGGCCCTACCATTTGATGGGCGTTATATGGATGAGTTGATTTGGACTTCAAACAAACTGAAGCATCACTCCAGTAACCTGGTCAAATTGTGAATGCTCAGAGTACCACATAGTATTCATTATACATAATTATCCTGTGTTGATGCTTACTGGGAGCTGTTGGTTTTTGCAGTCAAAAGTCGCTTTTCCAAGCTGTTCAAACTCTTGGGATGAAACGATGTCAAGGTTCAGTGAGGGACCCAGAAATGTGTTGCTTGCAAATGTCTTGAGGTCATCGTGAAGCTGATCTTAAAAAACCGAGTTATATCCGGGTAGCATCGTCTAGCTACGTATCGTATGCTCCAACACCCTCATACGAAATCGCCCACCGGCCTTCTGAACATCATCAGTGGGCAACTGCACAATGCTTTGCAAAAATGCATCTGCGAGCACCGACAAAAAGCGCACAATCTGCTGGGTTGCTGGTATGCCTGGTGCGCTGGAACGGATAACATTTGCCGACAAATCTCTCCGAAACGCAAGCCAGCCAACCAGAGTCCGCAGAGTGAACTGAAGATTTTCCGGCTTCAGCTTTTGTTTCAAAAATTTCACATCCTTTGTGCGTGGTCCCTGACAGAGTTGGATCAGATTTGCGATGAAAGCTGTATTGACAGAGTTGACGTCAGGAAGTCCCTCGGTGTTCTGCGTGTCCTGGTGCTTTCTCTTCTTCGACTCCGGAGTTCCTTCAGAATTCGGTGCAAGACTTCTTCCAGTTGCGCCCTGCCCGATGGATCGTTGCAAGGCATAGGATGGGAGGGTCCAACGAATTCCTACAAAACAGCCGTTGGTAGAAGCCACTGAAAATCTCTCAGAAGCGGCGACTAACAGCTTGCCACGTGGTGCTTTTGCCAAAGTCGCATCGCCAGCTCCCACAAACATACCAAACTTGGAATCTCGGAGTCTAAACTTCATGGTACCTGCTGATTCTGCTTCCGCACTATCAGATTCTTGACTCCAAAACTCAACGAAGTATGTCCCAATGCTGTGCCAGCTTTGAATGGCAGCATCTGCAAATGCTCCTAGTCTTCGAGCCTTTGGCTCTTTGCCAAGCACCTCTGCTGCACAAAACTTCTTTGCGGGTGGATGTGAGCCATGGCTCTTCCCATTCAGGAAGCCATTGGTCAATGGCTCCTCTTTCCAGCACAAAATCAGCTCGCCACTGACGGAGCCTGCAGAAATAGATTCCAAGTCATTGAATGCCCCCAAGGACTGTGCCACAGCTCCGATCTTCAGGGTTCGCCGCCCTCCTGTATTGATATTGTTCAGCTCATCGAGTTCACAAATCCAAAAGTGCACATCAGCGCCTGGACGCACTTGTCTCATGACAACCACTTGCCGTGGTTGTGTTTGGTTGATAAAAAATGTTGGTGGTCTGTCAGCACGGGGAATATCTGGCAGTTTGGTGGATTTGCCGGCAGCTTTGCCGGTTGTCAGGTCAACAAACCTGATATGACCAGTGGTGACGAGCAAAGCCACAAGTGCCTCCCCAGCACCACACACTGCGGAAATTGTGCCTTGGTTAAAAGAAGTGCGTCCCGCGACTTGCCCTGCAGATGTGTAACAAACAAATGACTTTGGAGGATTTTCGACGAAAGATATCCAGCTTGAATTTCCTTGACTGTAAGGAAAGAGGCCAAACTCTGGGCTTATGGAGCCAGTGAAGCTCATTGCAGTATCCATTTTCTGCTCGACTAAATTGATATCTTGAAATCCACTGTTGGGACAATAAGCCAGGAAATGGCCATCAGCACCAGCTGGAGCCAGTGCTGTGGCCCTGACGTCGAAGGGCACCTGGAGCACTTCGAAGTCAACACCTCGTGCTTCGGGCATTGGAACGTGCCACGCCGGCGTGCCGAAGGCGCAAAGCTCCACGTGCCTTCGGCCTGGCCTCAGGAAAGCGGCTCGAAAGCCGGCTAAGCCGAGGCCACGAGGCCACTCACTGATATCTTGAGACGAAACGGCCGCAGACGCAAATGCAAACCGATGCAAACATGGCCAAGGCTGGAGCGAATTGCAGTGAAATGTCTTGCTTTTCCGAGTTTCTTCAGCAAGACTCCAAGACAATGCTATTGCAGTGCGCTGCTGTGGATTTTGTTCACACCCCGTTGTGCAGAGCGTGAAATCTGACACAACACCCTGCCTCGGCTCCTCTGATCTTGCCATCACCACAAATGGGTGAGCACACCGAGGTTGTATTGGTTGCATCATAGATATAGGAGCTGCATGACCACCCATCCTGCAACGAGTTGTCAAGGCGCCTCTAGATACAAGACTGGATCACTGCTAAAGCCTAGAGTGATCACATGATATCACATGGTGCGGGAAAAAGAACCCACGACCACTAATCTTTGAAGAAAAAGCCAATCCCCAGCCCCAAGATGTTGAAAAAACAAATCAAAGGTCTTCATGGAATTGAACTTATTTGAAATGATCTCCAAGATCTCTATGTTCGACCCTGACATGTACTGGTCCTTGCTCATGGCAAGTCAAGCAAATTCAGAGAATTCTGCAATGAATAACTGTGACCTGGCACCTACACTGGTAATGCAGTGTTTGGACTTCCTTTTGGACTTCCTTTTGGACTTCCTTTATCTAGAAATTTATTGGAATTCGGCCATTCGGCTTCCTTTCTTGTTCCCATGGCTGATCACTGCAAGTGTCGCCTCCACTTGGCAGGTAGAATCGCAGCCATCTTCCAGTGCAAGATTCCCATCATCACAGGCCTTGCCGAGGGGCAGGGATTTGAGATCCAACGGGACCTCGACCCAATTCACAGGGTTAAAAACATGTAAAAACCGTTAAAAACCGCTGTAGCTCTGTGAATGAATCACTTAGCAACCTCTCAAAATCTCATCACAGACACAGTTTGGTCAAGCATTGCCATGAGTTCAACAAACTCTGAGATAGAAAGCTTCGAAGATGTGCCGGATGTCATTGTTTTGTTAAGACCAGTCTCGAAGTATCTCGAATTGGTAGTCCCTCTCGTAGCACCTCCCCTTCCAGCCGTAGGGAGTCACCGCACAGGAAGCGGCATGGCACCTCAAGGACAACATGGCTCAAGTGTGTTGAAAAGTTGAAGAAATTGGAATTGATTGCAATAAACATCAATGAACCATGCATAGTTCATCCATCTATATGTCATGGCACTCTTGTTCTACTTGCTGCTATGAAGAAGACACTGCAATGCAAGGCTATGTTGCTCTTGTCCCACAAGACTACAGCAAACATGGAATATGAAAAAAAAACGAAGCACAATGATTTGGCCATAGAGCAAAAATGCTCATATTTGTTAAACATCCCTCTCCAATACAAAAGGACGAACCTGGACTCTCGGCGCGAATCTAGCCTCGTAGTCGCCTTTTAGATCCCTTTGGTACACTTTTTTGTGGCAGAATAGAACCATCCTTGACCTATACTCTTTTGATAGAGCTGTTGTCATTCGTCGCTAAGATCGCAGTAAGTAGGAGACAGCCTGGTTTCCAGCAAATAAAGATTCAGATGCAACAGCATGGGACAAAAATATATCTAAAAGGCGGCAACTTTTGGGATGTCACCAACTGTCCTCAAATTCTGCTGCAGAATAAAAGAAAATAAAAAGACCAAAAAGACCACAAGGCGGTAGAGCGGTTGTAGGACTTCCTGAGAAACTTGAAGCGATTGAGGGAAAAAAAAAAGTGCATTGCCTGCCAAGCTATGCTGGGAAAACCCACGCCAGGCGGCCAGCACTGGTAGCCCTGAGCAGGCTCTGTGTCGACTCACAGCTCCAGCACTAAACATCCCGCAGTTCACTCTGGCTATCCTCGCATTTCGTATAATACATTTATGCAAATAGATATGTATATATATATATATACATATATATATACATATATATATACGGCAAATGCCTGGGCTTTGCCGGGAACCGCAACCACGACAGGCAACGCATCATCATCATCATCATCATCAAACCCTTATTGAAGATCTTCAATGAATGTAGAAGTTTAACGGGGTGGGAGAATTGAACCATTGTTGAAGATCTTCAATGAATGTAGAAGTTTAACGGGGGTGGGAGAATTAAACCCTTATCGAAGATCTTCAATAAATGTAGAAGTTTAACGGGGGTGGGAGAATTAAACCCTTATTGAAGATCTCCAATAAATGTAGAAGTTTAACGGGGGTGGGAGAATTAAACCCTTATTGAAGATCTCCAACGAATGTAAAGTTTAACGGGGGTAGGACTTTAATATTCCCGAATACCTTTGTTGATCTTCCCAATTGAATGTAAAGTTTAACAGGGGTGGGGGGTTTAATAGTCCCTAGTACCTTTGTTGATCTTCCCAATTGAATGTAAAGTTGAACGGGGGTGGGAGTTTAATATTCCCTAGTACCTTTGTTGATCTTCCCAATGGAATGCAGAGTTGCAACAACATTTGATTGGGAATGGGGACCCTCTACGCTGCAACGCCGGGGCAAAGCCCAGGCGTTGCGCGTATATATATATATATGTGTATATACGTATGATATATTTATATATACATACATATACACATATTTATACATATATATATATATATATCCGCCGACCCCGGCTGACGCAAGGGGGAGCGCGCCAGGGAATGAGACAAGAGTTTGCCACCGCCAGCTACTGCTACTACTACTACTACTACTACTCCTACTGCTACTGCTACTGCTACTGCTACTGCTACTGCTACTGCTACTGCTACTGCTACTGCTACTACTACTACTACTGCTACTGCTACTGCTACTGCTACTGCTACTGCTCCTGCTCCTGCTCCTGCTGCTGCTACTCCTACTCCTACTCCTACTCCTACTCCTCCTACTACTACTACTACTACTACTACTACTACTCTGTTAGCAGCAGCGACAGCAGCAGCAGCAGCAGGTGAGCTGATGGGAGATTGAAAAAGCCGAAAAGGTTAAGAAAAAGACATTTTTTCCTAGGAATTCAGAAGGGACGTTAGGCAGTTTTTCGGTGCGATTCTAGGGCCTGTTCGTCCTTCCGTGCCTTGCTGTTTTGGTGCCGGGAGGTGCTCTTGCTACTCTTCTGTTCTGCAACATTTTTTCTAAGAATTCAGAAGGGACGTTAGGCAGTTTTTCGGTGCGATTCTAGGGCCTGTTCGTCCTTCCGTGCCTTGCTGTTTTGGTGCCGGGAGGTGCTCTTGCTACTCTTCTGTTAACAGCAGCAGCAGTTCTAGGATTTCAGAAGGGACGTTAGGCACTTTTTCGGTGCGATTCTGTGGCCTGTTCGTCCTTCCGTGCCTTGCTGTTTTGATGCCGGGAGGTGCTCTTGCTACTCTTCTGTTAACAGCAGCAACAGCAGCAGCAGCAGGTGAGCTGATGGGAGATTGAAAAAGCGGAAAAGATTGGGAAAAAGACAGAGACATTTTTTCTAGGAATTCAGAAGGGACGTTAGGCAGTTTTTCGGTGCGATTCTGTGGCCTGTTCGTCCTTCCGTGCCTTGCTGTTTTGGTGCCGGGAGGTGCTCTTGCTACTCTTCTGTTAACAGCAGCAACAGCAGCAGCACAGCAGCAGCAGCAGCAGGTGAGCTGATGGGAGATTGAAAAAGCGGAAAAGGTTTGGAAAAAGACATTTTTTCTCTATAGGAATTCAGAAGGGACGTTAGGCAGTTTTTCGGTGCGATTCTAGGGCCTGTTCGTCCTTCCGTGCCTTGCAGTTTTGGTGCCGGGAGGTGCTCTTGCTACTCTTCTGTTAGCAGCAGCAGCAGCAGCAGGTGAGCTGATGGGAGATTGAAAAAGCGGAAAAGGTTGGGAAAAAGACATTTTTTCTAGGAATTCAGAAGCGACGTTAGGCAGGAGCTCTTGCTACTCTTCTGTTAACAGCAGCAACAGCAGCAGCAGCAGCAGGTGAGCTGATGGGAGATTGAAAAAGCGGAAAAGGTTGGGAAAAAGACATTTTTTCTAGGAATTCAGAAGGGACGTTAGGCAGTTTTTCGGTTTCGGTGCGATTCTGTGGCCTGTTCGTCCTTCCGTGCCTTGCTGTTTTGGTGCCGGGAGGTGCTCTTGCTACTCTTCTGTTAACAGCAGCAACAGCAGCAGCAGCAGGTGAGCTGATGGGAGATTGAAAAAGTGGAAAAGGTTGGGAAAAAGACATTTTTTCTAGGAATTCAGAAGGGACGTTAGGCAGTTTTTCGGTGCGATTCTAGGGCCTGTTCGTCCTTCCGTGCCTTGCTGTTTTGGTGCCGGGAGCTGCTCTTGCTACTCTTCTGTTCTGCAACATTTTTTCTAAGAATTCAGAAGGGACGTTAGGCAGTTTTTCGGTGCGATTCTAGGGCCTGTTCGTCCTTCCGTGCCTTGCTGTTTTGGTGCCGGGAGGTGCTCTTGCTACTCTTCTGTTAGCAGCAGCAGCAGCAGTTCTAGGATTTCAGAAGGGATGTTAGGCACTTTTTCGGTGCGATTCTAGGGCCTGTTCGTCCTTCTGTGCCTTGCTGTTTTGGTGCCGGGAGGTGCTCTTGCTACTCTTCTGTTAACAGCAGCAACAGCAGCAGCAGCAGGTGAGCTGATGAGATTGAAAAAGTGGAAAAGGTTGGGAAAAAGACATTTTTTCGAGGAATTCAGAAGGGACGTTAGGCACTTTTTCGGTGCGATTCTGTGGCCTGTTCGTCCTTCCGTGCCTTGCTGTTTTGATGCCGGGAGGTGCTCTTGCTACTCTTCTGTTAACAGCAGCAACAGCAGCAGCAGCAGGTGAGCTGATGGGAGATTGAAAAAGCGGAAAAGGTTGGGAAAAAGGCAGAGACATTTTTTCTAGGAATTCAGAAGGGACGTTAGGCAGTTTTTCGGTGCGATTCTGTGGCCTGTTCGTCCTTCCGTGCCTTGCTGTTTTGGTGCCGGGAGGTGCTCTTGCTACTCTTCTGTTAACAGCAGCAACAGCAGCAGCAGCAACAGCAGCAGCAGCAGGTGAGCTGATGGGAGATTGAAAAAGCGGAAAAGGTTGGGGAAAAGACATTTTTTCTAGGAATTCAGAAGGGACGTTAGGCAGTTTTTCGGTGCGATTCTAGGGCCTGTTCGTCCTTCCGTGCCTTGCAGTTTTGGTGCCGGGAGGTGCTCTTGCGACTCTTCTGTTAGCAGTAACAACAGCAGCAGCAGCAGCAGGTGAGCTAGCTGATGGGAGATTCAAAAAGCGGAAAAGGTTGGAAAAAAGACACTTTTTCTAGGAATTCAGAAGGGACGTTAGGCAGTTTTTCGGTGCGATTCTAGGGCCTGTTCGTCCTTCCGTGCCTTGCTGTTTTGGTGCCGGGAGGTGCTCTTGCTACTCTTCTGTTATCAGCAGCAGCAGCAGCAGGTGAGCTGATGGAAGATTGAAAAAGCGGAAAAGGTTGGGAAATAGACATTTTTTCTAGGAATTCAGAAGGGACGTTAGGCAGTTTTTCGGTGCGATTCTGTGGCCTGTTCGTCCTTCCGTGCCTTGCTGTTTTGGTGCCGGGAGGTGCTCTTGCTACTCTTCTGTTAACAGCAGCAACAGCAGCAGCAGCAGCAGCAGCTGATGGGAGATTGAAAAAGCGGAAAAGGTTGGGAAAAAAACATTTTTTCTAGAAATTCAGAAGGGATGTTAGGCAGTTTTTCGGTGCGATTCTGGGGCCTGTTTGTCCTTCCGTGCCTTGCTGTTTTGGTGCCGGGAGGTGCTCTTGCTACTCTTCTGTTAACAGCAGCAGCAGCAGCAGCAGCAGCAGCAGGTTAGCTGATGGGAGATTGAAAAAACGGAAAAGGTTGGGAAAAAGACATTTTTTCTCTAGGAATTCAGAAGGGACGTTAGGCAGTTTTTCGGTGCGATTCTAGGGCCTGTTCGTCCTTCCGTGCCTTGCAGTTTTGGTGCCGGGAGGTGCTCTTGCTACTCTTCTGTTAGCAGCAGCAGCAGCAGGTGAGCTGATGGGAGTTTGAAAAAGTGGAAAAGGTTGGGAAAAAGACATTTTCTCTAGGAATTCAGAAGGGACGTTAGGCACTTTTTCGGTGCGATTCTGTGGCCTGTTCGTCCTTCCGTGCCTTGCTGTTTTGGTGCCGGGAGGTGCTCTTGCTACTCTTCTGTTAGCAGCAGCAGCAGGAGCAGCAGCAGGTGGGCTGATGGAAGATTGAAAGAGCGGAAAAAGTTGGGAAAAAGACATTTTTTCTAGGAATTCAGAAGGGACGTTAAGCAATTTTTCGGAGCGATTCTATGGCCTGTTTGTCCTTCCGTGCCTTGCTGTTTTGGTGCCGGGAGGTGCTCTTGCTAGCAGCAGCAGCAGCAGCAGCAAAAGCAGCCAGCAGCAGCAGGTGAGCTGATGGAAGATTGAAAAAGCGGAAATTTCAAAAGCGGAAAAGGTTGGGAAAAAGACATTTTTTCTAGAAATTCAGAAGGGACGTTAGGCAGTTTTTCGGTGCGATTCTAAGGCCTGTTTGTCTTTCCGTGCCTTGCTGTTTTGGTTCCGGGAGGTGCTCTTGCTACTCTTCTGTTAGCAGCAGCAGCAGGAGCAGCAGCAGGTGGGCTGATGGGATTGAAAAAGCGGAAAAGGTTGGGAAAAAGATTTTTTTCTCGGAAATCAGAAGAGAGGTTAGGTACTTTTTCGGTGCGATTCTGTAGCCTGTTCGTCCTTCCGTGCCTTGCTGTTTTGGTGCCGGGAGGTGCTCTTGCTACTCTTCTGTTAGCAGCAGCAGCAGCAGGTGAGCTGATGGAAGATTGAAAAAGCGGAAATTGAAAAAGCCATCCTTCGCTGCCATGGTGTTTTCCCATCCGGGAGCTGCCATTTGAACAGAAGGAGCAGCAGGAGCAGGAGCAGCAGCAGGAGGAAAAGGCAGCTAAAATATCCTTTTCTATGGGTTTCAGAAGTTACATTAGGCACTTTTTGGGCGCAATTTTGCTGCCTTTCCGTCCTCCACTGCCATGGTGTTTTCCCATCCGGGAGCTGCCGTTTCAACAGAAGGAGCAGCAGGTTTTCCCATCCGCGAGCTAGCATTTGAACAGAGGGAGCAGCAGGAGCAGGAGCAGCAGCAGCACTAGGAGAAGGGAAAAAGTAGTGAAAATCATCCTTTTCTATGGGTTCCAGAAGTTACATTAGGCACTTTTTGGGCGCAATTTTGCTGCCTTTCCGTCCTTCACTGCCATGGTGTTTTCCCATCCGGGGGCTGCCGTTTGAACAGAGGGAGCAGCAGGAGCAGGAGCAGCAGCAGCAGGAGGAGGGAAAAGGTAGCTAAAGGCATCCTTTTCTATGGGTCTCAGAAGTTACATTAGGCACTTTTTTGGGCGCAAATTTGCTGCCTTTCCGTCCTTCACTGCCATGGTGTTTTCCCATCCGGAGCTGCCATTTGAACAGAAGGAGCAGCAGGGGCAGAAGCAGCAGCAGCAGGAGGAAACAGTTGCTAAAATCATCCTTTTCTATGGGTTTCAGAAGTTACATTAGACACTTTTTTGGGCGCAATTCTGATGCCTTTCCGTCCTTCACTGCCATGGTGTTTTCCCATCCGGGAGCTGCCATTTGAACAGAAGGAGCAGCAGGAGCAGGAGCAGCAGCAGGAGGAAAATGTAGACTAAAATCATCCTTTTCTATGGGTTTCAGAAGTTACATTAGGCACTTTTTGGGTGCAATTTGGCTGCCTTTCCGTCCTTCACTGCCATGGTGTTTTCCCATCCGGGAGCTGCCATTTGAACAGAAGGAGCAGCAGGAGCAGAAGCAGCAGCAGCAGGAGGAGGAAAAAATTGCTAAAATCATTCTTTTCGATTGGTTTCAGAAGTTACATTAAGCACTTTTTGGGCGAAGTTTTGCTGCCTTTCCGTTCTTCCCTGCCATGGTGTTTTCCCATCCGGGAGCTGCCGTTTGAACAGAAGGAGCAGCAGGAGCAGAAGCAGCAGCAGCAGCAGGAGGAAAAAGTGGCTAAAATCGTCCTTTTCTATGGGTTTCAGAAGTTACATTAGGCACTTTTTGGGCTCAATTTTGCTGCCTTTCCGTCCTTCACTGCCATGGTGTTTCCCATCCGGGAGCTGCCATTTGAACAGAAGGAGCAGCAAGTTTTCCCATCCGGGAGCTGCCATTTGAACAGAGGGAGCAGCAGGAGCAGGAGCAGCAGCAGCAGCAGGAGGAGGGAAAAGGTAGCTAAAATCATCCTTTTCTATGGGTTTCAGAAATTACATTAGGCACTTTTTTGGGCGCAATTCTGATGCCTTTCCGTCCTTCACTGCCATAGTGTTTTCCCATGCGGGAGCTGCCATTTGAACAAAAAGAAACAAGAGCAAAACAGCAGCAGCAGCAGGAAGAGAAAAAAAATGCTAAAATCATTCTTTTCGATTGGTTTCAGAAGTTACATTAAGCACTTTTTGGGCGCAATTTTGCTGCCTTTCCGTCCTTCACTGCCATGGTGCTTTCCCATCCGGGAGCTGCGATTTGAACAGAAGGAGCAGCAGGAGCAGGAGCAGCAGCAGGAGGAAAAGGTAGCTAAAATCATTCTTTTCTATGGGTTTCAGAAGTTACATTAGGCACTTTTTGGGCGCAATTTTGCTGCCTTTCCGTCCTTCACTGCCATGGTGTTTTCCCATCCGGGAGCTGCCATTTGAACAGAAGGAGCAGCAGGAGCAGGAGCAGCAGCAGCAGCGCGGAGGAAAAAGTAGCGAACATCATCCTTTTCTATGGGTTCCAGAAGTTACATTAAGCACTTTTTTGGGCGCAACTCTGATGCCTTTCCGTCCTTCACTGCCATGGTGTTTTCCCATCCGGGAGCTGCCATTTGAACAGAAGGAGCAGCAGGAGCAGAAGCAGCAGCAGCAGCAGGAGGAAAAAATTGCTAAAATCATTCTTTTCGATTGGTTTCAGAAGTTACATTAAGCACTTTTTGGGCGAAGTTTTGCTGCCTTTCCGTCCTTCCCTGCCATGGTGTTTTCCCATCCGGGAGCTGCCGTTTGAACAGAAGGAGCAGCAGGAGCAGAAGCAGCAGCAGGAGGAGGAAAAAGTGGCTAAAATTATCCTTTTCTATTATGGGTTTCAGAAGTTACATTAGGCACTTTTTGGGCTCAATTTTGCTGCCTTTCCGTCCTTCACTGCCATGGTGTTTTCCCATCCGGGAGCTGCCATTTGAACAGAAGGAGCAGCAGGAGCAGGAGCAGCAGCAGGAGGAAAAGGAAGCTAAAATCATCCTTTTCTATGGGTTTCAGAAGTTACATTAGGCACTGTTTGGGCGCAATTTTGCTGCCTTTCCGTCCTTCACTGCCATGGTGTTTTCCCATCCGGGAGCTGCCATTTGAACAGAAGGAGCAGCAGGTTTTCCCATCCGGGAGCTAGCATTTGGACAGAGGGAGCAGCAGCAGCAGGAGCAGCAGCAGCAGGAGGAGGGAAAAGGTAGCTAAAATCATCCTTTTCTTTGGGTTTCAGAAATTACATTGGGCACTTTTTTGGGCGCAATTTTGCTGCCTTTCCGTCCTTCACTGCCATGGTGTTTTCCCATGCGGGAGCTGCCATTTGAACAGAAGGAGCAGCAGGAGCAGAAGCAGCAGCAGCAGGAAGAGGACAAAATTGCTAAAATCATTCTTTTCGATTGGTTTCAGAAGTTACATTAAGCACTTTTTGGGCGCAATTTTGCTGCCTTTCCGTCCTTCACTGCCATGGTGTTTTCCCATCCGGGAGCTGCCATTTGAACAGAGGGAGCAGCAGGAGCAGGAGCAGCAGCAGGAGGAAAAGGTAGCTAAAATCATCCTTTTCTAGCAGAAGTTACATTAATCTAGCACTTTTTGTGCTCAATTTTGTGCCTTTCCGTCTTCACTGCCATGGTGTTTTCCAGCAGCAGCAATAGCGCGGAGGAAAAAGTGCGAAAATCATCCTTTTCTATAGGTTTCAGAAATTACATTAAGCACTTTTTGGCTCAATTTTGCTGCCTTTCCGTCCCTCCCTGCCATGGTGTTTTCCCAGCAGCAGCAATCGTGCGTAGGACAAAGTAGCGAAAATCATCGTTTTCTATGGGTTTCAGAAGTTACATTAGGCACTTTTTGCGCGCAATTTTGCTGCCTTTCCGTCCTTCACTGCCATGGTGTTTTCCAGCAGCAGCAATAGCGCGGAGGAAAAAGTAGCGAAAATCATCCTTTTCTATAGGTTTCAGAAATTACATTAAGCACTTTTTGGGCGCAATTTTGCTGCCTTTCCGTCCCTCGCTGCCATGGTGTTTTCCCAGCAGCAGCAATCGTGCGTAGGACAAAGTAGCGAAAATCATCGTTTTCTATGGGTTTCAGAAGTTACATTAGGCACTTTTTGCGCGCAATTTTGATGCCTTTCCGTCCTTCGCTGCCATGGTGTTTTCCCATCCGGGAGCTGCCATTTGAACAGAGGGAGCAGCAGGAGCAGGAGCAGCAGCAGCAGAAGGAGGAAAAAGTGGCTCAAATCATCCTTTTCGATGATCAGCCCTACGGATTTCGATTTCGCCATGACCAACCCTCATTCAAAAAAAACATGGTGGTTTCCGTAAATGAGGGTACCCCATTGGAAAAAAACACTTTAGATTGGGATTCTCCATGAAAAGACCATTCAGCTATTGATGCTACTAGTATTGGGGATCCTCCATTTATGGAAACCCAAAAGGTTGGCTGCCACCTTGGCTCTGGAAAATCTCACCATTTTACATCCGTTCCATTGGTGCAAAGAAACCCAATGATGATTACACACACACCAAAAAAAAAGAAATGGGGTGCATGTGTCTCAAAATGGAAGATGATACCCCCAAAACAACAATTTGATAGATTTTGATATTGCAAGTATTGGAACCAAATTGGAATTGATGGACTGTCCAGCTATTAACTAGCTGACATTGCCGATCCTGAATATTTCAGCAGGCGTCCACTCTTTCACTTTGGGATTTAATAAAAAAGAATCCGTACCTAAGAAATATCATAAAATGAAAGAAAACAACAAGAATTCAGTATTATATAAGATTCTTAAGATGTAATTAAGTACAGTAGGGATCCAAACCATTGCACCCTGCTGTTCGAATTTGCCGTGGGATTCCTTGCGATCCCTTGGGCCCCCCGGCAGGCTGAGAACTCTGAATATCGAGAAACCGCTTATAAATGGTCGTACCGCGGTAGCGCAGAATCAACAGAATCGGAAAACAAACTGGTTAGTTGACCATTCTTCCGGGGTCGGCGGCAGGGGCGGCAGCCCTTAAATAAACCCATAATTCTGGTGGGTTTAAAATGTGTCGTTCGTAAATCATCCGAATTTGGGGGTCAGTAATGATGCCTACGCCCCATCGATGAAAGCTTGAGACTCTGAGTAGTTCCACCCACCTTGCCTGGATCGCTGGTGGTGCTCGCTGCGCCTGGAACCAAACAGATCCTTGTCAACAGGTTGAAGATGTGATGCGTCCCAGCTTTGGAAACAGTGAGGGGTCATATGGGGTCAGCCAGTCAGCCTGTGATGATTTATTCCCCCAGGTCAGGGATGTCAGGGGTCACCTGCCTCTTGAAGAAAGGCAGCGCTCTGCAGCAGATATGTTTGCATCTCTCCGGAGCCCTTGCGTGAGCGCTGCAGCCTCACCGCATGGAAATCCAGGGGACTGGGAAGAGCGGCTGCCAACTTTGGGGTCCTGGTTCATCTACAAAAAGAGTTGTTTTATATGATTTTATATGGTTGTGAGTAAAGAACAGCACATTCAAGCATCTCAAATGTGTTTTCTGATGTGACTGCCAGAAATTTGTTGAATCTGTTCAGATGCGGAAGTTTGAAGGACCTGCAATCTGTTGGGTTATGATGGTTATGACATTTCTCATCAAATTGCGCTGACTTGGCTGCCACACTTGGAACGGATCTGGAAATCACTGCCTGAGATCAGGAAACCAAAGCAGCTTGGTGACACATCTGGAGGCATCCTGCACCAAGCTGCCATGTCACATGAAGGTGATAAAATTTATATTTTTGTTCATCAGCTAGTAAAGCAGTCAGCATCAAATAATCAGGCAAGTGATGGACAGCAAAATCTTGAGCATGGGGTAGTTCAAGATCGGTGAAATCCTATTTGCCTGCTCTGACTGAGAAGAGGATCAAAACCCCACTCTCTGCCAGAAAACAAGCAACAAAATTTGGGGGATCTAGGACCAAATTCCTTGCCCACGTTTGGGCCTCCGAGAGACGAAATCGTTGCCTCAGCTTTGGTGCTGTGCAAGTGACTGCAAGTGACCGATGGCAAAAAACATGTTGAGGTAGCCCTCAGCCAAATATAAGAATTGTATCAGCCCTGTCAGACTGTGAACCCTGTTTTTGTCCGAAGGGACTCTCAAAGAGCACTGCTGGGAAGTGACTAACTTCTGACTTTGCCAAAGGCCTGAACATTCATATACAAGGAAGTGGTTTCGGGATGTTTCAGGAGGCGGTCTGCTTCTTGCAACTGTCCACCCGAGGATGCAAAAGGAAATGAAGAATTGTTATCATCACTATTGGATACTATTGGTGAATGACAGTGAATCAAAGGCACGGATCGTAGCTTGTCCGAGTTGGTCCAGTTCAAAATTGAAAAGTACATCGTTATTTCTCCAAAAATTAAAGAATGAAGAATTTGGCACCACAATAATGGATGAGCTGCAAATGGTTGCTGGTTGACTGGTGCGAGTCACATTTCCTTTAATTAGATATTAGACTGCTACATCTGCTACAGGAAGTAGCTTTTTCCATCCTTTTCCGCTGCAACCCATTCCAAGCTTCTGTGATTCCGCACTGGGCGTCGCGTGGCAGGGCCAGGAATGGGGCCGGACACCTGGGCTTGATCTCTTCGAGGAAACTTTGCAGCAACTTCTATTGGCGGCAAATATCAATATTAGATAATATTAGCAGGTAAAGATAGGTAAAGATCCTTCTGTCCGAAGCCAAAAAAACATTATCAGGCAATGGCAGCTCTTTCTCACTCGACTCATCAAGTGCAAGCCACTCTATGATAGGTTATGTGTTGAAAAAAACTCTCTTCGTGGATCATGAGCAGGTTGCCAAGGGCGGTCGCTAAATGGCAGCTGACCTCCCGCGGCTCGAGCCAGTCAGTTGTCCAACCTCAGCGCCCCATTCAGCATCACCCAATTTTTTGGGGATATCATTTCCAAATATTTGCAACATCCAATGGTGATCTTTTGCAGGATCCGCACGATGGGACGTTTACCAACCCTGATGGAAGTGGAAGTGCTTCAAATTCAAGGCTATTTCTCCAGCAGCATAGATACTGAGGGCACCACGATTCATGGCCTGGAAGCCCGGCCCGTCCACTTCGGATCACTTCGGTCACCGTGGGTTTGAAAAAGTGTCCAATAATGTCCAAATACCCCAAACAAAAAATGATTTAAAGAGATACAATACACCGGTTGATATCCTGTTTTCGACAAAGCCATTCCAATGCATGAGCTTATTGCGGCTCTCCGTTGCACAAGCCAGTACAAGCGACGGGGTTGACTCGTAGCATCTCGTCTTAAGTCATTGCCGGGGCCCTGTGTCCGCATGGAAACGCTGCAAATTGTTGAAGTCACGGCCGCTCGTTTTAAGTCGAGCCATAGCCGTGTGATGTCTTTCCCATGCTATATATACTATGGACTATGTTATTGACTATCGATAGTGCAAATTGATCGGATGATGGAAGGAACATGGAATCCATTCATAGATGTTGCAAGCACTCTGCTTTAAGAATAGACTCATCGCCCGGGCAGTCAAAGCGTTGCCTCCTGTGCATTTCCCAAAGAGGGCCTCAAAGGGATGCTTTTTTGGACGACGGCCAAAAGTTTCAGCCGGTCACCAACCTTCATTCCACTTTGGAACTGAAAGTTCACCAAAGATTTTGCAGGCCAAGTATGGTTTTTTGTCCGCAGAAAGGCCTCCCATGGCCTTGTTTTTTCCAAGCTGAGCGCAAGACAGATCGTTGGGGAAGTGTCCCTAGCAATCAAATCTCTGAAAGTCCATTCGATACAACATTGAACATGATGCAACCAATGGCATCTCATGGACTGAGCATTGTATCTAATGCACTAATTTTCAGGCGAACTTTAGACAAACTTTGGGTTCATCTTCTGCGCAAGTTTAAGTCTCTACGACTTCGCAGTACGAAATCAAGTACTCCATTACAGTCTACGACACGACTAGTTCCAACACAAGACAAGGCATCAGAACGTGTGAAACATGTCGGATGGCATAGGGGCGGAATCTCAGCACTACGTCTGACACCAGCGCCTGCCCAGTCACTTGAAGATCAATGTCCTGGCCAAAGAATGCCAACAACGTGTCCAAAGTCTAAAGGATTAACTTCCAAAAATGCTGAAAAATGTCTAAAAAGGTCTCTAAAGGATTCTGAAGGTTTTTGCATGTTTTTGCCTTTTCTCCTGTCCTCCACTCCTTGGAGTCGCAACTGGTTCTCCGTCTGCAGCAGTTGAAGTCGCTGTTGCTCGATCAACGACTGCCTCAGTGATTCGGAAGCTAGTGCAATTCTGAGGATTCAGGATTGGATCCCAACCAGCACGTGGCTATCTGGACTACGCTGAGAACTGTCTGCGTTGCATCATTTGAAGCCTACTTCATGGCAAGACCGGGTTGGGAATCCCAGAGGATCCAGAGGTTGGGGCCCCCGACATCGTTCTCAGGCGCTCCATCTCAGTTCCTTGAGCACTGCGTTCCTCCTGCAACTGGCCGCGCAAGAGGTGTAGTTCCGAGCGAGCCTCCAGCTGGGAGATGCTGGGAGCGAAGCAACTTCTGAACTTCAGAAGTTTTCCCATTGGGCCTCTGCTGCTTCTCCATGTAGTACACGGATCTCTTCAGAACGCCTCCAGAAAAATGTTCATCTTTCTGATTCGTTGTGAGAAGTTGGTGGAATATCCAGATGGATCATGATGGATCATTGTTCACAGGTCTCTTCTAGTCTCATGTCCAACCCAATTCCAAAGTCCTGGACCCAATTGTCTTGTGTACAGTGTACTGCCAATGTTCACAGTTTGCATTCACCTCTCTAGCAAGTCCATGGCTTTTCGACCCTGTTCACGCAGATACTTTGTGTACGTGTGTTTGGCCACTTTTAAAATGACCGACCAGCTAGTGCTCTAGGTGACTCCCATGACATGAAAAAGATCCTTTTGGATCCCTTTGGCACCTTTCGAGCTCTTGCGCCATGAGACCAACGCTGTGTAATTCACTCTCGAAGTTGCTCTTGTCCTGAGAGGAAAATGAGCAAGAATCATGCCACCGACAACAGGCTACGTCCCTAACTTCGTGGGAATGGTCTATACAAATGAAATCAAATGAATATGGTTTGTACTTGCCCATCTAAATGTTAAGTTTCAGATCGAGATGTTTTTATGTTTGCGCGTGATGTGTTGTTGCTTTTGATTGAACCTGTGCTGGCCTCTTGCAATTGTCTTCGATCGTTTTCCAGCTTCATCGCCTGTTTCGGCCCAGGAGTTTGGCTATGGAGTCTTAACCAACCAGTCTTGAACAAAGGGGCTGATCCAGGAATCATCGCAAAAGGTCAAGGATGGTCAAGGTTTTGACCTTGGTATTTCTACTCCACTAAGAAAAGCTGACCCTTCAACCAGGCCTCACTGCTGTGGAAGCGCTTTTTTTCTTCAAAGGCCTCCAGGTCATTCATCAGACATCGACCTTTGCAGGGCGAAAATCTCCAAGTCTGATACAACTGCTTGGGAAGCGTGAAACTGCCGAGAAAGGCTCCAATCCAAAGTCCCTGCAATTATATATACGTATATATATATATAATAATCTCTATCATGTATAATCATAAAGATATGTTGATTCAAAAAATCATGATTAATCTTTGGTGCATTCTTTTCATTTCTTGTCTTTTCTCACCTGCAGCCACCTGGACCATCTCTATGTGACAGCCCCATCCACTTGCATCGCGCACGTTCATTCGCCACCGTGGACTCTGTCTCACGAATGCGCCGCGCGGCGCTCTGCCGGGCGACCTGGGCACTGGCTTCCCAAAAACGCTTCATGAGCAGTTTGCGCGGAACGCTGAAGTGCACTGCAACTGAAGTAGTCTAAGTATGTCTAAGTCGTCATTGTTCAAAGGGTCTTCTGGCTTGGCAATTTTTGCGCGCCTCAATTTGCTGATGCAGAGTCTTTAACCTTTCTGTCTCGGACTTGAGCTGTCTCTCCTCAACAGGATTGTGTTGAACAATAGCTGCAAGCTGCATGCTGCACTACTCCTGCACAACTTTTGAATCGAATTTCTCCTGCATTTCCAGCTCTTCTTTGCGTGCAGCTTGCCTCAGTCCGGAGCAGTCTCATGTCTGGGATGCTTTGTAGATATTCGTACAACCAGCCACACCAATGTCCTTGTCAACTTGTGGAAACTACAAAAACAGCACAACTGCGAGAGCCCCAACCCCTGCAGTATATCAGCCTGCGAAGTATAACCTCCACCGTCCTCCACCCATTTTGCCCAAGTTGGGCTCCAGGCTCACTGTCAAAACGCAGTTGCTCTTGCTGCAGGACTCTTCGATCCTCTTCCACCTTGCACGTCTGGGACGATAGGGACCATGGGACTCAAAATAAATGTCAGGATATGGTTCTGGATGCATATCCATGTCGCCTGCGGAGGGGAGGACTCACAGAGCCACTTTTGTTCAGGTAGGTGTTCAATGCAAAACATTTCAAAACCTGGAATCCAGACACAAACATCCTAAACATGCTGCAGGTCAAACCATTTGCTCAATGACAACGACACTGCTCCAACAGGCCTGAGCCCAAGCATGCTTCAGAGCTTCCTTGTTGTTTCGATCCGCCTAGTGGCCAGGATTGCTATTTCTGTGATTTCTGTGCGGCCAACATTCCAAAAGCCGCAAAGTGTCAAGATTTGATATGAATTTTCTGAATTTACAATATCATACAATATCAATCTGCAATATGGGCGAACGTTGCTATGTCCGACAATTGCATGCACTGGTTACACAGTAATCTCAGTAATACCCTTGCATCTTGATCCGCGTACAGATTCAAGAGAGCCTCGCGAACGCTTTGTTGGAGCTCCAGCAAGCGTTGGTGCTCCGCCTTCAAGCCCAATAAGAAGCTTGTCGTAATAAGGACAGTAGGAAGTTTAGATAAGTTTAGAGGATTTTGAAGGGATCAAACTTCAACATGTTTCAAGGCAGGCGGTGCTCCAAATCCCCACCCTTTTAGCAGGGGGGAGGACCCCTAAATTTAAATGTAAGTTACATGTTTTGAATGTTGAGGGGGTTAAAACTGTGATCTTACATTTTTTGGGGTAGGACGTAAAAACGTAAGTCTTACAGAGTCTTACATGTTTAGGTGTCACCAATGGAAATTGTAATATTACATTTCCTAGGTAACCTAGGAAATGTAATATTACATGTTGTAGGTGTTCCAAGATAAATTGATATGATTCAAGAGTACATTAGGTATATATACGTTCCAAGATAAATTTATACGTATAAATTAAATTAACATAATTACCAGTACCGGAGCGAAAAATGTAATATTGTCAAAAAAGGGTTCCCAAGCTCATACCTACACCCCTGTATCTTACATTTTTCATACGCATAAAGCGCGGCCAAAAACGCCCCAGGGGATCAATATAAACAGATCGAAACAATTCGAAAAATATATTATCATGGAGTTCCCAAACCTTGAAATAAAAGTCTCAAAGCATTAGACTCGGGTACAGTAGTATCCTTTACGGCCGAAGGATGCTTCAAAGTCAACAGTGGTGAGTCACTCTTTCAGACCGGCTTAGGATTGACTCCATTCACGATACCCAATCCTCCGTCGTTCATCCCCTTTGCCTGCAGCCGTTCACGCTCAGAAGCCAAGACTGACGTATCCTCTTCCTCAGCAAGATGGGACTGAATTGATTATTGAAGTGAAGGGCATCTTCGATTCCCAAGACTGATTGGCGGATGTAGATTTTCGCTGAAACCAACTCATTGATTGTTGAAAAATCCTTGACCGCTATGAATGCGCAGCCCTGCTTTTGGGTGTCCTCTTGTGGGGGGTTGCTTCATGTTCGATGGAAAGGAGGGACGATTTGGGCCCACCTCCAAACGTTAGGTCACCAAACAACTCATGCAAAATCATGCAAACATCAACCCACTTGGGGATGCTCAATTTTGTGCTCCACTTCACAACTTCGACGTGGGTCCCTCTGGGTTGTGCCTGGCAATTCTGCAGGTTCGTCACAAGGTCGGACCTCGGCCAAGGCAAAGGTTTCGCCTTCGCTAAGGCCATGTTGCCCCTACCGGGCAATTTCAATAGGCTTCTGATTATGTAAAATGATTGCGTCATCAAAGTGTATCAAAGAATTCTCAAAATTGCCTTCTTAAGATGTTTGAATATGTTTGAGGCATTCCAAAACCATTTCAAACCCGGATACTGAGGCGTTGGCAATCGTCGTCTTTGCTCTTCAACCTCCTTGCTCTGTCGGGAGAGTTGCGCCTGCAGCAGCAATTCAGATGTTGTTATATTGACCCGTCATAGAGCCCAGTGCATCCTGAAGTTCCATGTCTATGAATCCATGTCTATGAATCTATTATCTCCTTTATAACAATGTCAATGGAGCGTGGTCTAAAGGAGACCGAAAGGCATCGATATATCGTTCTATTCTTTTAAAATGTATGGACCTGAAGTCTCCACTACCCTTCGTTTTTGGGGTCGTTTGCAAAACACCTCTTTTTTGGGTACGTTTGATACTTTTTGGGGTCGTTTCATACAAAAAAGGCCTTTTATCTTCCAAGCAAGTGCTGGCTATATACACTAAGCATTACTAAGCTAAATCATGTGAGCGTTTTGTTCTTGTCCTGTGTAATGTTGGATCAGGCACCCTCACACATCATTCAGACCCAGGCGCATAACTAAAACTTCATGGCTGAAAAGCTTTGGATCCACAATTCGTGTCGAAATATAAAACCTTCGCCTGCTTTTGATAATGAGCTGCGGGGGCAAACATTTGCACATTGCGACACTTATGCGAAAATATACACGGGGTTTGAGCACATCCAATCGTCCTGATCTTCTGGTGCCAGCTGCTGAAACAGTTTTGACGGATGGACGGACGGACGTGAAAATAAAGGTGCGTTTTTTGGAAAAAAGTCCTTTTGGTTCGGACGGGTCCAAGGCGGACGGATATTTCCGTACTTTGGACGCATTTTTCCGTACTTTCGGACGCCGTCCGGACGGCCCTCAGCAAAAAAAGGTACGTTTGAAGAAAAAAGGCCTTTGCATGTTTGCGTTGTATGGGCAAATCTTCCAAGGACAAGTTGTCACCAAAATTGAGCAATTCACCCGCGTGTCCGCAACTGAGTCTTGAGACCTACCCTCATGCGTGCAATAATGAAAGAGCAAAGCGCGTCCAAAACCCAAAGCAAGCAAGATCGAAACCATGGCATCAAACACGTAAACGAGAACCAATAGTTTGGAAATCTTTGCTCCTGCACCTTCAAGCAGCCAAAACAAAAATGGCACCTGCAACAATGAGTTGCAAGTTGGCAATGTGGCACATTTATTTGATTTCCACAGTTTCAGCTGTACCTCCATGAGTGAACATCACTAACATGCAAAAAACAGTACTTGATTTCAAAAAAAGTACTTTCGGAAAAAAATGTCATTTTTCTTGAAAGACCCCAAAAATTAAGGGTCGTTGGAGAGTCAAGGGATCTGTAAATACGTTAGAATATATTATATTGCGTTTTAGAATATATAATTATATAAAGTATACACCCATTATCATTCATATCCATACAGTATCATTCCATATCTATTAAAATAAAATCTACGAACTTGTATTGTAAACCCTTGCAATGTCTATTGCTGCGAAAGGGTGTGTGCATTCTACTAAACGTTGGCAATCCATTGAGCTACGAGATCAGCGCTTGATCTGCGAAAATTGGATCTGACTTGCATGCCAAGCTAGTCCTCTGGGCAACCTAGGTTTTGTTTCAAATTTGTTCAATGTGCATCTGAAACTGCAGAAGCACAATGTATTTCTCACCACAGGCCTCCATATCTCGTGCATTCCGCTCACGGGCTTCAATCTGCCGTTCCCGCACAGACCTGGCTGAATCGTCGATTTTGAAGGCCAGAATGGAGACTCTGACCCAAGAAGAACTGGGCATTCATGGCCATCACATTGCGTTCTCGGGAAGGTCCGTGGTACAAAATCGCGCTGGAGGCACCACTCCATCGTCTTGTCGGAATCCACACGCTTGCCTCGAAAACTGTCACTTCACAAGCAGAGGTGCAACGTCTTTCGAAGGCTAAGAGGAGGCATGTTCGATGGGCCACAGTCTATTCCACCCCATTGCCAAAAACATCAAAAGCCTCCTGATGTCTTTACCAAAATTGTTTCAAGTCATGAGCTTCTGATGCTTCCGAGTTCCCAGCTCAGCCGTTCCACTTCGGCCACTGAGCCTTGTACCTGTTCTGACAACAGATAGTTGCTCACGCGGCTGGTCAGAAGCTTGACAGCTTGGCAGACCGAGGACTTAGCTGTTGCACAAGAATGGTCTGGTTACCACTGAAACCCGAGATCTGCAAATCTGACTTCTATCCGCGCTACAGGAGCTGTCCTCCCACTTCATCCCCCTTTCTAAGTGGCACCCAGCATGCAAGACAAAATATCGATGTGAGTTATCCTCCAGGTGACCACTGGAAAGGCTGGCCAGGTGGCTATCCGTCAAAATTATCCCTCCAAGAAATGGATTCCAAAAGAATCTAAAAGTGCCTTCTTGCATTTTGCATCTTCTTGCCTTATGTTCTTTTATGTTTTTGGCATGTTGTTGGTCCATGGGTACCATACCCTGAACCCTGGCAGCAGCCTCCCCAGCCCTGGCGCGTTGGTCCTGCTCCACGAGTTTGGTCAAGTGGTGTTCCCCCGTCTGTGCCCGGCGAAGATTCTCGGCCTGACGATTCACTGGCCACTGGCCATTGGTTGAAGGGAAAATTCACAGAGGTTACCTGCTGAATCAGCAAAATGAGAGTCGAAATCTATGGAAGTTTCCCTAACATGATCTACAAATGTCTACAAATGGTGGGTTTCCCGTATCTAGAATGTAAAATTCCTGGAGACTTGCCCCATATTTGATGGGAAAAAAGCAAGGTCCACTCCTGTTTTCCTGACGATTCGTGTAGACTTTCCCTGCAGCCCAGTGGACGTTCAGCTCGCCTCCACGTCAGCTTGCTGCTTGACAATCGCAATGGCACGTTCATTCTGGCGCTTCAACTCCTTGGAGCAGTACGCGCTACTGATTTCAGTGGTGCCAAGGTGTTCCGAGGTGCCACTTCGTAGTTTTTGATGTCAAAGAATTGTTGAAAGCGGAATACAACGATATACAATGTGGGAAAGGCTTTACACTACCCTGGCATTGTCTAAGACAGCAATCAGAATTAATTCCCACATGCTCGAATCAGCATCAGTCAGCTCTCTAGAGCCAGCAATGCTCATCTTGGAACACCGTCCACATCATTTCACATCACAGTCAAAGCTAGCAAGTTTCATGGGAGTTAATAGATCTTTGATGCGAAACTCTACAACTCTACAACCCTAAAAGCCACCGCCTCCACTTCCAGGCGGTGATCCGCTTTCACCTCCAAAATGCGGCATTTGGATTACCCCAGAGGTAGAAGGGATGAGGACATAGAGAACCTCAAACGACTGATCGAATAATAAACCAATATAATATACAGTAACCCAATACATTTCGAACAGCTGGAAATAGGTTCCCAAAAGAATGCCACAGCTATCCACAGCTGATAAGTCAGAATAAATCATGATAAATCCATATGCATCCTCTACTCTCAGCTCTGGCGGAGTGTCGACGTTTCGCAGCCTTGTCAATCTCCATTTGCACCTGCGGCATCTCAGGCTTTGAACACAAGGACAGCTTCATCAAATTCAAAGAAACGTGGCTAAAGAGACGGCTGAAACATGCTGAGGTTGTATATAGAATATTATAATATATATATAAGAGATATATATATATATATAGATGATATGTCGTATATATTATAATCCAAACGATTATGGTCAAATATTGTAGCCACGCGTTCCAAGGGACGCAGCTGCAGGCAAGTTGCCCAGTTGACCACCTACCTCCACTGGAGAAGCCCAGCAGAAAATCCAATGGTCCCACAGCATAGCCTTGCGGCGTTCCTCGCGGACTGCCTCCTCTTTCTCGGTTTGATGACCTCCCGCGTCAAACTGCCGCGGATTGCCATGCTATGTGACATCTTGGGCGAAACCGCCAACGGGGGGCTGACGCGCTGATATTTTGCTATTTGTATCTAATCTACTTGTATCTGCATTCCGTTGGTGACTAGTGCGTTCAAAGACCACGGGATCAATGAAGAAGACAAGTAGCTGTCATCACCTGAGCAAATAGCTTGGAGACATGAATCTATGCTGTGAAGAGGGAATGACGGAGGGTCAAGGACTCCCAAGCAACCACTGTGCATTCCAAGAGCCTTGTGAAAGCATCCGTTTTTGCTCCAAAAAGTGCCGCATTTCACTGGCTTGCACTTCCTGCATTGCGCTTTGGCGAACTCTCGGTTAAACTCAGTGTGCACACTCAAGCTAGTATCTTGGAGTGACAGTTTTGGGCTCTTCAATCATCTTGGAAATTTCCAAGATTCACCACTCCATCGACCCTCAACCGCTTGACCAAGGACCGTCAAAGTCAAAATATCCGCAGTTCGTACCAAAGCACCTTACATCGATCCAGCTCGGACTGTAAGTATTGGCATTGGAGCTCCATACCTTGGACACTGGCTTCACCACATGGAATTTGGTGATCCACATACCTTAAGCCTTGCGATGAGCCCGTCGGAGAAGCAAGAACTTTTGCAAGGGCAGCACTAATCGAACAATCCTGAAGTACACAACACCTGTTCCATCCTGTTCCATTGTTCCTCCAGAAATCGCGGTGAAACAGTGAAACCTCAATCCTTTTTTTGGAAGCTTATGAGAATGGTCTAGGATGGTCCAAGTCCAGGTCTCCCTGCGTGCATGGCTGGCATCCTCCTGGCGCTTAGCATCTTCGAAACGTCGTTGCCAACGTTGCTCTGAGTCCTTGAGCAACAGAGATTTAGCAGCAAAGTGCATCGGACATCATCTGACCCATCAGCAGGTTTCCAGCTAAGCCCAGCTTAGCTTCTTAATTCTTTGGATTTCTTTGGTAGTGTATGGTAGTGTCGCTGCTGTTTACAGACCCGGTTTCGATTCTGAATCTCTTGGCTGCACTGTTTGCAAACGCTGACAACTGTCAACTGTTGGTGATGAAACCGTTGGCTCCTCCAATTGCAGCTCCAAATGCCGTACCTGGGATTTGGGAATTTTCTGAACAGTCAGGACTTGGAACTGGAATCATCATCATCTCTCTGACAAAAATGGCTGACTCAGGCTACCCATACATAGTCCACTTTTTTTACATAAGTTTCTCAGGTTGAGTGCAATTGCCGAAAGATCTATGCCCCACGAGAGATCATCACTCCTATCCCACAACCACTACCGTATCTCGTACCTTGGCCTTGGCTTGGGCCAATTGAAGAAGCCTGAGAAAATTTTGGAAGCGAATTCCAAGTTGGACAACCTATCCTTCTGGACTTAGAGCCGTCAAATCAAAAGCTTTGGGGGTACCATGGCCACCCATAGCCAGGACAACTGCCGCTGGATCTTTAAATCAAGAATCTCTTCGGGCGAAAGAACTGTTCCGTAGCATTCACGATGACTTTCTCTCCCAACTCACGTTGGATGTCAAGCAAACATAATAAGCAAACGCCAGTCCCGCCCGTCCATCAGAAAACAACAAACATGCCAAGGGGCAAATCTGGCGCATTGGCCGCTGGTGGCATCGCAGAAAAGCCTTGACCACTCGTGGCCTCGGCTGCTCGGCCTCCTGTCCCCTCAGACCAGCTGTCCAGTTGAGGATCCGACGCCCTCCACCACAAAGCTCAACTCCCGCTGTGAAGGCGGTGTGCCGTCACCATCACCAGGGGGTCCCCTGTCCCCCGAGAGCGTCGGAAGCCTCCAAGCCGATCCGCAGAAGATTTCCCCTACTCACTACTCACGGCCCATAACTGCGGCTGCAAGTAGAGTCAAGAGATTTTTCTCAGAACATCTGGAATGCGAGGATACAGCCATTTCTTCTAAAGACTGCCAGCAATGGTGCCTTCTTGCCGCCTCCTGCTCTGCGAGTAAGGCAGCGATGGATGCAGCTGCTGCTTGTTGGTTCCGAACCTGCTCAAGAATGCCGAGCGAAGCCCTGGAAACGAAACTAGACGACGGATGGCCCGAGAGCGTAGACGAGCAAAGTCTTCTGTTGCTAGAATGGAGACACTAAATTACAAGACAATATATTGAAGATGTATTATAGGCAGACGAGAAGAGTAGTTTCAAAACAATATATTACAAGTACAAGACAATAGTTTGCATCGTATCTTTCGTAAAGTTGCAGACAGACGCTTTTACACACAGAACTGTTTACAGACAGACGCTTTTATTATACACACAGAGGCTTTTACACACGGACGCTTTTACACACAGAGCTTTTACACACAGACGCTTTTACACACAGACGCAAATACACACAGAGACTTTTACACACAAACACGTTTACACACAGACGCTTTTACACACAGACACTTTTACACACCAACACTTTTACACACAAATATTTTTACACACAGACGCTTTTACACACAGACGCTTTTACACACAGAGACTTTTACACACAGACGTTTTTACACACAGACGCTTTTACACACAGACGCTTTTACACACAGACGCTTTTACACACAAACACTTTTACACACAAACACTTTTACACACAGAGACTTTTACACACAGAAGCTTTTACACACAGACGCTTTTACATACAAACCCTTTTCCACACAAACACTTTTACACACAAACACTTTTACACACAAACACTCTTACACACAGGAGCTTTTACACACAGACGCTTCTACAGAGAGACTTTTACACACAAACGCTTTTACACACAGACGCTTTTACACAGAGACCCTTTTACATACAGACGATTTTACACACAGACGCTTTTACACACAGACGCTTTTACACACAAACGCTTTTACACACAAACGCTTTTACACACAGAGACTTTTACACGCAGACGCTTTTACACACAGAAGCTTTTACACACAGAGACTTTTACACGCAGACGCTTTTACACACAGACGCTTTTACACACAGACGCTTTTACATTCAGACGCTTTTACACACAGACGCTTTTACACACAGACGCTTTTACACACAGACGCTTTTACACGCAGAAGCTTTTACACACAAACACTTTTACACACAGACGCTTTTACACACAGACGCTTTTACACACAGAAGCTTTTACACACCGCTTTTACACACAGAGGCTTTTACACACAAACGCTTTTACACACAGAAGCTTTTACACACAGAAGCTTTTACACACAGACTCCTTTACACACAGACGCTTTTACACACAGACCCCTTTAACACAGAACACTTGTACACACAGAGCTTGTACCCACAGACGCTTTTACACACAGAAGCTTTAGACACAGACGCTTTTAACCACAAACACTTTTTTTACACACAAACACTTTTAAACACGACGCTTTACACACAGCGCTTTTACATACAGACACTTTCACACAAGCCGCTTTGACACACAGACCTTTTACACACAGACGCTTTTACACACAGACGCTTTTACCACACAGACGCTTTTACACACAACACTTTCACACACAGAGGCTTTTACACACAGAAGCTTTAACACCGAGGCTTTTACACACAGAAGCTTTACACACAGGCGCTTTTACACACAGACGCTTTTACACCCAGACGCTTTTACAAACAGACGCTTTTACACACAGACGCTTTACACACAGGACGCTTTTACACAACAGACGCTTTTACACACAGACGCTTTCACACACAGCCGCTTTGACACACAGACACTTTTACACACAGAAGCTTTTACACACAGACGCTTTTACACACAGAAGCTTTTAGACACAGACGCTTTTACACACAAACACTTTTACACACAAACACTTTTACACACAGACGCTTTTACACACAGTCGCTTTTACATACAGACACTTTCACACAGAAGCTTTTACACACAGACGCTTTTACACACAGAAGCTTTTACACACAGACGCTTTTACACACAGAGACTTTTAGACACAGACGCTTTTACACACAGACGCTTTTACACACAGACGCTTTTACACACAGACGCTTTTACACACAGCCGCTTTTACACACAGCCGCTTTTACACACAGCCGCTTTTACACACAGCCGCTTTTACACACAGACGCTTTTACACACAGACGCTTTTACACACAGACGCTTTTACACACAGACGCTTTTACACACAGACGCTTTTACACACAGACGCTTTTACACGCAGAAGCTTTTACACACAAACACTTTTACACACAGACGCTTTACACACAGACCCTTTTACACACAGACGCTTTACACACAGACCCTTTTACATACAGACTCTTTTACACACAGACGCTTTTACACACAGATGCTTTTGCACACAGAGACTTTTACACACAGGCGCTTTTACACACAGACGCTTTTACACACAGACGCTTTTACACACAGAAGCTTTTACACACAGACGCTTTTACACACAGACGCTTTTACACACAAACGCTTTTACACACAGAAGCTTTTACACACAGAACTTTTTACACACAACACTTTCACACACAGAGGCTTTTACACACAGAAGCTTTTACACACAGGCGCTTTTACACACAGACGCTTTTACACAGACGCTTTTACACACAGAAGCTTTTACACACAGGCGCTTTTACACACAGACGCTTTTACACACAAACGCTTTTACACACAGACGCTTTTACACACAGAGACTTTTACACGCAGACGCTTTTACACACAGACGCTTTTACACACAGACGCTTTTACACACAGAAGCTTTTACACACAGACGCTTTTACACACAGACGCTTTTACACACAGAAGCTTTTACACACAGTAAAATCGCAATTTTTCCTCAGTTTTTGACGTCCAACGTCCATTTCGTGTGTAAGGGTTGCGATTGACAAAGTAAAGTCGCAATTTTTCCTCAGTTTTTAACGTCCAACGTCCATTTCGTGCGTAAGGGTTGCGATTGACAACTCAAAGTCGCAATTTTTCCTCAGTTTTTGACGTCCAACGTCCATTTCGTGCGTAAGGGTTGCGCGGGACACTTCAAAGTCGCAATTTTTCCTCAGTTTTTAACGTCCAACGTCCATTTCGTGCGTAAGGGTTGCGATTGACAACTCAAAGTCGCATTTTTTCCTCAGTTTTTGACGTCCAACGTCCATTTCGTGCGTAAGGGTTGCGCGGGACGCTTCAAAGTCGCAATTTTTCCTCAGTTTTTAACGTCCAACGTGCATTTCGTGCGAAAGGGTTGCGCGCGACCAATAAAAGTTGCAATTTTTCCTCAGTTTTTGACGTCCAACGTCCATTTCGTGCGAAAGGGTTGCGCGCGACCAATAAAAGTTGCAATTTTTCCTCAGTTTTTGGCGTCCAACGTCCATTTCGTGTGAAAGGGTTGCCGGCGACGCTTCAAAATCGCAATTTTACCTAGGTTTTGGACGTCCAACGTCCATTTCGTGCGAAAGGGTTGCGTTTCGTGGCGCTCCGGCGGCACCGCCCCCGCCTTAAGAGAGAATAGAAGAAGAGCGAGAGGAGATCTGCAGATGTGAAGGTGTGAAGATCTAGATCTGCAGGTGTGAGGGTGTGAAGATCTAGATCTGCAGGTGTGAAGGTGTGAAGATGTAGATCTGCAGATGTGAGGTGTGAAGATCTGCAGATGTGAGGGGGTGAAGATCTGCAGATGTGAGGGTGTGAAGATCTAGATCTGCAGGTGTGAGGATGTGAAGATCTAGATCTGCAGATGTGAGGGTGTGAAGATCTAGATCTGCAGGTGTGAGGGTGTGAAGATCTAGATCTGCAGGTGTGAAGGTGTGAAGATGTAGATCTGCAGATGTGAGGGTGTGAAGATCTAAATCTGCAGATGTGAGGATGTGAAGATCTAGATTTGCAGGTGTGAAGGTGTGAAGATGTAGATCAGCAGATGTGAAGGTGTGAAGATGTAGATCGGCAGATGTGAGAGTGTGAAGATCTAGATCTGCAGGTGTGAAGGTGTGAATATCTAGATCTGCAGATGTGAGGGTGTGAAGATCTAGATCTGCAGATGTGAAGGTGTGAAGATGTAGATCGGCAGATGTGAGAGTGTGAAGATCTAGATCTGCAGGTGTGAAGGTGTGAAGATCTAGTATAACGGCTGCTTTTTTACGAAGAACCCTTCGCAGGCGCTCTCGGGAAAAAAAGAAGACCTTGATCGGAACTAGTCAAAAAGAGGTAGCTTTGGCAAATCATGGCGGGTGCATGCGGGTGCTCTGGAGTGAATGAGGGGACTAATCTGACACCCAAATACTTTAGGAAGCATTCTCATCCATCTTCTCACCACGCACATCAAAATTTCACGAAGATCACAGGAAACTTCACGGACCTGAGAGTCCTCAGGCATGCGTGGGCGTTCTGCTGGCCTCGAGCGGAATCCGTTTGGATGCGTGGGTTGCTGGCTCTTCAGGCTACTTAAAAACAGGGACGATCTGAGGCCGCGACATTCCATAGGCATCAGTTCTGGCCTGTCAGATTTTGTATTTGGTCGGGTGCTAAGGTTGTAGCAATGGAAGTGGTAAAAGGCACCAGCATCTGAGGGGGTACTCTTGGCATTCAAACCACAGCTGCCATTCGGTGACTGGCCTGAGCTGCACCTTTTGTAGCCGGAGCAGGCCCCTCAGTGTATCATCACATCTGCATGCAGGAGAATTCCTAGATCTTTATCCCATCCATCCAGTTGAGTTGTCGGAATTCCTTGGCTCCTGAGCCAAAAACTGTCTCAGTCAATGGCATCTGCTAACAGAGTAAACAAACATTTGAGAATCCACAAGTTCAACCTGAAAATCCTCTATACATGAGGTATTGTCCACTGACATGTTGGAAGATTCCCTGCCTGCCCATGCGAGCTCCCAGAGGCCACAGAAGCTGCCTGGCTGTGGAAAACAGCTAAATCCAGCAGAAAGAATGGGCGGTGGAGGAACGAGGAACTCTAAGCAGAAAAGAAGAATCCAAAGAATCCTGAAGCGTGACAGTCAGCGTGACAGTCGGCAGATGTCGTTACCGTCGTTACCGTCGTTACCGTCGTTTTTTCCAGAGCAGTTCTTGCGAGGCACTTCTGAAGCTCTCTGTGGAAGGTTGAAAAAAACACTACAAGGCACAGCAGCATGCTGCCTAGCACTTGAACGGCTTTCCAAGTGCATCAGCACCCATACCCTTTACAAAACGTTCACATGCAGCTTAAGCATGGAACCTGAAGGGCAGCTGTACAGTTTGTCGGATTTCAGGTTGAAGCTTAATTTGGGCATCTAAATAAGTGAATTCCAGATTTTCTGATCAGCGTAGATCTGGTGCAAGTCTCCTAAATGCCTCTGTACGATCAAATCTTTCTGTGCCAGTTGACACATTGAAACCAAAGCATCAATGGTGATTGCATCAGGTTGCACAAATAATCCTTTCATATGGTTCAACAAGTGCAGAGCAAGAACCCACTGCAATGCCTGGCAAGGTCAAGCGGCCCTGTGTGGGTCAAGGAGTTAAGCATATCCCAAATTATCATCAGCTCTCCTAATTGCCTGAGAACCGGAATTGAGACCTCTCTTGAAGCACACCAGCCGTCACAAAAGAACCGATCGTCCCCAAGCATCAAGAAACATGACAAACCACAGTGTCCAGCTTGCAAGGATACTTGCCAAAGGAAATAGTATTTATAATAACAATATATAACAATAATGAAGGAAGGGAATACAACCTTGCAGTCCAGCGAGTCCATTGCGTCTTCTCCAGCACCATTTGAGTGTGCACTTACTTTGTGGAGTTCTACAATCGCATCTGTACCTGCCTTCTGCAAAGCGGACATGATAGCGCTGTAGGTCACAACATCCGGCTCAAGGAACTCCACGAATTTGACCTCGTCAAGTAGGCACAGTGCCACCTGCCAACGGCTCGCTTTTTCACAAGCACTAATGCTGGCGTTGGCAACTCGAGTCACATCGAAATGGAGTGGAAATACCAGAAGTGCCTGATGCCACTGTGCCACCTTCTCGCAAGCGTTGATGGTTGAAGTGCAGCCAACCACACCAATTTCCACATGACTCCGGCCTGCCTCGAAGTAGAGTCCTAACGCATCTTGCCACTTAGATGCACGGTCACACGCTCCAATGGACGCGCTGAAAGTGACAACATCTCCTTCCAAGTGGAAACTCTGAAGCTGCTTCACCAATGCTAAAGCCATATTCACCTCTGCGGATTTCTCGCATGCACTGATTGCCGCGTTGAATGTGATCAGGTTGCTGAGGCGCTGAGATGTCGACTCACTCAGGAAGTGAAGTGCTGTCTGCCATTCACTGGCTTTTTCACAAGCACTGATGATGGCACTGTAGGTGACCACCGTGGCTTCAAGTCCCACCCGCAGCTCATCAAACAGCCACACAGCTGGTTGATATTCCGATGCCTTCTCACAGGAACTGATTGTAGAGTTGTAGCTGATCACGTCAGCATCAAGTCTAAGGTCCTGCAACAAAGCCAGCGCAAATGTCCATTCTTTTGCTTTTCCGCAGCTGCTAATGGTTGCGTTTTGCGTAATGGCCGTTGTTTGCAGCTTGCTCCCTTTAAAATCCACGAGGAGCAGCAAGGCGACTTCCCATTGAGAGGAATTCTGACAGGCATCCATCGCACTGCCCAACGACACATCATCCAACTCGTTGCCAGTTTCGATCAGACTGAGGATTTCCAGGGCTTTCGTCCACTGCTTGGCATTCCCACAGGCAGCCATCACCTGATGACTAAACATCATAGAAACATCATAGACCCAGAAAACTTGATGGTGAAAACGTGACAAAACCAAGTTATACCAAGTCATCATCGAACAGATCCCGCCCTTAGAAAGAGATCAAAATACATCATTTATATCATGAAGATACAGTGTTTACTTATCTGAGCTTTTGTCAATGACATGCGGGGATGTTTCCGTTGATCTACATTAACATCACGTTTACCTGTGCAAGTTGCTATGTTTTGCATCACAACATCTATCTCCAGCTGAACGCCCTCAAGCTCGTCTAGGAGTTGGAGAGCTTGCTGCCATTCTGATGCCTTTTCACAGGCACTGGCGACTGCACTGTAAACGATCACGTCAGCCTGGAGTTGGCATCCTCAGGTGGTGGATCGACCAGTGGAACCCCTGATGTAGTGGCTCTTGCTCAACAAGCACAGCAATGCATAGGACTCCATAACCATCTCAGTGACAAGTAGGAAACCAAAAACATGCAAAAACAAAAAACTGAAAACAAGCTGCAATGGATTCCATGCATATGAAATGCAGTGGAGATAGCCTGAAGGGAGAAGGTTTGGGAGTACCCGAACTGCATAGTTCCTGTGCTGAATTGGATTTCACTGCAGGGTCGAAGTTCCTGAACACAACATGAGAAGAAAATACATAGCTGGCCAAGCTCACTTCCAGCGACTTCATACCTTTATGTGCAATAGACTTTGAATATCTTTGAATATCTCTAAATTATATAAATGTATTATAAATGTCAAGACTTCAAAACATTCCACCTGCCGACAATCTCAAATTGATATTCCAACTTCTGAACAAAGGTTGAAGGTTGCATTTGAAGTCTACGACGTCTACGAATTAGTTTGACCAAGCATCCTCTCAATTCATGTAAGAGTGCACTGGCATGTTGCCATTGGGCTGCAGCGGCTGCTGCACTGATGGTGACGCTGTAGGTCACAACATCTAACTTCATGTCACTTCCCTGAGCCTCCTGAAAGCAGCCCCAAGCGTGCTGCCATTTGGCCTTCCTACCTCAGCAGGACTGCGTCAAAGGCCACAAATCCAAGACAGGCTGGCCAAAAACTGTGATCCTCGAACCAGTTATCCTGAAAATCCATGGAGGATGAAAGACTTCTATGTCACAGCAGTAACGTCGAAAGTCATAAATTCACACATGTATGTGTATATAATTGTATATATATAATATATAATATATAGTATCTGTTCTGAGAAACAATTCGTGGACATTCAACCCATCCGAGAATATTAGTTAGTGAATGTTGGGGGCCATCATCATCATGGACCAAATATAAAACTTGTTTGAAAAATTAAAACCCTCAACAAGTCTATATAGTAAAACTCGACCAATTGACAGACGTTGATGGCTGCGTTGAAACCGATGACATCTCGTTCCCTGCGCTTCACTTCAGCATTACGCAGAGCCGACAGGGCCAGTTGCCATTGTCCCTTACGAACTCCCACGAGATTTCCTGGCTCTTCCATCCAAAGGCAGGCTCTTGATGTCCCAATGAAAATGAGGCCAGCTGCCTTCCAGCACCACGGATCATGATTCTCACATGAAAGTGTTCTGTTTCGAAGCGTGAACAAATTGCGCCGCACTTGAACCGGCAGACTTTACAGCCTCACATCGGCATTCAGACAATTTCAGAAATGCTAAGGCTTCATGGGAGCTCCTAACCACCAAAGTTCTAGTGGAGCACCAGTGACTCTGCAATGATTTGCCAGGTGTGCCTCGATGAATACACACATTAATGGTAACATTACGATACCATTACTGCAAATAAAAACCGACCACTAAGAAAAAACGTATTGTATAAAGTTCACGAAATGTATAAATGTTCATGCAAATATATCCTTGTATAGCAGAGATCCAATCCACCCCTGTGAGAATCCAACGGTAAAATGCATGTCTGCACCGATCTTGTCAAAAGAGAAGCAGTAAAAATCACCAAATCACTTCTGCCTATCCTCAATCAGATGATATCAGATGGGTAGTGTGTGAACCATCCATGATATCATCCCCACAGAACCAATCCATCACTGGATCTCCAAACCGGCCCAGCCTTTGCGGGTGCCTTCAACTGACTGGTGTGTCCGACCAGCCCGGCAAATATGAGTCAAGTGGGATCATCATTCCAGGGATGAGGGTAGAAAATATTTCGAATCATCACCTCTCTGCGCCCGCAGACCACCTTCAGTCCTACTGGTAGCCGAGGGAAAAATAGAGATTGAAGCCTGTCAGCCTTTACCGATTAATCGGATTCAAAGCTTGGAAGGAATTAGTTGCAGAACAGCTTTGAGAGTTTTACAATACCTGAAGCTGATCTCTTGACTTTCCTCCAGACAGAAACATATTTCATTTTTTGGTCCAAAGATATGTAATTTGTGTTCGACTTCGGCGATCTCTCGTTGATCGTCAAGAGAATCTTGCTAGCGGAACATCAGCTGGGCCTGATGGACAGCCTTTGGTCCACTGGGCGGCACCTGAAGCGGCAGAGATCAGTTTTTTGATCAGACATAAATTGACATAAATCCACTAAATCTACTGTCTGTCTTCCATAGTGGCTTCACATCCCGAACCATCCCAACATTGCCCAACATGTATATATTATTATATGTGTGTTTTGCTGGCTGTTATATAGTGCCTTGCAGTCTCCCTTTGCAAGAAACTCTTTCAAACTACAAAGCAGACGTCCAAGATGTGAGGTTACACGCTGGACTCTGCAACAACAGGAAATGTGTGCCGGACCAAACGAGAGGCGCTTCCACTTTTCCTTGCCACACCCGCGGTGGCGCAGAGCGCTTCAAGCTGGCTTACTTGATGATCATGAATCAGAATGGATCATGAAAGATCATGAAAGTGGTTCTGCTATGGCAAACGAAGCACTGAATTCAAAACTGGTACGTCAGTTGGTCTGCTGTTGATTCGAACGAGATAATCTCTGCCATGCAAATCAACCAGGCTACGGATTTGTCCGCCTTTTTGCGAACCTACCTACCGTGTTGAACTAAGTTGCAATGTTTTTTGGTTATCTGCGCTATCCCTTGCACAATCCGAGCTTCAAAAAGCAAGAATGGTAGGAGCTACCATCAAGTATATCAATGTATATCAAGGAGATTTCCGGGTGATCTATGTCTCAACCTCCATTATATAGCCTCCTCTTGCTATCTCTTTCAGACATCCACCTTGCTTGGACTGCCCTTGGCTGCCGTGCTCGGAGGCTCGACTAGGTTGTGGATGGGCCAACCTTAGCGAAGCAGGAGCTGTGTCAGGAGCTGTGTAGCACAAAACAAAACATTGGCCGATTGGCCGATTGACCGGATCGAAATTCTTGGTACCCGAACTCTGATTGCGCTCCTGGGGCAGCAGAATAGGAGCAGTCAATAGGTCATTGAATGAGATCTGAATCAACGTTCCTTGCTCCACAGTAGTGATATTGCTCCCAGACATCCTCTTTAACCTCTTTGCAAAAAAAGTGAATGAGGCGTGTCAGTCGCATTTCCCCTCTGGGCAGACTGTTTAAACTGTTTTCGTCCTTCAGACACTCTGGAGCGCGGAGGTGACCCAGCCGGCTCCGAAGGTTGTGCCTCGGCGCAGTCAAAAGACACGACGGCTTTTGTGAAAACACGAGTGTGTCCAGTGTGTCCTTACGGATGTTGTCTACTGTTGTTATCCACGAATCAATGGGAGGAAGTGGAGAAGATGGCCCAGTGGTTGTCCATCCGACAACGATCTATCAATGTATTTTAATGTATCTTTGAAGGACCCATAGAGATCGGGTCTTAAAATGGTTAAAGCACGTTCAAAACCAAAACAAAGTGAGAGGGCGAGTGTCCATCGAACATCTCTTTCGAAGAACTAGTGGTGTTGTGTTGGTGCCAAGAGTCGGTGTCCTGTGGCCTCTCCCGCCCCAAGCCTTGAAAACAAGGAACGACTTGTCTGTCGTCTTCTCTTCTGAAAGAAAAGTCCTGTATGGTCGGTGTTCAAAGGGGTTCTCCACCAACCACTCCCTTCAAGAACTAGAAAATTGAATTTGGTCACAAAAAAGTGGTGTTGAGAAAATGTGCCCAAAAAGTACTGTTGACTTTTGGAGCCACCCAGCCATGCTATGCCATGCTGTGCAGCTAAGCCACCCTGGGAGGTCTTGGTGGCGTGGCACCAAGGTTCTCCTCTGGATCCAGGCCTGGGGTCATCACCTCAAGTTTTTCAGCTGCGATATCTACAAAAATAACGGGGAACCTTTTGAAATAAGTGCTTCATTCATGGTTCCCCAGCATTTAAGACATGGACAAACATTTATGTCCGCCAAAGTTTCGATTGTTTATCTTTATTTGGGACAAGAGTACCCCCTCTGATCTTTATCTTTACCAACTTAAGTGATGAATGGCTGATGGACCAGAGACACACTGAGGCCTATGCTCGCGAAGAGGCGGGTGAAGCCTGCAGGGTTGGGCGACTTCCACCATGTTTTTTGGTGAAATCTCCAGGGTTGTTGGTTCAATCCCCCACGTTGGTTTGTCGGAATCACATGTGAGGTTGGTTCAATCCACCAGGCTTCTCAAATCAGTCCAATCATGTCAAATCTCTAGTTTCTCGTTAGTTGATTCCCCCGTTTCTGGTGACATTCCAATTTCTGCTTCTGAAAAACCCATCAAAAATTCCGAAAAGCTGGTGCCTTGGCTTTGCCCAAGCTTCTCTTTGGCCTGGCAGTAAGCCTCGATGAACCACCAGGGTCCAGCCCCTAGACCCCAGATATGATGGGAACTTTATACCATTTCATACCATTTCATAGCATTTGTTTGCAAAGAGAATGGTGTAGAACTGTAGAACCCACAAATGTGTGAGTATTTGGCCTTAAGCCAATATAGCAATGTCGCAAAAAAGATAGGACGTTTATGATCTGTTCAGAGGGTGATAAATGGAGAGCAAGGAGCAACAAGTTTTTTTTGGACCCACCAAAAATGTGGTTCAAACAAACAGAAATGGTGATATCATGCATTTCAGTTTGCTGCACTCACTGCACAGAAGTAGAGTCAACTGGGAATTGATTTACTGGAGTTTATGATTGGATTTACAATGGATTTACCACATTGCTCAGCAATCTCAATACAGTGCAAAGCTAGTGGTCATGTGGTCCCTCTGAGCTGCCCCAACTCCACTTCAAGCGCGCCCTGTCGCATGGCATAGCCGGGAAAAGCGGGATCGCATGGTAATGGTAATGTTAGCTAGAGACATGCTACCAAAACAAGCGGAGCGCTCACGACTCCTATTTTTGTCTGTGACGAGTGGTGCAGTCTCTGTACAAACCACTCACCCAGAGAGACTTGCCAGCCGACATTCTGTCAGCGGCATATCCCCCCGGGTGGGTGGGAGGGCCAACAATCAAAATGGGCAAAGACTTGAGCCCAAAATGACAGTAGCAAAACACGCTAACCCTCCGTTCTAGTGAACATCCAAGTTAGCTAGAGACATGCTACCAAAACAAGCGGAGCGCTCACGACTCCTATTTTTGTCTGTGACGAGTGGTGCAGTCTCTGTACAAACCACTCACCCAGAGAGACTTGCCAGCCGACATTCTGTCAGCGGCATATCCCCCCGAAATAGGCATGGGCATCCGCCAAATAAAAATCTACAATGGACATGCAAAAGAAAACCCACATGGTATCGACCGTGAAACAAAGAATCAAGGCTGCCTCAGACATTCCCCGGCTCTCAGTAGGCAACCTGTACGTTGAAGCCTCCATGGAACACGGATGAATGCAGAATTGCCACGGCAAAGTCTCACTGGTTCCACTGTCGATCCTGATGGTTTCCATAGTCATAGCTGGACCAGCCATCTTGGTTGCTGCCTCGTTGCCCATCTCTGGTCCAGTTGCCCCAGTCGTCATCGTCTGCGGCATTTGCATCTCTCCGTTGTGTGACATCTGGTTGATGCCGTTGCCACTCACTGCTGCGTCTCGCTTGCCAGTCGTGCCATTGACTTCCTGCTTCCCAGTTGGCCGTGCTTTCAGCTTCAGCCTGGTTGGATGCAGCAGCTGGAGCAGCTGACTGGCGAGGTGGTGGAGTGCTGCGTGATCTATCGGATCGATAGTTGGCCTTTGTAGCTTTTCGGCGGGCCCGCTCCTTGTTCTTCTCTTCGAGGAAACCCGGCTTCAGGACTTGCTTGGAATACCCATGTGACCAGGATTTCGGGAAATCCTCAAAGGAGGCACCCTCCATTTCAGCCAAGGCTCGCTGATGTCGGGCGGCCCGTTGCCGGCCCTTTTGGCGTTGTTTGGCCTCCGCATAGGTGAAGCCATCCTTGAGATCCTTCTCGAATTTGCCTGGGTGCATTTCGGGCAGTGGACGAGTGCTGAACTCAAAGTTGAGCTCCTCCAGTTTGCTCTTGCACCGCTTCCATGCTTGGGAGCGAAGCGTCTTCCTCATCTCTGGGGGTGCTCGCAGGAAAGCTTCCACTTTCGTCTTGGTCTTCTCGAGCAGCTCCTCATCTTCTGCCTTCTCCTCAGGGGTTCGATCATCGTCATCACCATAGTCGACTTCAGACTCGTCAAACCCAAAGTGGTTCACCTCAGTGGGCGGAGCGCCCTCAGAAGATGATGCTGTTGCGCCTGAACCGAGTCCCATAGCTCTTGCCGGCATGGCATAGTTGGCTGCTGGCAGTGGCGGAGGGGGCTTCTTTGGTGCTGGTGTCTTCTGCATCAGCACTGGAGGAACTGGTTTGGGGGCTAGGGCTTTCGGCGGCTCCTTTGGCTCAGGTACCTGTTCTGGATGAGCTGGCTTTGGAAGTGGCGGCGGAGCCACCTTTGGGGGAGCCGAAAGCATGGGAGGCTTAGGAGGTGGTGGCTTCTTGAATTCGACACCTTTCGTCCCTGCCATTAGCCATGCTTTTGCGCTGGGATGCATTTTTAGAAGCCCCGGATGGTCTCCCAAACATGCCTCCCGGACCTCTTTTGGGACAGAAGTCATAGGTGGAGCACCTTCAATCAGCATCTTGGCCCGTCCTCTGTTCACGAAATCCATGAACTGGAGCAGTCCTTGCATCACGGCTTGATCGAAGGTTTGGAAGACTTGCTCAGACCCGGTCCCCTCCTCAGGGAGCTCTTCCCATGCCGGCTCGTCCCAATCTTCTTCATCGAATTGGTGGTCTTGGAGGATGTCCATGTCATCGTCTTCAGCTTCCACCTCAACATACACATAGTCATCCTCGTTGTCTGGGACGGTGCTCTCCGGTGGAAGGTCATCTTCGACCCAAGGCTCAGACCCGGGCTCCAACCAGCTCGAAGGGGCCCTATATCTGGATGACGTCTCTGACCACCAAGACTCAGACGGAGCGTCTGATCGTTTCACCCCTGCATCTGCCAGTGCGATGCGAGGAACTCGCAAATCGTCCACCATGCCCCCTCCAGTGTATGGTTGGGTCGCCCTGGGGAAATGCTTGGCCGGTGTTGGCGGTGCTCCCTTTGGAATAGCTTGCGTGGGTGCCATTTTTTGCATTGGTGGGGTGGTAGGTCCTCTGGGCCTCCCATCATCATTTCTTGGTGGCGGTGCTTTCCTTGGCTTCGCACTTGAGCTCGGAGTAGGCGGATTCGCGGGCGGTGGAGGTTTCCTTGGCTTTTGCGCGGTCCCTGCTGGAGCAGGAGGGGCTTTGGCTGGGGGCGGTCCTCCTTGCGCTCCTCCTCCAGGATATCCCTGTGAAGGGGGGGGCGGTTTACGAGGCACCTCCCGGCCTGCTCCTCCCGAGCTGCTGGCTCCTGCGCCAGCAGGAGTGGAGGACCGATCAAAACTTGATCTGGCTTGTTGGAATGATGAAGCTTGCTTGGCATAGACACCAGCTGGAACAACTGGGGAACGGCCTCGCCCATGCTTTGCAGCAATTTGCTCTTGTCTCCACCTCATGTATTGAGTGGCCATCAGTGGATCCAAGAGGATCTCTCGGACCATTCCCAACATCTTAAACTCCTCTCCTTTGGCTTTCTGGACATCTTCCCCAGCAGTTGCAAAGCGGTCTGGATGAGTCTCACGGGACCTGCGACGATATGCGGTGAGCACCTGAGCTGGAGTCGCACCGGGTGGAACACCCAGGAATTGATAAAGATCTAGTCCTGGGTGAGCTGCTACAAAGAGGTTCGCTGCATTGGCTCGATCTGGAGCTGCTGGCTTTCGTCCCCCATCGGCACTTTCATCAGTAGCATCCATAGCACCAGCCTTCACTGCAAACGATACCTTACGATCTGGTGCCCACGAAAATGCACGATTGGTGTTTGAGCCTCGAGGAGCTCTGGATGTTCGCTTCGTGGCAACTGGGCTGCTAAAAGGGTTTGATCCTCCATGACTGTTATGGAATAACTCATCTTGAGGGACCCCCAATAAACCAGGATAGGACTCTTGGGGTTCAGTTGGAACAACCGCTGGATGCCTACGGACCCCGGGGTCTTTTTGGCTGGGGAGTGTAATGAGGCTGGTACCCAACATCCCTTCTGAAATCCCTTTCTGAGCGGTATGATCTTCATAAAGGTAAGCATGAACAGCATCGGATGACCAACCACCGTACCTCTTAAGCCTTTCTAAGTCCCCAGTACTTGCGAAAAATGCAGTGGCTCCCCCCTTACGTAGTGAGTGTGAACCAGCGAGTTCGCCAGGAAACCCGGCGGCCAATGCAGCTATCTTGATGAAATGGGTGATGCCCTCTCTGTCAAGCCCCGTCCCGTCTTCATAGCGGAACAAAGGCGCCTCGTCTTCAGGGCTGCGCCACCGATGGGGCTGTAGGACCTGTAGCGCGGCTAAGGCTTCAACAGGGCAGAGATCTCCACCGGAGCGGTGGTGTGACCGTGTTTGGCCCCTACCATACTGATCGGTTTTTGAAGATCTAATCTGCACTACGACTTCATCGGCCTTGGCGCCTATGGTAGGCTGCCCATGCGAAAAGAAAGCAACATCAGCTGGGCGGAGCGCCCTATTCATGGGGTCTTCTCCATTGATACTGGGCAAGAGTTCACTGGCCCGCATCATGAAAAACCAACCTGTAAGAAGGGCTCCTTTGATCATGGTTTGATCGACAACTGATAAACCGCTACTTTTCAAGTGCTGGACCAACCATCGCAACATGTTGGGGGTAACAGGGAGCTTTCGTTTTGGGGCGCCTTCCCAACGTTGTAGACCCGCAACCGCTGCCCACAACCGAGGTCGCCCGACCAGTGGATCAGGGTATCCTGCCGCAACATGTGCATAACGAATGGCTGACAACCTTTGTCTGACCCCACCTATGGACCTTCCCATGACTTGATGTAGAAATACTACAAACCGAATCAACCTCTGCTCGTCTTCAGTCCGAGCGGAGCGCTCTTCTCCGTCAAGGAACGGGTGAGTGCCCGAGCTGGCATTGTACAACGCCCATTGCTTCCAGCCTGATGCATAGACCCTGCGAGTTGAATCAGCCAGTTTGGCCAAGACAGCTTCCATGGCTACCTGGTCAAGCTCTGCTGTGCTCCCTCCTCGGGGGCGGGGGGTCCCAGTAGTCCCGCCTCTTTTGGATGCGGGCTGGACCAGCCTCTCCACTTCACTGAGTGCTGGCTTCACGGTGGTGCGTTTGCCTCCGCCTGCTTTCGCCTGGGTTGTCGCTCCCACGAACTCATGAGTGGGTGCCACTGCCACACGTGGCTCTTTCCACGAAGTAAGGAAAAGCTCGGAAGAGGGAGCCTTCGGGTTCCTCCCCCACGCTCGCAGCCAGACCTCTAGTTGCTCGTGGGCTTGGATCTCATCGGGGTCCAGGACTCCTGCCTTCCCATCGGTTCCAGTCAGAGCCTGCATGAGACTCATAGCCACTTGCCAGCCTGGCTCCCGGACTGCAGCTGCTATCATGCGATCCTTTCTCTTCGAGTCGGCGGAACGCCAATCCTCTGCGAGGCCCCCTTGCATTTCCCACACCTCTTCTGGGAGGAGAGGACGGACCAGACCCGTCCCATCTTCCAACAGGGTGCCTCCTGGGATCTTGAGACGCTCACCTGTGAGCCTAGGTCCGCAAGCTGGGCCCCGTGTGCTATGGACCAGGTGCCTGCTGCCGGCGCGCACGTCAACCAAGTGGCCGACTGGTTTTGGAAGCCACTTGTCTCCGGTGGTGATGAGGTTTGGTTCTCTCGTGAAAAGGTAGTCGGGCGGGCATAATCCCTTACCTGACTCCTCTGCGGATCGCAGAGGTAACATCTGACACTCGTTGACTTGTGCAACTCGCCATGCTTGAACTCTCTCCTTTTCGTCGGCCGTTCCTCCAAAAAGCCAAAGTCTTCTGGCCCTGGCAAAGAAGCTGCCGTGGTGTGAAGTCTGATAGTCGACCACTTGTGCCTGACCCCATTGAACCTGAAGCTGCATCAGGCGATTTCCGCTGGTTTCAGAGAGCTCCCTGGGCTGGTCAACGATAAGTCGTCCTCTCCAATCAGTTCTGGCGAGGGTTTTTAGAAGGATGTCTGCCTCCCGCCCTTTTGGGTCTTGAGTGAGAACACAGACGATCCAGTCAGCTTGCGCCTGGCTTGCGATCGATCCTCCGCCCTTGACCCACCCCAGCTCGAACGTCAGTAGTTCCGACCCTAGCCGGATTTGGTGGAGTCCCCCTTTGAATGGCTTTGGTTCGATCTTGGCGGGGAAGGCATGCACGGTTTGCTGTTCGTTGGCCAGCTGAATGGCTAAAGCTGCACTCGGGCCCTTCTCCCCTGGTAGCTTCAACGTGGGGCGCATGGCTTCTCGCAGGAGTCCTTCCCAGTCCTCATTGAGCTCGAGGCGGGTCCAGCCACTGCTTTCCATTTCCGCATGGACCTTGTCTTCATCCTCCCTTGTCAGCCAGTCGTTGAGAGTATTGTGGTAGGTACGGACGTACGCTCCATCGACAGTGAAGCTATTCTCCGCTTCGAGCCGCTGGAGCAGCAGCAAGAGCGCCCTCACGTATCTGTTTGAAGCGCGCCTGGTACGTAACCATGCTTTGACATTCATGTTGTCAGTCACATAAAGGATCAGTTGCCCCTGCCAGGTTTCCTTCCGCGCCGCTGCCAGGACAATGAACGTCAGAAGCTCCATCACTCCGATGATCTCCAAGTGATCTCCGCCCCCTACGACTTCGCTCACGGCCCTGACGTATCTGCTGCTGTCCGCCATGTGGTAGCATCTATCCTTCCAATCAGTGCTTCCGAGCCTGGTTAGCGTGGCATCTCCTCCAACGAATCGGGCCGAAGCGGCCATGCCAGGGAGTGCGAGCCTTTCCCTTAACGGCAGGAGCTTGCCGAAAGCTGCTCTGAAACTGGTTCCCCAAGGCTTTTCCATCTGGAGGCGAACCCAATCGAGCGCATCCCAGAACTCAGCCCAGGCAGCCTCTAGCTCACTCTCGGAGCCCCTGGGTTTCACCCATTCATGATCGCCTACTTCCTGCTGCAGGAGCCTGTAAAAGACTGGTAGATAGGGTGCAATCTCCGGAGCGGAGACGGCCCAATACTGCGCTGTCCCTGCCAGTTCTCGGAGCAGCTTGGTACGAACTCGTTGGCACCCCCTTTGAAGCTGAGGCTCTCTTAGGAGATACTTCGCCTTTATTCGCTTCGGTTCCGGGAGGACCACAACCTGTTCTTCAAAGTCTAGGTGGAGGCCCCACAGGAGCTGGGATTTTGCCGGGGTGCCTTCTTCGGCGAGCTTGTCGAGATTGATGGCTCCAGGGCCCCAGACTGATACCATAGCTGCATCCATTGCTGACAGGGATCTCTGGATCCTATTCCCCACTAGTGGCTCTACCACCACGCCGTCATCCATCAGCCATCGGCTGGTGTAGGGAACCACATCGTTGAATTGAGGATGGCATGGTCGGAACGACCCGTGGTGCTTTTGGGCTGCGGTGGCCCATATCACGAACTCCCCTGGCGCTCCTACCCAACCGAACACCATCACCAGACTCAGGATCAGCACACCTAGAATCCTCGTGCAGAATTCAGGGACATCGCCCGGCTTGAGGAAGTGCCACTTGAAAGCCCTTGGCACATCGCGTTTCGCACACCTCTGTGGAACCTTCGGGTGTCGCACCCTCCACCAAAGGCTTTGCCTGACCACTGCTCTGTGCCTAGGCTGAGCGGCGGGTGGGTGGTCGTATTTGGAGCCCGAAGCATTCCTGGCTCGCATATCGTTGATGGGACGACCTTCCGCTGAGATGGTTCTGTCGGGGTTTTGCTTGGGCACTCGGCCGAGAGGGCTCTCGGCCACCTTGCTCTCGGTCAGTATCTGGTCGATTTGCCGATTTTCTTCTTGGTCCTCGGTCTCTGTGGAACACAGAAGTACCGCCCCATAAGATGCGTCTTTCCATGCCTTCTGCAGCATCTCTTCCTCGTGCCCCCTGACGGAGCCGTGGTTTCGGGCCTTCTCTCTCTTGGGGGTACTCTTAGCTCGGCTGGGCACGCCCTTGAGCACACAGTCTTTCAAGTATTGCTCGTGTAGGGGGCTGAGCCCTTTCAATGCTCCTTCCTTTGCCTTCTGGAAGTGTTCCCCATACTTCCTCAGCCTCGCTTTGTTGACTAATTCAGCTGCTCTTGGCACCGAGCCGGCGGCCCTCAACAACGCATTTCCTGCCTCTGTGGCTTTTCTCACTGCCTCCTTGCTGTAAGCACTCTGGCATACCTCCAAGTATTTCTCAGCAGTGCTTTGGCCATTGGCGTCGTCGACGCTGCCTGCCCTTGTGCCCTGCCCCTCAGCTTGCTTTTCGGGATCGGAAACAGACCCCTCCCCCCACAAAACGTACAAGGGTAGACCATCTGTTGGAGTTCGCATCCTGAACAGGTGTAGCCATGTGGGAGGCCTGGTCCATCCGCTTGGCCAGCAACCACCGGTGCCAAATGTTGGCCAAGGGTTCGCTCCAACGTATTGGCTGGATCAGCCGGCCAAGGGGGTGCGTCCAGTTCGGTCCAACATTTCTCTAGGGCTTTGAGCACGCTGTGCTCTTGCAGATATGTTGTCCAGCTCCATTCTTCAAAGGCTGCTCGGACTACCAGACCCCAGGCTGCACACAAAGCTGGTGCGTATTGCTGTGCCAGTCGAGTGAGAGGTACTTGAGGAATTGGACTGGGTCCCTTCAAGGGTGCGTGCTGGTGAGTCGGGCCGACTCCTGGGCACTGCCTACCAAGGAATAACAAGGCCCATGGGTAGAGTTCTGGGGAGACCAGCCACCAAGAATGCTTGCGATGAAACAGGCCCTCCTCAGTCTCAGGCGGTCCCAGACCCCAAGCGCACATAGCCATAGAGACAATTTTTGCGCCGGTGCGGCGGCGGAGCCTCTGCATACAAGGCAGGTCCCATATCTTGGGGTAGCGGCCCGACGGCGCGCTACTCTCCAATGCGAAGACTCTTCCGTTGTCCGCCAGAACCGTACAAAGTTCGGCTGCGAACTCTGCGTCTTCATTTCCTTGAACTTCAGAGGGACGAGTGCCGTCGCCTTGTGGGCGTTGCCAGGTCCTGCTGCCACCGTTCTTCAGCTGGTGGTCGCAGAAGGAAGTACAAACGACTCCAAGCTGCCAAGTGTTGGGGACATCGGGCCCTGGTGGAGCACCAGCTAATCCCAGCAATCGTTCTCGGACCTTCGGGTCACGGGTATCATGCTGCGGCTTAAAGCCCTTTTGCTCGATCGGGTCCTCATAGTATTCAATGGGTTCTCCGCACGGGATCCCCTGGTACTGAAGCCCCTTGGTCCATCCTGCCCATCCAGCGTACACCTCTTGACCAATTGGCCCATAGGCGAAGGCGAGCCTTTTTCGCAGAGGCACACCGCTGTTTTGAAGAGCCTGTGGATCATCCTGCAAGCAGGACTCAAATGAAGCCGGTGGCAACGGGAATCCTTCACCAACACGATAAGGCCTTTGCTGCTGTTGCTGGCATCTTGTGCAGGCGGGGGACTTGGCTGGAACCATCTGATCCTCCACTTTGCTCTGGTCCAAGATCACCCTCCAATGTTCAACCTGAAGTTCCCTGGTGACCTTGTCTGCAGTCCTCAGGTGATCCAACAGCTGCTGGGGCTGTTGTGGAAGAAGCAGGCGCATATGCCCCCGGTGGATGGTAACGAAAACTAGCTTCCCATTGCCAGCATCATCTCCGTGGAGCAAGTCGACCTCCAACCGACCAAAATAGGAAATCCTGAGGACCGCCAACGTGTATCCTTGCAGCATGGATCCTGTGAGGGTTTGCAAGGCGCGGTAGTCTTTCTCGTGGTGAGGATAGAGGCAATCATGGACGTTTTGACGCAAGAAGTGCTCGCCCTCAGGTATCCACGCTGGCGGATCGCCAAGGTGTGCGTGAGCCTCCACTGCTTCATCCCAGAGATGTTTTCTCAACTGGTTGGCTCTGGCTACGGCCTCTCGTAGTTCTACAGATGGATCATCGGCCAACGCTAACCCGACACCCACATGAAGAGGCAGGCATTGGCGCTCTTCTTCCAACTGCCCGTCTTGCAGTGGGACCTCGCTGTCTTTTGCGTTCAAGCGATCCTGGTAGTCACGGACCGTGACTGAGCCGATATGCGACAAGTTTCCTTGAAAGTTCAACAGGCCATGACCAATACCCTCGTCCCATGTGATGGGCGTAAATTCGACATCCGCTTGGTGACCCGCTTTTGGCTCGTGCTTGAGGAGCTCAAGTTGACGTCCGGCTTCCTTAGAGAGCGCGGGATGTCCATGTTCTGCCGCATCTTCGAGACACCGGTTCAGCTCCAGTTCATATCCTTCATCTTGTGCTGCCATCATGCGTGCAATCACATGGGACCTGAGATAATCCGTGGGCGACTCCAAGGCCGCCAGAACCCCTTTCTCCTCCAGCGACTTCCATCGTTTCAGCCTTTCCCGCTCCTCTTGGCTCTGGTCATCCCAAGCCGGAGCGGCTTCTTGCTCAGTGGGTTGTGAGGGTATTCGCAGCCAGCCCTCATCTGGGCCCTGAACCGCCTCTTGCAAGTCAGTCTCGAGATGGGTCAGAGGGATATCATAGTCTTCAGGTGCGACCCACTGGGTGTTCCCAACCTTGTCTTCTTCAGCTTTACCCTCAGCTTCCTTCCCAGCTTTGGCCTTTGGCTTGGGCTTGACTTTCGCTTTCTTGCTAGGTTGGATCTTGTCGGCCTTATCCGCCGCTGCCTGGGTTCGCAGCTGAGCGACCCTTCCGTCGACCTCTTTGGGATCGATTTTCGGCCCACCTTTGAGTCCTCCTCTTCGAATGACCTGCATGGCAACTGTGTAGTCAAGTTTGGCCAATCCCGGCAAAGGCTCGTGCGCGTGCTGGCACTTGTCGCCTCTTGTGCATCCCATGTGTGTGGCCGCATCCCAGCAGATAGGTTTGTTGGTCTTGGGATCCTTAGGTGCGTGCTCCACGGACCGTGAAGCTTCTCCTTGTGTAAGCCGTTTTCCAGCTGGGTAGGCTGATTTCATGCTGCCGCCCGCATATCCATCGGCCTCTTTGTCTTTCAGGTTAAGCTTTGGGGCTTTCCCTGTCCTTGGCTCTTCATCTTCAGCTGGACCAGCTGTCTTCTTCTGCTTGAGGTTGTGGTCGTGCAGCTGCTTGTGGAGCAGCCTCGACATTTGCCTTTGCTGCCTGGGTACCACAACTGTCTGGTAATATCCGTTCGGGTCGCCCAGATCCCATATGCTTGGAAACTGGAAGTTTGCTTGCCCATCCGCTCCCGGCGCCAAAGCTAGCAGCTTCAGGTCTTCAAGCCGTGGATTTTCGGTCCCCAGCAGAGAGCAGAGTTTCCTTCTGCTTTCTCGCAGTTCTTCGCACCAAGCCGCGACAAGTTCCTCAAAGAGCTCGATGCAGTAGGCAGCTGGGAAGGCATGCTCGTCTTCTTCATGGGCCTCCTTCAGGGCTTGGAGACAATCGAGCCTTTCTTGGATATGCTCTGTACCATAGCAGGATCCAAACACGCGAACTGAGTTTTCCGCGTACCTGAGCCAAGTGTTGAAGACTCCTGGTGGTCTCATGCGATTTTCGATCTTGTTGTCGGAGGACGGATTCCAACTGTCCAACTGCTCGGACCGAGCGGTAACGCAGTCACTTGCGTGCAAGGTATAGGTGTCTTTGCCACCCCACCACAGACCAGCGATGCCAAGTAGGACCCTGTTGGTCATCAGCACCGGCCATTTGATCAAGTGCAGCATATGGCGAGCGTGATTTGCCACCCTTTTCCCCGCGTGGAAAAGTTCCTTCCCGTACACTCCCGGTGCGAGTTCAACGGTCAGGGTGCCACAGCCTCGTGCCAGGAAGACGTCCATCTTCTCCGCCTCTTTGATAGAACTCAAGGTCCCTTTCGTGAGGTTTTTGTCGTCATCCTGTGCTCTTCTCAGACCGTCGATGGCGTGAATGATGCGGTCCGCGCTCTGGACTTGTGTGCTGTCTCCGAGGGCTTCTCCGAACGTGGCTCCTGCTCTGCCCTCCGGCATCTGCTCCGATGCTGGTTTCACGAGACTGTTTCGACCGCCTGACCCCTTGGGAAAGAGCGACAATCCACCTCTCTGGACCGGGGAGATTGAGGAGGAGCTCCTCGGCAGAAGTGGATTCGCCGGCCGGGGGACTGCTGGCTTTACGGTCACTCCTCCTGGCATAGTTGCCGTCACGGGTCTTCTTGCAAACTCCATTTCGCTTTGGTCGGCTCCCAATCCTGGTGGTGTCGTTGGCTTCGAGTAGCTAAGGCGGTGATTCCTCGCATACATCGACTGAGCCAGTTGCTCATGATCTAGGTCGAAGGCAGTGGCCACGGTCTGCAACACTTCGGAATCTATCTCTCCCTCAATGTGCTGGTCAAGAGCTCTTCGAGCCGCCTCCATTCTTCCCTGGCGATCTGAATCATCTAGGTCTGGGAAGGGTGGAATCGCCGGTCCCGCACCCTCTTCCAGCTCGACTTTCGGCTTTGGCGGTGTCATAAAGTCGTCGGACATCTCAGCTTCTTCACGCAAATATGCATCAGCATGTGGGAGGATCTCCCGGTAGAGTCTCCCCTGCCAGGCTTTACTTGGCTTCGCTCCTTCATCCGTCACCTCACCGTCCCAGGCATTCAGGGCCGCTGCTTGGTCTTCGGACAGGCGCGCGACCAAGACCGATATCCCTTGGCCGACTTCTTCGTCATGGGTATGCTGAAGGAACTTCTGCACCCAATGCTTACTAATTCGACCCGCCCCGTTGTCTCGAGGGGACCCTTTCAACAGCCTTCTGTGGATCACACACGTTTGCTTCAAGGAAGGGATGTGGACTTCGAGCAGCTCCTGGCTGCGCCCTTCTTCGGCGAACCCCTCGATGCGCCCCAACCATGCAGTCCACCTGGGTGGGGCCTCCGCGGTTTGTAATGACTTTGGTCTGAGGAGCACCATGCACGGGCCCTTCTCAAGCTTGCCTTCAATCTTCTTCTGGGATTCACTAGGATCGGCCGAAGCAGCCCTGGGCCCAAGTCGTTCAGCGCCGTCAAAGATGATCCGGCGGCTTCTTCGTGCAGGGGTGAGGCATTCTCCTTCGGACATAGATGCCTCGGATCGTGCAATGGAGCTATCTCTCTCATGTGTCCAGCTAACCCTGCGGGTAGGGCGAGCACAACCACCAAGGTCCGTCAGGTGGTGCTTGCAGAGGGGAACTCCCTGTTTGGCACCATCAACCTGTTCGTAGCAAGCCAACACGCTGCATTTTCGGCTTGAACATGCCGCCACGTAGAGCTGCCGATGATGGTCGCAAAGCCTGACGGAGGATCTCCTTTTGACGTCAGAGAGTTCTCTGTCCCTCTCCAGGAGCCGGACCGGCTCTCCGATAGCCCGATCTGCACATGGGTCTGTGGCCAATGCTCTCGGTTTGCCTCCATGTTCCAAACCGACTAATACGGCCTCACAAGGGTCATCTTGTACCTCTACTTCAGATTCAGATTCCGCATCCAAGGGTCTGACGACGGCTCCTTCGACTATGGTTCTGGGTGGCGTCCGCTTTGCCCAGAGTTGTCTGAGAATGAACCATCCCGTCAGATAGTACACGCAGAGACTAAGCCCCCGCACCATTCTACGTAGCCATCGACCCATCAAGACGATCACCCTGCGGGTGGACCACCCTGCATAAGCTCCCAAATCCACCAGCCCATTGGCATCCACCGAAGCGTAAGCTTTGCAATGTAGACCGGGTGTTGGTTGCAATTCAAGCGGACACCGCTGCTCGCGACAGAGATGGATTTTCCCCTCCTGTTCCAACGTTTGGCGAAGCGCTTTCGACGTGGAACCCTTCACTCCACGGAGACGAACCCATAACCCGTATCGATCCACACGTGCCCAATGATCCCCGTCTACCTTCAAGCGAGCTATTTGGTCATTCACCACAACAGCTACGTCATTGGGTTTTCTTTCTGAACCTCGACCCTTGACGCCTCGTTGGTAGAATTCGGAATCGACGCCCCCGCTAGAGGCGGGCCCACGGATATCCAGCTTTTCGTATGTGCCCCCAGGTCTAAGTTCGGGGAGGAGCTCCCCCACCTCTTTGGCTACTGCTCTGGTCTGTCTGCAGCAACATTTGCAGAAAGCTTGACAGGGCCGGCAGATAACCAATAGCAAGTAGAGAATCAAAATTGCTCCCAAAACCACGATGGCACTTAACAAACATCTGGCAACCCATGGCCAAAAATCTCCGCATGTCCACACCCCCAGCTGATCCAAGAAGTACAATCCCCACCCTCCTGAGGAGCTCAGGGTTCCAGGTGCTGTTGGTGTGCTGAACCATGAGGAGCCTATCCATGAACGGAAATCAAAGTGGAGGACAGAGTATCCCCACACATGGGCTATTCCTTCAAACGGGATTCCAGATTGAGAACTTTCCTTCGTGGGATCGGACTGACCTTCTGATACTTCGGGTTGATCTTTCCCATTGGTGACTTCTTCCTCCCTAGATCCAGTCATCCCATGAAAGACATCCAGGTACCATGGCAGGCCATACACAGAAGGGGAACCTACACTGGAAACTAGCCCTAATATGAGCGCCCAATTGCAAATGGGCATTATGACGATTTCGTCAGTATCCAACAATCAAAATGGGCAAAGACTTGAGCCCAAAATGACAGTAGCAAAACACGCTAACCCTCCGTTCTAGTGAACATCCAAATAATGATTAACAATCATTACAAAGCCCAGTGGTGTCTCTCTTGTCCAAGCTTCAAAGATCTTCAAAGGTGCAAATGCCTGAAGCCTATATTTCAGGCAGGTCGTTCAATGGCTGGCTCATTCTGTTATTGCCTCTGGCACTCGTCCCTCAGACCTCATCAACATCGCAGCGAATTCCACTCTCCATCGAAAATGAACCCGCTGCACTCATGCCAGTACCAGCAATGAGTGGGAAAATCGATATTGTATGTGCATTTGTTCCTTCGTATAGTTTATGGTGAATAGATATCCCGATATCCCTATCGTGGATCTTCATCAATCGTCATCCGCAATAAATTTGGTAGGTATAAACCCTATAATCTATCAAACAATATCAAACGATATCAAACGATATCAAACGGGTAATTTGTATGTACAACATTGTACAACTGTGCAGAAGTACCACCAGATTCGGCCGAGGCCAGAACTCTTGGAAGCGTTCGGAAAGTGCAGCATCGCTGCCTCGCATCAAAATATGTCGAAACCACAAAAGGGCAGAGGCTTTTTTTGTACAAACCACTACAAATGGGATATACATATATATATATATATATATTATAATATCTAATATAATATATATATATATATTATCTATACATGAATGGCATTTGAATCGGTAGATCCAAAATGTTCATCTTCCCAACATGTTTCCCTGCCTCCACTTGGACTCATCTCAGGCCTTGGAACGAAATCCATACCCAAATGGCCAAATGGCCATGTCTGGGAAAAGATGATGGTTCCTTTCCGGGTTAAATATGGTTAAATATGAATACCCTATAAAAAAATGGTTCCTTTCCGGGTTAAATATGGTTAAATATGAATACCCTATAAAATCCTACAAATGGATGTAAAATGGATGCAAAAATGGCGCTTTTAATGGGAACATCATGTATAAATGGCTTCCATTGCCATGTTTGATCTTACCGAGGGTACAACATGGGGGCTGGCACCCGGGTCCCCGAGGTACCTCATGCGGCTACCAACGCCACGCCTCGGCACAGAGGCTAACTCACTATTGGAGTTTCATGATACCACATGATTGATCGAATAGTATCATATTATGATTGGGTCGACTATACGACTTACGTGACTTTTCTTCCCAGTCTGCAGCAAACTCACCGGAAGTCAATCTGATCTGAGAATATCTGAGATTGCTGCCCAAAGTCCCGCGCATCTCGAGGATCAGGAGTCTTGGGCAAGGCATGATCCATTAAGACAAAACCCATGCACTGGACGAAAAGTTAGAAATAGTGAGAATCAAATCTATCGTTTCCTGAAGTGGGGTTATTTGCAGATGAATGTTTCGACAAACGAAAACGGTGTGATCAAGACCGCAGCCTCTCTTCTTGCCATAGGAGTGGAATCTTCCTGGCAGAGCTGCCGGCGGCAAGTCTACCTTTGCAGTCCCTCAAAAATGACCACTGGATAGGCCCACTACATATTTACCTGTTGGAACTTGTTGGGGAATCAAGTTCTGAAATCATCCATTGTGGGGAATTTCTTGTAACGAATTCTACCAATAAGCTAGGAGAAAATAGAATCAGCAAGTAGATGTAAATAGTACAAATAACATCAAATAACTATCATAAGTAAAATCGTTATGAGTACAGCAAGTAGTATTGTGAATGAAAATGTTAAGAGTATAAAAATATGTTGAGTAAATGTAACAAGTGTAAAGATTAAGAGTGAACGTCATAAGTGAAAATAGTAGAACGAACATATTATGAGTAGATATTATATGATATCATGCTGACAAATATCGTGAGTCATGAGTGAATATTAAGCACTAAAATATTGTGAGGACATATGCCACAAGTGATTTTTTGATGAGTATGTAATGAATCACAGATATCACAGATATCTACTGTATATATTTTTTTTGAATCTAGCACACATCTGTCGCGATGGGGCACCAAGGGTTCTGTCTGTGCGCGGCGCAAAGTGGGTTTCCCCGAGGGCACAGGCTTGGTGTCACCTGTCTCTGCTTGAGCTTCCCATGGCCATGGAACAATGGGATCCGACTTGGGAATTCTATGGCAGATTATTAGTAAATGTCAATGATATGTATATTTATATATATATATATATATATATTATATGTACATAAATATGATGAATTATAATTATGATGATATATGAACAATGAGGAATAACATGGAATAGCTATGACTTGGGATTCTCATATGAAAAATCACAATAAGTGTTTGTCACCCATGGTTGTTTTTGCCAAACCCTGGTTGATGAATCAGAGGGGTAACCCCGCCAAAAAAAATATCATTAAACAGCCTGAAGGTTTATCAATCCGGGGTCGATGTTATGTGAAACCACCAATCAGAACAGAACTAGATTCCATTACTTGAGGAACTGTAGAAGGTGATTTGGAGAGTGAAAGTGATGGGAAATCATCAGAACATTCCATGTTCTTTACACAGCCATGCCCAGGTTTCCGGACTCACGTTTTCTCCAAGGATCTCTCCAACAATGTCCTAGGATTAAAACATGCATTGCCGGATGAATCGGATGAGCTGTGTAAAAAACAGAACGCCTCAAATCTCAGAAATTCCCTGCATATGTTTTGGTCGAAACTTCTGGCTGATCTGAAAATCCATACCTTCAAATTCAAACACCAGCAACGTATAATTTCGACCAAAAACATTGGAAAACCGTGGTGCTGCAGCACTTGGTTCCCTTGCCTCCAAATCCGGATCTGGACCGCGACTATCTGGAGGAAGAGGTAGATCCTAGCCCCAAGAAATAAAATCGAAGAGATTCGAAAACAATCTGTTCATCTTTACCACGCTACATAGCTCTCCATGGAAGTGTTTGAAATCTCACAAAGCATGCCAAAGGGCCAGTTTTTTGTCGTTCCTTACATGAGCGGCTTAATGACTCAAAGCACAGCCAAGGCATGCAATCCTCAGCTTCATCGCGACTCCTTCTCGAGACTGAAGAAGCCTGCGCTATAACGTTTGTAATTACATATTAGTGCTTCGTCCGCTTGACATTCAAGTCCATTGCATAGATTCAAGAACTGGAGATATTGATTCTGTCTTGCCTTGCCCTCGTCCGTCATTTGTTGGTAAGTTCGGACGCAAAATTCCTGCACCATCCCATGTTAAATCCGCCGAGCCTGATCACGAAGCACTTCTGCTGGAGCAGTTGCAGCAAAAACCTGCTCTCCCAACCTGTTCAGAACTTGGATTGGAAGCCTAGAGTCCGGGGAGTCGAGTAGGCAGTCTTCATACTTGAGGCCAAAGGGACGGGGGCGAAGGCATAGGAAAGCTAGTTGGCGCATTGAGAGAATATGTGGCGCGACCTTTTGAGTGTCATCTTTTGAATTGAAATAAACTGCCGTTCGATGTTGCTGACAAGCTAACAGCAGCGTCTCATGATATTCTAGCTCGCATGCATCATAATCATTCCACAACCCTCCCCCTGACATCCTAGCATGCCAGCGTCAAGATTACGCTCCTAGCACTCTATTTGCCAAATACAAAGTGCCACAACCGAACGCATTTCGGTTGAGCCAATCTGCAACCATCTAATTGAACCTCTTCCCCCGGCCTTTCCTTCCTTGTTCCTGTCCGTGACATATGTTGCATATATATATATGTATGTATGTGTTATATAAATATTATATATATATTATATATATATTATATATATATTATATATATATATATATTATATATATATTATATATATATGTCTTTGATGACACTTAATATACCAGTATCTAAGAATCTCCATTACAAATCGATATATCTACAGTCTATATGCATAGTACAGCTATGAATATAAATCTATATATATATATACCCAAAATACTAACCCAGTATTAGAATCTGGTAACGTAGGTGCATACATCCACCGAGCAAGACATGCTGCGAATCTTGTGAGGCGCATCTTCCATTCCTCGCCAAGACTGGGTCATGTTTTCACGCAGGCCTCTTGAGGACAAGGAATGCAAGACTCCAAGTGATTCTCTCTCATTACATTAGATTACATTACGGTAGGTTAGATTAGGTTACATTAGGTTAGGTTACATTACAGTAGGTTTGATTAGGTTACATTAGGTTAGATTACATTACATTACATTAGATTTCATTAGGTTAGATTACATTACAGTAGGTTAGATTAGGCTACATTAGGTTAGATTACATTAAATTAGATTAGATTTCATTAGATAAGATTGTATTACAGTAGGTTAGATTAGGTTACATTAGGCTACATTACATTGCATTACATTAGAATTCATTAGGTTAGATTACATTACAGTAGGTTAGGTTAGGTTACATTACAGTAGGTTTGATTAGGTTACATTAGGTTAGGTTACATTACAGTAGGTTTGATTAGGTTACATTAGGTTAGATTACATTACATTACATTAGATTTCATTAGGTTAGATTACATTAAGTTAGATTAGATTTCATTAGGTAAGATTTTATTACAGTAGGTTAGATTAGGTTACATTAGGCTACATTACATTGCATTACATTAGAATTCATTAGGTTAGATTACATTACAGTAGGTGAGATTAGGTTACATTAGGTTAGATTACATTACATTAGGTTAGATTTCATTAGATAAGATTGTATTACAGTAGGTTAGATTAGGTTACATTAGGCTACATTACATTGCATTACATTAGAATTCATGAGGTTAGGTTACATTACAGTAGGTTAGATTAGGTTACATTAGGTTAGATTGCATTACATCAAATTTCATTAGCTGAGGTTACATTACAGTAGGTTAGATTAGGTTAATTAGGTTGGCTTACATTACATTACATTACATTAGATTTCATTAGGTTAGATTACATTACAGTAGGTTAGATTAGGTTACATTAGGTTAGATTACATTACATTCGATTTCATCAGGTTACATTACATTGCAGTAGGTTAGATTAGGTTACATCAGGCTAGATTACATTTCATTACGTTAGATTTCCTAAGATTAGATTACATTACAGTAGGTTAGATTAGGTTACATTAGCTTAGATTACATTACACTACATCAGATTTCATTAGATTAGATTACGTTACAGTAGGTTTGGTTAGGTTAAATTAGGCTAGGTTACATTACATTACATTATTTCATGAGATTAGGTTACATACAGTAGGTTTGACTAGGTTACACTAGGTTAGATTACATTACATCACATTGGATATCATCAGATTAGATTACATTGCAGTAGGTTAGATTAGGTTGCATCAGGTTGGATTACATTTCATTACGTTAGATTTCATTAGATTAGGTTACATTACAGTAGGTTAGATTAGGTTACATTAGGTTAGATTACATTACATTTCACATTGCATTAGATTTCATTAGGTTAGATTACATTACAGTAGGTTAGGTTAGGTTACATTAGGCTAGATTACATTGCATTACATTACATTCGATGTCACTAGATTAGATTGCATTAGGGTACGTTAGATTAGGTTACATTAGGTTAGATTACATCACATTACATTAGATTTCATTAGGTTAGATTACATTACAGTAGGTTAGATTAGGTTACATTAGGTTAGATTACATTACATTACATTAAATTTCATTAGGCTACATTACATGACAGTAGGTTTGATTAGGTTACATTAGGTTAGATTACATTGCATTACATTGGGTTTCATTAGGTTAGATTACATTACAGTAGGTTAGATTAGGTTACATTAGGTTAGATTACATCACATTTCATTAGATTTCATTAGATTAGATTACATTACAGTGGGTTAGATTAGGATACATTAGGTTAGATTACGTTACATTACATTAGATTTCAAGGCGTGTCGGCAAAAGCCAATAGGACAATAACACGCTAGGTTCCAACCTTGGAAATTTCGACCCCGAGGGGCATGGTGATTTTCAGACGCGCGGTTCAGCTGCTGGCTGAGCTTGTGGTGGTGGCAAGTTGCTGGAAACTAATCTCGGACATGAACACTTCCTTGGGAATCGTGACATATAACGCACAAAGTGCCACTAACCGCGCGAGATTGACTGAGATTCTCAATGAATTTTCTGGTGTTGATATTGTTTGCTTGCAAGGCACAAAGCATGCTACAACGAACATAGAGGTGAGCCATATGAGATTTCAAACTACACAGTGTACCTGTGGCCAGCCGGAAAAGGTGCCCACACCAACGCTGCTGCAGGAGTTGCAATTGCTGTTAACAACAAGATGTTTTCTGACCAATACCGCCGTGATGTATGGAATGCGCCTGAGGATTTGCAAGGTAGAGCAGGGGCAGTGCGATTTACTAAGCGTAACTGCTTTCACTGGCGCTTCATTACTGCTTACTTTCCTGTTAATGGGCAAGACCCAGAAGGTAGTGCTAGTCTCACTAAGTGGATTGATAGTGTTTTGTCTCAGCTCCCCACTAACTGCATCCCCATAATTGGAACCGACGCCAATGGTAAACTAGAATGGACCCGCATCACAGGATACCTTGTCAAGGAAGATGCGGGGCATGTGGTGGGCCCTCACCAGCCAGAAATTGAAACCCAAAATGGCAAAATGTTTCGGGAGTTGTTGTGCAAGCATTACATGCAAGCTCTCGATACTTGGCATGAAACAGCCAGTGGGGCCACTTTTTGGAGCCACGAAAATCGTGGCAGCCGAATTGATTATCTTTGTGCTCCTCGCCACCTCCCTGTGAAGGTTTGCTCCCTGTGGCGTCGTAGTGCTCACAAACTTCAACTTTCTACTAATGCAAAACTCAGAGACCACACTCCTGTAATTAAGTTTCTTTTCACACCAAATCACATGTCCATCATGCACCTTTAGCGGAAAACCCAATTTGGCACAAGGATGCTCTCATGAATGCATGGGTTTCCGGTCGTGGCGAAAACGCATTTGTACAGGTTCTTGAAGATTGGGCTGGGATGCAAGAAACCCAGCACATACTTGATACCTTTGTGTCCCATGGTGAGGTTGACAAAGCATGGCAATTCAAAAAGCATGGTGTGACTGTCGCAGCCAAGAAGCATTTTAGTGGTAAACAGCGGCAACAGCGGCGAGGCAAATTTCAGGCCTCTCCTGATACCGCAGCCCTGGCACGACAGAAGCAAGTGTCTCGTACACAGCTCACACAGACTTGTTGTGGGACTTTGATGCATGCTTGCAGAGACACGTTCTTGCCTTTGTTGCTCCGCCAATGGCAGGCAGTTATTCAGCTGCAAAAGCTGGACAAAAAGTTGGCTAAATCCAGACGGGCGGATAAGCGACGGCAAACGCAGGCATGGTGTCAGGAAATGGAACTGTGTGCTTCTAGGCATGAGTGGGCAGCTGTTTGGCGCGTAAGGTTGCTGGCACTAATGTGGGTCCTAAACTTAGAAGGTTCGATTGTGTGCAACGTACTGAGTGGGCAGAGCAATTGAGTAGCCCTGGCCCCCAGGGAGGTTGTCTTGCTTCGCCCCTGTTGTACCATGAACAGAGCATGAACTTGACACATGTGCTTGAAACACTTGTTGCCTCCAAGCTTGTGCATGAGAGTGAGAGCGTGCCTTGCCCCCTTATTGCTGGTGCCCCGGGCCCTAATAGTGAGCAGTGCCTTGACGCAGTCCTAGAAGCACAAGCTGATTTAGACTGCATGAGGCTCAATCTTGTTCGTGGCAAGCACAGACGTGCCGTGCCTGCATGGAGTGTCCCACTTGAAGTTTGGCAGCTTGCGCTGTGCCGCAAGTCTCGCACTTGGGGCTCATGGCGGCAGACGCCCGTGCTTGACACAAACCATATTGATAAGCTCATGTTCCAACTTCTGTGCTGCATTCGGCAGAGTGCCGCCTCAGTGCAGCAATGGAGTGCTTCACAGACAATCCAGCTGGATAAGCGCAATGGCAAGAAGGGATGTTCCTCCTTACGTTTTATTCACCTCCTTGATCCCATTGGTAAATCCTTTTTTAAAGTATTTGGGATAAATGCCCCCCAGCAACTTGAGATTTTGCTTACGGCTTCACTCCTGGAAAGCGCCGGGAGGCGGCCATTGCACAGCAGCGAGCTTTGAGACATGCACTGCGACGGCATGGGTGTTCGGTTCACGCGGGTTTCTTTGATGTGGGCAATGCATTTCCTTCACCACATCATGATGCACTTGGTCGCGTGATTTTTGCCAAGCATAGTTTTGCCGGATGCGTGTTTGCTCCAACAACGTTATCGAAAAGCAATCATGCACGTTGCGGGTGCGGAAGGGTACGGAGTCATCCTGGCGGTTGGATGTGGCAGCATGCAAGGTGACGCCATTGCCCCTGAGCACTTTGTTGAACTTTACAATCCTGTAGTCAGCAGCTGGCATACCCGCACAAGTCGCCTTGACCACCGCAAATATCTGACTGCTGTGGACCCAATCTCTGAGGAAGCCGTTTCTGTTGGTATCAGTGCATATGCTGACGATATTGCGCGCACTTGTGTAGCGAATGAGCTGCATGAGCTGCAGCAAACTGAATCCTGATGGGATGCCGCCTTGGACGCCGCACTGCGCACAGTCGGTATGGGGCAGACTATGGGAAAAAGGAATGGCTTGTTCGATTTGTAGGAAAGCATGCCTGCACAAAAATGCGAAAATGCCTTGGAAAGCCACCTGCCTTGACGGGCCAGGCAAAACTAAGTGTTGTTATTTAGGTGTTTGGGATGACGCTGACGGGCTGACGGGCGCTCGAACCCTGACATCTCCAAGCGAATTGCTGCTGCGCACACAGCTTGGCGTGCCATGCAAGGTTGGTGGCGCACTCCCCATGTGCAATTAAAGAATAAGGTAATGGTTTTTCGCAGTTTGATCCTCGGTTCCTTGTTGTCAGGTTTGGAGGCTGCCACTCTTACGCAAAATGATGTTGCTCAACTTGAACGGGTCCAAATGAAATATGTGCGCAGCATTTGTGGCAAGTTCGCTTACAAGTCTCTTCTATAGAAACCGAAACAAAACCTCACAACAACGCCTTCATTCGCCAAAAAGTGGGTATCTGTACGGTCCGGAGTGAGCTTATGCACAGAAGACTGAAGTGGTTGCAGGCACTTGCAACTTGCCCTGCACAGCATAAGGTGCTGCTTGCTGTTGTTGCCGGACGATTGGTTGCAGGTTCTGAAAATGCGTTTGACAGAGAAGGGCGTGTCACAGGTACGGCTGGGCCCTTTCCTCCACCGTCTCTTGACATCCATGCATGCAGGTATATCTTGTCCAGTGGCCAGCCTTGCTCCTTTGTGGGACACAGTTCCTTGTCTTTAAGTGTTCATATGGGTGAAAAACATAACTTAAGGGAGCCATTCCAACATGCCGTCATCACCAGCCAGCGTCCGTTTTGCATGTCTGCTTTCAAAAACAAACGGAGCGCACAACAACATGCCCGCAAAAGAGGGATTAAAGGGAAATGTCCGGAGGTGTCTCGTCATCCATGCGCAGGTCACGCTACGGAAGTGCAACCCCCCAAGCAACTTGCCTGTCCTTTTTGTGCTTTTTCCACGCCCCTGCCAGCTTTGCAAAAACACATTGCTTCGCATTTTGACAATCCTGGACTAGTTTCGCAGTTGCAAGCCCAGCCTCGGCAGAGGCACAAAGGCACGCCCGTCACCACACTGTCCTCTTTCGGGGGTTCAGAGACAGGGCGTGCTGCAGTGCAGTCAGATATTTCCAATTGTGCAGCATGGTGGAAACTTAGCCCAGAGGAAGAGGCTGCTGCGGTTGCAGACCCGTACTGCCATTCTCCATTGGTGCCGTCAGATGTTTCAGAGTGCGCAGCCTGGTGGAAACTTAGCCCAGAGGAAGAGGAAGCTGAAATTGCAGACCTGCACTGCCAGTCCACCAGTGCAACCGGATGTTTCAAATTGTGCAGCATGGTGGGAACTTGGCCCAGAGGAAGAGGCTGCTGAAATTGCTGACTTGTATGGCTCTTCTCCTTTGTCCCCTGCTCCCATCCATCCGCGACAATCATTGATTAGCCGGATTTCAATCATTCCAGAAGATTTGAGAGCTCAAGCCCGGTCCCGGCTTCGTTGTTTCTTGCTCATGGAGAAGTGGGTGGCGGGAGGCAGCGCCGAACCTCGCTCACAGAGGCGCCGGACCGGCGCAGGAGGAGAGGCCGACTTGGAGCAGGTGAAGCAGCTTGCCGTTTCAGCAGCAGAACTCGCTTTGAGCAAAGCCGCCACAGTTCGAGTCCACGATGCAGCCCTCCTTCGAACTTGGATGCCCCCGGCTTCCTCGCAATACGCCGTGGCTGGCTTGCAGGCCGGCAAGGACTATCACGAAGCAGTGAAGAGTGCAAGCAGATCACATGGGCTGGGCAGCCCGCATCTCCACGTGTGGGCCAGCTTGGCTGTCACAGCCAAATCCGATCCGTCTTTGAAGGAGACCGAGAAAGCAGAGGTGACCACTCATGCCAACGCAATCACGGATCCCAAAGAACTGGAGGCTATGGTGCTGGTGTGCAGCATGCGCCCGGCATACAACAAAGAATGGGCGACGGCCCAGCTCGAGGTGGAACAGCCTGTGACCGATAGCCCAAGCTCTCCAAGCAGCATTTCGGAACGTTGGTGGTGAACAAAAGCATGGCACAGCTCACAGAGGCCCACGTGAACGCAAAGTGACCGAGCTTCTCGAAGGCATGGGAGTGAAAATGCCTGCTGTTCCCAATGAGACTTGACATGCTTTGAACAATGCTTTGAACAAGTGGGTGCTGAGATTTTGTATGATTCTTTGCTCAGTGCCTGGTGTAGCAGCCTCTGCTTTCAACAATTGTTTGTGAAGGTGGTGCGCTACGGTGGGGCCAGTCCCATCTCAGTATGGTGTGCAGAGCTGAGCAGCGATGGAATCGCGTTGCTCTCCTCGGATCACTCAGTGGATCCCTTGCAGGACCGTCTTGAGATAAGTCAAAGTGAAATTAAATTTCAGTAGATTAGATTACATTACACTAGGTTAGATTAGGTTACATTAGGTTAGATTACATTACATTAGATTTCATTAGATTAGATTACTTACAGTAGCTTAGATTAGGTTACATTAGGTTAGATTCTTTTACATTACATTAGATTTCATTAGATTAGATTACATTACAGTAGGTTAGATTAGGTTGCATTGTTAGATTCCATTACATTACATCAAATTTCAGTAGATTACATTACAGTAGGTTAGGTTGGGTTACATTAGGCTAGATTACATTACACATTACATTAGATTTCATTCGATTAGGTTACATTACAGTAGGTTAGATTAGGTTACATTAGGTTAGATTACATTACATTACATTAGATTTTCTTAGGGTAGATTACCTTATTACAGTAGGTCAGATTAGGTAACATTAGATTAGACTACATTACATTACATGACATTCCATTAGTTCAGATTACAATACAGTAGGTTAGATTACGTTAGATTAGAAAAGGCTACATGACATTACATTAGATTTCATTAGGTTAGATTACATTCCAGAAGGTTAGAATAGGTTACGTACGGTTAGATTACATTACATTACATTAGATTACGTTAGATTTCATTAGGTTAGATTACATTACAGTAGGTCAGACTAGGTTACATTAGATTAGGCTACATTACATTGCATGAGATTCCATTAGTTTAGATTACATTACAGTAGGTTAGATTACGTTATATTAGATAAGGCTACATGACATTACATTAATTTTCATTAGGTTAGATTACATTACAGTAGGTTAGATTAGCTTACATTAGGTTAGATTACATTACCTTACGTTAGATTTCATTGGGTTAGATCACATTACAGTAGGTTCGATGAGGTTACATTAGGTTAGATTACACTACATTACATATATTTCATGAAATAAGATTACATTACAGTAGGTTAGGTTAGGTTAGGTTACATTAGGTTAGACTATATTACATTACATTAGATTTCTTTAGGTGAGATTACATTACAGTAAGTTAGGTTAGGTTACATTAGATTAGACTACATTACATTACATCAGATTTCATTAGATTAGATTACATTACAGTAGGTTAGATTAGGTTACATTAGGTTAGATTACATTACATTACATCAGATTTCAGTAGATTACATTACAGTAGGTTAGATTAGGATACACTAGGTTAGATTACATTACATTGAATCATTGAATTAGATTTCATTAGATTAGGTTACATTACAGTAGGTTAGGTCAGGTTACATTAGATAGACTACATTAAGTTACATTAGATATCATTGGGTTACACTACAGTAGGTTAGATTAGGTTATCCTAGATGAGATTACAATACATTACATGAGATTTCCTTACATCAGGTTACATTACAGTAGCTTAGGTTAGGTTACATTGGATTAGACTACATTACATTAGCTTTCATTAGGTTAGATTACATTACAGTAGGTTAGATTACATTGCAATGCATTAGATTTAATTAGATTACATTACACTAGGTTTAATTAGACTAGGTTTCATTACAGCAGGTTTGATTAGGCTAGATTACACTACATTACATTAGATTTCATTCGAATAGATTACAAATACAGTAGGTTAGATTAGATTTGATTACATTATATTACATCAGGTTTCAGTAGATTATATTACATTACAGTAAGTTAGATTAGGTTACATTAGGTTAGACTACATTACATTACATTAAGTTACATACAGTAGGTTAGATTAGGTTACATTAGGTTAGATTACATTACATTACATTTATATAATTGGGTCGGGTTACATTTCAGTAGGTTAGATTAGGTTACACTAGATTACACTACATTACACTACATTACATTAGATTTCATTAGATTACATTACAGTAGGCTAGATAAGGTTACATTAGGTTAGATTACCTTACATTACTGTACATTAGATTTCACAAGCTTATATAACATTACAGTAGGTTAGATTAGCCTACATTAGGTTAGGTTACATTGCAGTACATTAGATTTCATTAGGGTCGATTACATTCCAGTACTTTAGGTTAGGTGGCATTAGATTAGACTACAATACAATACATTACATTACATCAAATTGATGAGATGACATTACGGTAGGTTAGATCAGGTTACATTAGATTAAACTACATTTCATTATTAGATTGCATTACAGTAGTTCAGATTAGGTTGCATCAGATTCGACTACATTACATTACATTATACGGTTTTCATTACATTAGATTACCTTACAGTAGGTTAGATTAATTACATTTCATTACATCAGATTTCATTAGATTAGACTAAATTACAGTAGGTTAGATTACGTTACATTAGATTAGACTACATTCCATTACATTAGGTTTCATTAGGTAAGGTTACATTACAGTAGGTTAGATTAGGTTACATTAGGTTCGATTACATTACATTACATTAGATTTCATTAGATTAGGTTACATTACAGTAGCTTAGATTAGGTTACATTAGGTCAGATTACATTACATTACATTAGATTTCATTAGGTTAGATTACAGTTCAGTAGGTTAGAGTGGGCTGCATTACGTCAGATTACACTACATTCCATTAGACTTCTATAGGTTAAATAAGAGTACGGTAGGTTTGATTAGGTTACATTAGATTAGACTATGTGACACTAGATTTCATTAGATTACATTACAGTAGGTTAGATCAGGTTGCATTAGATTAGACTACATCACGTTACATTAGATATCATTAGATTACACTACAGTAGGTTAGATTAGGTTACATTAGGTTCGATTACATTACATCAGGTTTAATCAGATTAGATTACATTACAGTAGGTTATATTAGGTTACATTAGATTTCAGTAGATTACATTACATCAGATTTCATGAGATTACATTACAGTAGGTTGGAACAGGCTGCATTAGGTTAGATTACACCACATTACATTAGATTTCATTTGGTTAGATTACCTTACAGTAGGTCAGATTAGGTTACGTTAGATTAGACTACATTACATTACATGAGATTCCATGGGTTTAGATTACATTACAGTAGGTCAGATTACGTTACATTAGGTTAGGCTACATTACATTAGATTTCATTAGATCAGAGCGCATTACAGTCTAGTTTAGATTAGGTTGCATTAGGTTTCATTACGCGAAATTACATCAGGTTTCATTAGATTAAATTACATTACCGTAAGTTAGATTAGGTTAGATTCGGTTGCATTAGGTTAGATTGCATTACATTAGATTTCATTAGGTTAGATTACATTACAGTAGGTTAGATTACATTACAGTAGGTTAGATTACATTACGTTACAGTAGCTTAGATTACATTACAGCAGGATTGATTAAGTTACATTAGGTTCGGTTACATTACATTACATTACATTTCATTGGGTTACATTACAGTAGGTTAGATTAGGGTGCATTAGGTTTGATTACATTACATTAGGTTTAATCAGATTAGATTACATTACAGTAGGTTAGATTGGGTTACACTAGGTTAGATTACATTACATTACATTAGATTTCATTAGATTACATTACAGCAGGTTTGATTGGGCTACATTAGGCTAGATTAGATTACATTACATTAGACTTGATTAGATTAGATTACATTACAGTAGCTTCGATTAGGTTACATTAGGTTAGATTAAATTACATGACATTAGATTTCATCAGGTTAGATTACATTACATTAGGTTAGATTAGATTACATAGCCGTTGACAGACAAGACCCCCCATCCCAAGGGCGATGCACCACTAGTGCCAATACATAGCAAGAAGCTCTTGACTGTTTGTTTTTTCGCGTTGCCGGGTTGGCCTGCTTGTGTGCAACACATGGCAACATGGACAGCAGTGGTATACAATCCTCTTTTCCTTCGAAGCATGCACCGTTTGTCCCAGATGGTTGCTGAATTTAAATGGTACTCTTTTATTGGGTTGCCAGGCACACAGCGCAGCACAGACACACCAGTGGAACGATACACATGTGGCACACACAATCTTTGAATGGAGAAAAAGGCAAGATGATCCTGCCGCGGGTGTGGCTTTGGCATTTCGTGGAAAGCATTTCAATGATCGTAATGTCAGTCGGGTCTACATCCCCCCAACGCAATATCAAGGGCGCGTTGGTGCTGTGCGGTTTCGGCGCGGGGATGCTGACTTTTGCATTATTGTTGCCTATATACTTGTGGAACCGCATACGCAAGCACAAAAGCAGTACAACGCACAGCTGTGGCAGTGGATACAGCATTTGTTGGACCAGCTGCCCAGTCGTGGCCTTCCCATCCTCCTGCTTGATGCAAATGGTAGAGTTGGCATGGAATCTAGCCAGTGTGTGGGTAACAGTGAGCCCCGAAGGCAAAACTACAACGGTTCCTTGTTACATGAGTGTTTGCAACATCATCATCTATTATCATCTATTTGCAGTCAATACATGGTATCCGTGTGGCCCTACCTATTTTGGTCAGTTTGGTAACAACAGCCGCATTGATTACATTTGCCTCCCCCAGTCCAAAAAGACGTCAGTGCAAGCATGTACAGTGCCCCATTCTGCCGGTGACGGGTTGCAATGTATATCTGCTAGAGTTATGTTCATCTCAGCCAGCCAGGGACTGGAAATCATCTTTTTTTTATTTTTTCATTTTTTTCATTTTGATCATCATTTTTTTGGCTTGAAAATTATCATCCCTTTTTATCCCCGTTATTTTTTTTCATTATTTTTTCATTCCTGTTTTTCCTCCCTTTGGCATTTTCATTTTTCTTTCCTTTGCTTCGAAAATGGTCCTTGGTCCTTGGGAATTGCCACCAGAGGCTTTTTCTCGAACCCTTTTCGTCTGTTTTTTCGATTGCTTTTGCGCTTTAGCTATTTTTGTTTCCTATGCCTTTAAAATTGACCTGGGGAATTGCCAAAATTGCCAAAAGGAGCTTTTTCTCGAACCCTTTTCGTTTTTTTCTTGTGTTGGCAATTTCTCCTTTCTTTGCCTTTAAAACTGACCTGGAGAATTGCCAAAAGGAGTTTTTTCTCGAACCCTTTTCGTTATTTCTTTGTTTTGGTATTTTTTTCCTTTCTTTGCCTTTAAAATTGACCTGGGGAATTGCCAAAAGGAGCTGTTTCTCGAACCCTTTTCAGTTTTTTTTTTTTTCGTTTTGGCATGTTTTTTCCTTCCTTCGCCTTTAAAATTGACCTAGGAAATTGCCAAAAGGAGCTTTTTCTCGAACCTTTTTCATTTTTTTCGTGTTTTTTTCATATTTTTTTCGTTTTAGCATTTTTTCCTTCCTTCGCCTTTAAAATTGACCTAGGGAATTGCCAAAAGGAGCTTTTTCTCGAACCCTTTTCATTTTTTCATTTTTTTCATTTTTTTTTCATTGTGTTTTTCATTTTTTTTTCGTTTTGGCATTTTTTCTTCCTTCGCCTTTAAAATTGACCTAGGGAATTGCCAAAAGGAGCTTTTTCTCGAACCCTTTTCATTTTTTCAGTTTTTTTTCTTTTTTTTTTCGTTTTGGCATTTTTTCCTTCCTTTGCCTTTAAAATTGACCTAAGGAATTGCCAAACAGGAGCTTTTTTTCCCACCCTTTTCATTTTTTTCATGTTTTTTTCATGTTTTTTTCATTTTATTTTTTTTCAGTTTTTTTTTTCGTTTTTTCTTCGTTTTGGCATTTTTTCCTTCCTTTGCCTTTAAAATTGACCTAGGGAATTGCCAAAAGGACCTTTTTTTGGAATCCTTTTATTTTTTTTTCATTTTTTCCATTTTTTGTTATTTTTTTCATTTTTGTTTTTCATTTTTTCGTTTTTTCATGTCCTTTTTCATTTTCGTTTTTTCGTTTTTTCATTTCATTTTTCATTTTCGTTTTTTTTCGTTTCCTTTTTCATTTCGTTTTTCATTTTCATTTTTTTTTCGTCCTCTTTTTCATGTCATTTTTCATTTTCATTTTTTTGTTTTCCTTTTCATTACATTTTTAAATTTATGTTTTCGCTGTTGTTTTCATTTTCTTCGCGCAGTTTTAGGATGTTTTAGGTATTTTTGACTTAATCAAAAATTTTATGTTTCTGATGTTGCTTCGATTCATTTTCGATGCTGAAGGACCACGCTCCTTGGAAAGCTGCGGCGAACCATCTCATGTTTGTTATTTCTCACCTGGGCTTTGCGGCTTCCTTTCTGTTCCATTCAGCTCTTCGAATCGTGAAGAGCTATGTGGCTTTGTCTGCGTGTTATACTCGCAAAGGTTGTTGTGATCACATGCTTGGCTTTTCCTTGTCTCTTGCTACATGATCATCAACTTGCGTTTCAAATTCCAAAATTCTGCTGTAAATGGAGTTAGTTGACAAGAGTTAACCTGATGCGTACTTGTAACAGTCGTGAATTACGACCCCATAAGAATTGTGGCCGGAGCTTTTGCGTTTTCGACTTCTATGTTTTTCTTTGTGTATCTACTAGTCTAGAAGGAACAAGTATGAACATGATAATATTAACTGCACATGAGGGAAACACGATAAACAAATGAGAATGACATTTCCACATAATTGGGGAATGAAAAAAATGAAAATGACAATTTCACATGATCGGAGAATGATATGAAACAGGAAAAAAATGAAAAACAAAACTCAAAAAAAATGAAAAAATAATTCCTTGGTCCGGACTCAGTCTGTGGCTGTAAGATTCTCATAATGCTAGAGGGCGGCGGGATCACAGACCGCTTCTCGTACGCTTTTGTCTTCCCTGGCGTATCAAGATTTTGGTTCATGCGTACAGTGGGATCATAACCGCTTAGTTGCGGGCGTGCTGCAAGGGTCCCATCGGGATCAACTCATGGGTCAGGTGGAAGCTGCGTGTGCTGATCCGTCAAACTGGGATAATATTTCGCAGGGCCCCCCAGGCCCCATTTGGGAAAAACTCAACAATGTGGTGTGGGAAGCCAGTGCGCGCTTGTACTGCAAAGAGCCACAACACCGCAGGCAACCCCAAGACTTGCAACAAGCCAGTGATGAGTTGCTCGAAGCCCGCAAACATGTATCTGAACTTCCTAGCCGCCATATTAATACAAACAATTTCATGCATGAAGATTTACAGTTGCTTTTACAGACTTGGAGAGGATTGGTGCGCAAACGTCGGTGCCACAAACGGTTGGATGCTCTCGTAAAACAGCACAAACAGCTCAGAATTCAAGCCATGGTTGACGAATTCAACTACGCATGGGGTAGGCGAGATTTGGCTCACATGTGATCTGTTTCCCGGCTTCTGTCGGACCCAAAAAGCGGAACTACCGGTTGCCACACGGCGAACGCCCCAACAAAGCAACTTGGTCTGCTTTTCTGGCACAACCAGGACCTTCAGGCGGCCGCGCCGCTCATGCAGTTTCTTTTGCAGAATATTCCCACCAAGAAGACACTGTTGACGAACAAGGGGGAACCCCCCTGACTGGATATGTCGTATGGCGTGCGAAGACTGGAAAGGTTTGCAGAAGGCTGTTCATCACCTACGGCTTCGTAAAGCAGTTCCTGAATGGTCATGTCCTGCAGAAATTTGGCGACAATTATATATTTCATCCCAACTACTATAGAACAAGCTTATTCCATGGGGTCGGCTACCAGCCCCCAGCCACCACGGCATTCAAATTTTGGGTGCTTCAATTTTTGCAATCTATTCGGAGATTTGATCAACCACCAGTCTTGTGGCATCGCAGCTCCACCACACAACTGGACAAACGAAACGGAAAAACTCTACGTCTCATCAATTTGTTGGATCCACTTGGGAGAGGGTTTTACAACCATTTGTGGTCTCGATGCACCCCCAAATCACCTAGAGCGTTCGCTGCCGGGTATGCTCGCCAGAAGAACCGCTTGGAAACAATATTTTAGCAGCGTTGTGTTGGGCACCGTTTGCGTCAAGCAAAAATTTCACATCTTACATCATTTTTTGACTGTGCTAATGCTTTTTACAGTGTGGATTTTGCGCGTTTGGACAAGGCAATTCAAGATGTTTCATTTCCTGCCGATTCTAATTTGCTACGTCGACGTGTCCGGAGGGCAGTTGTACAAGTTCATGCATGTGATGGGGCTCTTGATTTGCAAAAAGGGTCTGGAACCTTGCAGGGAGACGGTTTGGCTGCACAACTTTTCTTGGAACCATATCACCCCATTCTGGATGCCATTCAGAGCAAACTACAGCAGCTGGACACTGCGGGTCTTTTGGTTGCTCATGATCCTATTGCAGACATTGATGTCAATGTATCCTTGTCCTCCTATGCTGATGATGTTGCTGGCAAACTTTGTGGAAAGACGCCCCAAGAGTTGGCAAATCTATCGGTTTCTATTAATCAATGCATTGATACTGAGTTTGCTCGCATTGGCCTGGGGCAGAACCATAACAAACAAGAACATGTCACTTTTTTTGCAAAGGCTGGAGCGCGCGCTCACTACCGAGCTATTTTTTGTGACAACTTATTGGCAGGAAAAGTTTGTAGGCAAGCTAGGTACTTGGGCCCTCCATATACATTCAATGGCTCTCACGCTTCTGAAGTGGACGAACGGCTTGTGGCTGCGAAACTTGGCTGGGTGGCTTGCGGGCGCTTCTGGTCACGATTGCATAGTGCTCACAAAGGAAAACTTTGCGTTTTTCGTGGTATGGTTTACACTCCCGTATTGGCAGGGTTGGAAACTTGCGTTTTGGACAAAGCTGGACGCATGCGTTTTGCGGTGTGGACACAAAATTATGCAGAGGAAAGCATGTCGCAAGGTCGAACAAGATGATGGAACAATTGAATACAAAGCGCAACCCTCCTCTGCAGTTTTTGCTTTCCTGCGACTCTTGCCATGTAAAGATGAACTGTTTATTCGACGTGTTCGATGGTATCAATCCATGGCCAGGTCCCCTTCATTGCATTCAATTTGGTTCGCATGTATGTTTGGCATTTTTTCTTTTGAGCCTCATCCAGTTGTCGAAGGTATTGGCAGTATTTCTTCTCATGCGCATCCATGGGCACAGCAATTCCATAATGATGTTTGTAGATGGGCTGAGATTGAAGGTGGTGATACACTTGTTTGGCTTTCGGCCGGGCAGCCGCTGCGGCTGTTCACAGATTTGCGTGATGATTTTTTGCGTTTGGATGTTAGATGTTTTAGAAGGATCCCGTTTGGTGTGGCCGTTCCGCCACCAGAGTTTCAACCTTCCCCGGACCCCTTGCCCCAGGGTCTTCTCATTCAAGAAGAAGAAAATGCAGAAACTGATGACCAATTTTCATGCACATGTCTCAAAGCAGATGGCGAACAATGTGGTGCGAAATTCAGCACCGCACGAGGCTTGGCAGTGCACATCTCTAACACGCAGGGCGGCACACATGGTGCAATCCCCGTCACCAACCGATGCGTTTTTTGCAAACATGTGTTTTGCAGCCTGCGAACAACAACGTTTCGGACCGCTGTTCGCGCGCGAATTCAATTCGCGCGCGAATTCAATTCCATTTTCAGCAAAGATTTTGACATCTCTGCATGTAACGACGTCAATATATCTATATGCATACGTATCCATATGTCTATATATATATATATATACAGATACAAACCGATATAAATATATGTAATATGTATATATAAATGTTTCGCGTGCAGATTTGATTGTGGAATCCAACAACGTGATCAAGTCCAAAGGAACGTCATCACTGCCCCACCCCACCCACCCCACCCCACCCCAATGCGTGGCGTAGCATCAACATCGTGATCAAGTCCAAAGGAACGTCATCACTGCCCCCACCCCACCCCACCCCACCCCAATGCGTGGCGTAGCATCAACACGTGATCAAGTCCAAAGGAACGTCATCACTGCCCAACCCCACCCCACCCCAATGCGTGGCGTAGCATCAACACCGTGATCAAGTCCAAAGGAACGTCATCACTGCCCCACCCCACCCCATGGTGTCGCGAAACCCTGCGTACACTGGCAAATATGACATAAAAACCGCCGTACCCTGCAGTACTGCGTCTCTTTCGGCGCGCGCGGACAAGGGTCCGGAAGGAACAACAAAGAACCACATCCGTCACAGTCTCCGGGCGGGACACTGCACAGGGCAGGGTAGCCAAACAGTTTTCACTCCACAGCCTCCAAAGAGTTTGCAATGTACTTTTTGCCATTGGCAAGCTTCAGGTTTGGATGCTTTGCTGGATCATTTGGCGCGCCATGCGCAGCGACCTGGGGTTCAAGTTGAGTCGCGTCATTTGTTTCAGTCGCTGCACCATGGACCAGTGGGAGTTGAACAGAGGCTCTAGTGAGCAGCCTGCCAAAAAAATGGCGGTGGGGCATGACAAGCAAGTGAGCAAAGCCCTTCACCTCATTGGCAGGCTCTGCTTGAAGAATGCCTTGGAAGTTAGAGAGCTTCAGGCAGCAGTGTTCATCACCTTCCTCGTGCCCAAAAAATCCGACTACGTTCAGGCGCCCTTGGCAGCTACCAAAGAGTTTGCTGAGAACGCCAAACGTGCCAAAGAAGGGAAATGTCCCATGCCTCCAGGCAAGCCGCATGTCCATGCTTGGGCTGCGATCCTTCGAGTGGCCCTTGAAGACACAGCTCTTGGCGATTTTGACAAGCAGAATATCCAAAGTCACCGCAACAGTTCCACAGATCCTGAAGCCATGTCCCAGGCAGTTTTTGTGTGCAAACTGCACAAGGCTTATGACAGAGACAGCATGAAAGAGTTCTTCTCAGTCCATCGAGATGTGGAGCCTGCTCTCAAAGCAGTCATGAAGGGCATCACCGCACATGGCGGCAAACAAAAGGTAGGACAAGCTGCCCGAGCCGGTTTGGAACGTAAAGTCCAAGACGTGATTGATGAGCTGACGGCTGTTTTAGGTGACAAGTAGCGCTACTCCTTTTTTGCAAAGGGTGTTGCACCTGGTAGGTTCACTTAGTGATTCCTTGTATCACTGCGTTCGTGTAGACACGAGGAGTTGCTGCGGGTGACCGTCCCCACGGTGCGTTCATCGCAGCGGGGCTGCGATCAGCAACTAGTGTTCATGCAGTGCGACCGTACTGCTTGCTCAGCTTAGATGAGACACACCTGAATGCTGCGGAAGAAGAAGATTAGATTACATGACAGCAGCTTAGATTAGGTTACATTAGATTAGACTACATTACATGACATTAGATTTCATTAGATTCCATTAGGTTAGATTAGGTTACATGAGGTTGGATTACATTACATTACAAAAGATTTAATTAGGTGAGATTACATTACAGTAGGTTAGATTAGGTTACATTAGATTTGACTACATGACAAAAAACATTAGATTTCATCAGATTAGATTACATTACAGTAGGTTAGATTCGGTTACATTAGGTTAGGTTACTGTACATTACAGTAGATTTCATTAGATTACATTACAGTAGGTTAGATTAGGTTACACTAGGTTAGATTAGATTGTATTGGATTAGATTCTATGACATTAGATTACATTAGACTAGATTAGATTGTATTAGATTACATTGCATTGCATTACATCCACAACACTCACAGTGAATATTGTCAAAACCGATGCACCTGGTTGAATGGCTTTTCATGTTTAGCACAAGCCTGGCGAAAGAATCCACGACATCATCGTCAGTGGCCAATTGAGTTGCAGAACCCTTTCATGTTTAGCACAAGCCTGGCGAAAGAATCCACGACATCATCGTCAGTGGACAATTGAATTGCAGAACCATGAAGATTAAAGATTGATCATGATCTGAAGCGTGGGGCTCAGTCATGGGTGAAAAGGTCGTGTTGCCTGCTCCACTGGAGGATTTACTTCTTTCAGTGGTAAGCGGAGCCGTGCTCGGTTTCGAAGTGTAGGTGCCATGGCGACCATCGATGAGAAGAGCCGCTTGGAAACCTTTGATGGGTCGAACCCAGGCATGTATCGTCTCTGGCAACGACGCGCTCAACTGATGATAGCTGGGCTACCCACAACAGTTCCAAAGGAGAAATATGGGCCACGACTCATGGAGTATATCAAAGGAGAGGCTGAAGCCTTGCTAGAAACCATACCCGTTGAAGAGTTGATCAAGCAGGATGGCGACAAGGGAATTTGGCTCGTTCTAGATGAAAAGTATGGACCACAGCCAAGAGATCTCCTTCAACATGCGCTGAAGAACTACCTGTATGACTTGCACGTGAAGCCCGGTGAGACCTATCTCCAGTTCATGGCTAGGCATGATGCTGCAATCAGGCTGTTGAAAGAGCAGTCGATTGAGCTGCCTCCACCAGTGATGGGGTTTCTGTTGATGAAGAAACTCAAATTGGACCAGTCGCAGGAGAGCATGGTGCTCACCCACACGAAGGGTGGCATGGACTTCAAGGATGTGGTGGCCGCGGTTCGCGGCATCTTCCCGGAGGGCAAGGGCACGGTGAGGAGCAAGGAAGTGTTTCAGGCGGATGATGATTGCCAAAATTGTGGTCACAAGGAGATCGCAATGGTTGATGAGGAGAATGACCTGGCTGAAGTGGCGCAGATGATCGCCGATGAGAGCCAGGAGCTAGATGTCGATGAGGAAGAGGCTTTACCTTTGAAACTTATCTTGATGTCCGCAAGCGGCTTCGAGATCAAAAGACCAGTCGTGGATTTCAGAATTCTCGTGGAGGCCCTGATCAAGGACAGTGGAAGCTATCTGGCACTGTGAAGGGCAAGTTGGAACTGCTGAAGGCGAGAACGGCATGTCACGTATGCAAGCAGAAAGGCCATTGGAAGCGTGAGTGTCCACATCGAACCGGTGGGCGCGGGGAGTCTTCTAGTCGAGCTGGTGCTGCTTCAGGCTCATCAAGCAAGGGCGCGTCGGAGGTAAATGTCGTAGAACGCCATGGTCGTGAGGTACTTCTGGCCGACGATGTTTGGGAGATGTTCAAGGTGCAGGCGTCACTACATCAGGGAGCCCACACCTGAGCGAGAGGCTTTTGTGACGGAAGTTTTTTCCAACGATCCAGGAGAGACAAACCATCCTGAGGTCACGGTAGAGGACCCAATTCTCAGTGAGTGTGCAGTGCCTGACACAGCTTGTCGACGCACGTTGGTAGGAGCATACACATTGCAGGGGCTGGAGAGGCATTTGAGACGTCAGGGCATGAGTGTTTCTCGTAGGGCTGAAATTTCGGAATTTCGTTTTGGAAACTCTGGAACCTTGACCTCTCATGAAGCTGTCATCATTCCAGCCAAACTAGGGTCACGGAAGTTTTTGATCAAAGCTGCTGTTTTGCTAAGTAGTTCAACTCCTCTTCTCTTGAGCAAGGAACTTCTCCGTCAGTTGGATTGTGTTTTGGATTTGTCTAGTGACCGGTTGAAGGGTTTTGGTGATTGGTATGATCTGGAGAACACTGGACGTGGCCACTATGCTATCAGGTGCTTTGATTTTTCTAGTGAATGTTTGGTTGGTGATGTTCTGTGTGATGTTTTTGCGGGAAAGAAAGAGTATCGAATTGATGAGCTTGAGTGCGACTCGCAAAGCGAGATCAGGCTCAAGACTAGGTTTGCGCGGTGTAGTGTAGATCAGGTACCAGATTGCTCTCATGACGCAGCGAAGGGGTCTGAGCCAAGAAGTTCTGGAGATGCTTCGGAACGTTCAAACCCCGGAGGAGGATCAGCAGGCCTGGAAGAGCTCAACCAAAGCCTTGGATTTGATGGACGACCTGTCGGACGACGGGGAGGACAACCCCATCAGCGGGCTGATGATCATCAAAGAGGGCAAGTACAAGGGTGGCAAGAACGGACTGGAGCTGAAGGCGATCTATGTGATCTATGTGACGGACGAGCCCCACTGCGAGTGGGTTCGTCATCACATCGACAAGAACAGTGGCAAGGACATGCAGCGTCTGGGGATCTACATCCTCTGCCGCGACCAAGGGGCAATCACTGCCGGAGGAGGGGGGCAATTTGGTCAGCGCAAGGCATGCCAAGGCGAAGCCAGCTCCCAGGGGTGTCAAGAATGCCCGAGCATCCAGCGAAGCGAGCATGGAGTGGTCCTATGTGGAGAATCAGGGGCACGAGATTGTAATCATGGAAATGATGAACGGCCTTCCCATTCGTCAAGTGAATCCTCTGCAGCCCGACCACCATGTGGAGGAGCATGGACTGATGATGGAGATGCAGGCCATTCTGAGTGCCACGCTGGGAAATCCCAGCATGTAGGAGAGCAGACCATGTCTAAGAAAAATCGTGTGAAACTCCTCAAAAACATAAAAGGATGGTGTGATGAGATGTGATGAGAACGATCCTAGTGTTGTGGATTGTGCTTGCAAGGAGCCTGAGGGAGGAACACATGAGATTTTTGTGGTGAATCTGCAATCGAAGCCTGATTTTGCCGAGGTGTTTTCTAATCCCAGGTTGTTGCCAGCTGCAGAGCAGCGAGGCCTCATTGGATTGAGGTCATACGACGTTGGGCAGAGATGGGACTTCCTGAAGGCTGACCAAAGGAAAGCCTGTCTGGACGAAATTCGACACTATAAGCCCAAGTGTGTTTTGGTTTGCCCACCATGTGGACCATTTTCCACATTGCAGGCGTGTAGTTGGCACAAACAGAAGCGGGATGATCAAAAAAGAAAATTGCTGGAGGGCCGAGTGCTTTTGGAGTTTGCGATGCAAGTTTGTGAGGTGCAGCATGAAGGAGGGCGATTGTTTGCCTTTGAACACCCTGGGGGGGCCGCTAGCTGGAAAGAACCCTGTGTTGAACATGTTCGTGGGTTGCCTGGCGTTTTCACGTTGGACATGGACCAGTGCATGTTTGGGTTGAAGGATCCTGTGAATTTCAAAGCCTATAAGAAACATACTCGTTGGATGTTCAATTTTGAAGAACTCAAGGGTTTGGCTTGTAGGTGTGACCATGGACATGACCACCAGCAAGTCGAGGGTCAAATCAGGGTTGATGGAGTGTGGGTTAATAGGTCACGATGTGCTCAAATTTATTGCCGGAAGTTGGTTGACCAATTCATTTCTGCGTACATCAAACATCAAAAAAACAAAGGTCATGAGGTTTTGGTGGCTGAAGCTCTTCAGGAAGATAAAACTACTTTGCAACGTAGTGTGCGTAGATGTCATGTCAACTTGGGGCACCCATCCAAAGAGCGGTTCTTGCACATGCTCAAGTCGGCAGGGGCGAGCGGGGCTGCGTTGGAAGTAGCTAAGAAGCTGAAGTGCAGTATCTGCGATGTTCATAGGCCGTATCCCAGTCATGCCGTTGCCAAACACAAAAGGGCCCAGGGTTTCAACCAACAAGTCACATGGACACTTTTGATTTGCCGATTTATGAGGGTCGCACCCTGAAAATGTTGACCATGATCTGTGAGGGGACTGGGTTGCAAATTTCTGTTCCACTTTGGAAGGGAGCCCAGACGAAGCATGTGCGTTCGGCATATCGAAAGGGTTGGAAGAGATGGGCTGGAGTGCCGGTTCGGGTTGTGACTGACGGGGGTGGGGTGAATTTGACGATGTTGTTCAGCAGGGGTTTGATGATGATGGTACTTTTGTTGATAAAACTGCTGCGTATAGTCCTGATCAAAATGGTTTGATTGAAAGACACGGCGGAATTTGGAAACAAACGTTTTTGAAAGCTTTTGAGGGATGTCAACCCAGGAATAAGAGTGAGGTCAATGAGCTGGTTGACCACGCGAACAATGCCAAGAACAGCATGATGCGCAAACATGGATATGCACCCTTTCAACATGTCTTTGGGTGCGATTTGCGTTTTCCCCAAGGGCTGTTGGAGGAAAGACCCAATATTCCCTTTCAGTCAGGAGTTTTTCACGGAGATGAGTCTTTGGCTCGAAGCAATGAGATCCGAATGGCTGCCCGGAAAGCCTTGGTAGAAACTGACGACGACCAAAAGGTCCGTCGTGCTTTGAGTCATAGGCCTCGGACAATGAGAGATCAAGAACTGGCGGTAGGTGATTTGGTGTACTACTGGAGAAGATATCGGAATGATAGCAAAGCTGGCCGGTGGAGAGGTCCTGCCCGAGTCATTGGATTCTTCAGTGGGAAGTCAAAAGTTTGGGTATCAGTGGGCAACGAAGTATTACGCTGCGCACCTGAGCAACTCAGGCGCTTGACGGCAGACCAGGAAGCTGCCATCAAGTTTGTCACTGAAGACATGATCAGTGCTAGGCGCCAGTTGTCTGACCGTGGTGCTCAAGTATTCACCGACATCAGCCAAGAGGAGCATCCACCACTGGATGAAGAGGCCATTGTGGAACCAGAGGCTAAGCGAGCCCGTATCCATGAGCCGATGGAGGAGGAGAGCGAAGGCTATCAATCACCCTCAGAAGTTGCTGACAATCCTCATGAAGGAGAAATTGATGAACCTTTGACGGAAGTGCCATCACTGGGCAGCAATCATGGTGATACCACGGTTAGCGAATCTGAAGAGAACGCGCGTCACACAGTTTCTGCCGTGCCAGTGAGGGCTCAGGGATATGGACCCATACGGGGTGCGCAGATGGATCCATCAGAGACACCATTGACAACTGCTATGAGACAAAGCACAGAAATCTTGGATTTGGGAGCTCGCCGGACGGCTTCTGGTCCCTATACAGGCCGACCGCAACCAGGTGAAGACTGCATGGAAGTGACCGTGGTGGAAGAATCAGATAATGTTTGAATCTTTCATCGTGCAGCAGAAGCGCGAGTCTGAACTCAAGGATCGTGACATACAAGAACATGAGTGGGAACAAGTTCTAGCTGGAAAGAGAAAAGAAATTGATAAGCTGACGAAGACCGGATCAATAGTGATCCATTCAGAGGCTGAAGCTGAAAGAATCATAGCTAGTGACCCACCTGAGAGATTCATTGACAGTCGCTTTGTCAAGACACGCCGGGAGAATCCAGACGTGCCTGGCAGTTCTGACATCAAATGCCGATGGGTACTGAAGGGATTCCAAGATCCTGACTTGCTGGATCTACATCGGCAATCACCAACCCTTTCTGCTGATGGCTTAGCCATGACCCTGCAGGTGATTGCGTCAGAAAAATGGGTGCTCTACATCATGGATGTGGAGGGAGCCTTTTTGCAGGGTGATGCAATGAAACGGGAGAAGGGACGCATTTTTGCCAAAGTCCCAAGGGAAGGGATTCCTGGCATTGAACGTAATGCTGTGATCGAATTGCGTAAATGTGTTTATGGATTGATGGATGTCCCTCGAAAATGGTGGGGAAGTCTTACCAGAACTTTGACCCAAACTCTTTCTCTGAAACAAAGCGAGTTAGATCATGGGGTGACCCTGAGGATGATTTTCGTTTGAGCGGTATCATTGCTTTGCATGTTGATGACATGGCATGTGGGGGAACTAAGCGATTTCAAGACGTGGTGTTGGAACGTTTGAAACAAATTTACCCGTTTAAACATTGTAAGAAGAGTCAGGGTAAGTTTTTGGGTCGGTGGCTTGAACAACAAGAGGATGGATCAATTGTTAGTAGTCAAGAGGAGTATGCGAGTAACGTTCAGACGGTTTTCATTTCTAAAGAACGTAGAAAACAGAAGGGTGACACGCTGACCACACAAGAGATGCATCAGTACCGTGGAGTTCTCGGCGCAGCAAATTGGCTCACGGGCAGCACCAGACCAGATCTGGCAGCCCAAACTGCCTTTTTGCAGCAGCGTGTAGCTAGAGCCACCGTTGATGATCTCATCGCTGCCAACCAGCTCGTGAGCAAGATTCGGGATTTCAAACATACCAAGATCACCTACAAGAGCATTCCATTGGAACAAGGGGCAATCCTTGTAACCAGTGACGCTAGCTGCGCTAACACGGACGATCTTGGAAGCCAAGGGGCCTACATGACACTTTTGCTGACAAGAAAATTCGAGGAAGTGAGTGGGCTAGTGTCAGCCCTTTGCGCTGGAAGTCCTGGAAACTGGAGAGGAAGACCCAGTCCACACTAGGTGCTGAGTTGATGTCCTTTTCAAGAGCCATAGCTGAAGGTGACTGGATGAGATCGCTGTTCGCAGAGGCGAGGCAGCATCAATACACCCTTCACAACGACAAGGGATGTCGCCAGCAGCTTCCAATGACTGCCGTGGTCGACAACAAGCCTATCTACGATCACTGTTTGGGTGATGGGATTGTAGTGAGAGACAAAAGAATGGCCATAGACATGCTGGTAGTTAGATCTGATCTTCGCTCTCAGAGCATTCAAATTCGTTGGGTCGATGCTCGTCAAATGATTGTTGATTGTCTGACGAAACTTGGTGCCGGTTCTGACTTTTTGATGTTTGTGTTGAAGTTTGGCCGATACGTCTGTGTGAAGGAAATTGAATCTTTAGAATGGAAAGCTCAAGAGAAAAGGCAGAGAGCCATCAACGCTTCTAAAAAGGGGTGTGTCAAAACCGATGCACCTGGTTGAATGGCTTTTCATGTTTAGCACAAGCCTGGCGAAAGAATCCACGACATCATCGTCAGTGGACAATTGAGTTGCAGAACCATTTCATGTTTAGCACAAGCCTGGCGAAAGAATCCGCGACATCATCATCAGTGGAGAATTGAATTGCAGAACCATGAAGATCAAAGATTGATCATGATCTGAAGCGTGGGGCTCAGTCATGGGTGAAAAGGTCGTGTTGCCTGCTCCACTGGAGGATTTACTTCTTTCAAATATCATTTTGTATACGTGTGTGTGCGTGGGCATGTGAACGCGTGGTCACAGATGAAACCCAACGGGATGGACACAGCGGCATTTGAACCCATGGGGGGAGGTCACAGTTCGACATGATTAATCGTGTCCAACAGGGGGGGCCTAAAACGAGTTCGAAATGAAAGATTATGGAGGCTCTATCCAGCCTGCCCCAATTCATTGCTAAAGCAAATCCAACTCCAGCTGGCAAGCTAGCATCCGTGACCACGTGAAATGATTTTAATATATGATATACCCTTCAGTAAATTAACATAGACCCTGCCAGATAGGGGTTGAAAGACTAGTTTCCACTATAAATTGGTCAGTTTCAGGGTCTATGTTAATTTACCAGAGGGTAATATATGAGCCGAGGAAAGTATTTGGGACATCACGGAATCGACGGGGTGTTTCTACCTCGCTTTACAACCCAAATATGATGGTTTCGACAACGACAAACCGGGGTACTCCCCAAGACTAGTCTTCACTTCACCACATACAAGCCGTCACTGATATGTTTACGTCACTCCACATCTTCTTGCAATCCATGGCGTCGACAGATTCCCCCCAGCCATCTGATCCGGTACAAATAAACTGAGAAATGGAAGTGATCAGAAATCAGAAAAAACAACTCCCAAAACGGGCGGCTTAAAGAGACCAGCCAAGCAACGACTGTCCAGCCAGTTTTCGAAATTCACCTGTGGACACCGGTTGAGCATTGGATGAATCGACAAAGAGGAAGAATCCCGGCTTGCATCAAGTCAAGGTTTCTGACATCTATCTAAAAGATAAAGACTGATAGCGCACACGGGTCTCTTAACTCTCTTCCCTTATTGCCATAAGCCGACATGTCCCGTTCGGATCAGTGACGATCGAATTCATCAGCATTGTCGTCATCATCGTCAGGTTGCTCCTGCAGGTGAAGACATCGGTTCTGTACAAATGATATCAAGGAGTCTTGATGAACCTGAGTTTGGGGTAACTCCCTTGGCCATTTCATGGGAAATGTAAGGGTTCACCAGTGGGTTTTGGATATGATCGATTTATAATATAACAGCATATATATATACTATATATACGTAGATATAATCATATTATATATTATGTGTATTATGTATAGTGTTATCATACATTATGTATATCTATAAACATATAAACATGTATGTATACATGTGGGGAATGTAATATTCTCACATTCTGGGACATATCAGGATATATATACATATATATATATGTGTATATGTATATATTATCATATTATATCATATGCAAATATATATATATATAATCATATTATATCATATGCAAATATATATAATGGATATCCATTGCCAATTTTGGACAAACCTCAGGAGCTGGTCCTTCTCCTTCTTCAAGAGCGACTCAAGGGGATCGATGCCACCACCTCGGCAGTAGATGCTGGTAGTATCTGGTTATTAAGTTATGAAATGACATGAATCTTGAATGGTATTGACTGATATTCAATGATATTCAGAATCTATCCAGAATCTATCCCCCAAAGCTGGCAACGCGGCTATTGATACCACCTACTGGTGCCAATAGATGTTCCTAGGCATTACGTCAATTGGTGGTACACCCTGGCCAAACTGCACAGATCGACTGAGCCTAATTGAAATGAGGACGAAGGTCGCAGTCGACTAGAAGAGCCGCCAAGGACCATGGCTGGGTCACGTCTCTGGTTGACCAAGTCATGAACGGTCTCTGCCTAGCACGCACGGTCACCAGGATCCTTCGGGTCTCTTGGCAGAGGAAAATCTTGGGTCAAAGCCTCTGATTCATTTGGAATATTCGACTCCAGGCGCATAACACTCAATCTAAGATATCTAAGGGCATGAAACAATAATGTGGTAAATCCGAAGATAAACCTACCATTTCGATCCGTTTCGCATGGTAATTTACCAACCATTTGTGGTCAGATTGGGGATGTGTTTTCTTGGCTTTACCGTTTTACCACAATACATTTTTTACAATTGCACAGAGTTCTAAATACCTGGCCTTCGAAGACTCTGGTTGACCTCCATCATCTTCATCATCGGAAAAGCCTCATCAAAAATTCTGCCGATTGAAACACGCAAACCAACAACACTATCCATCAAAGCCAAAGCTCAAGGAAAGTCTCCTCTGAAGAAACACCACAAAGACTGTCACAAAAAAGCACAAGCACACACCAATGGCTGATGCGATCTGAAGGACATCAACTGTTCAAGGAAGACTTTGCTGCTGAAAGTTTCAACATACGACACCACTCAAATTTACACAACCGTGGGGATCAGCTAAAATTTCAGCTTTTGATTGTCACAGTTTCAAATGCTGGATTCTAAGCAAGTGACCCAAGTCAAATTTTGCTGCACTTTGTGCCCCACGAGTTGGCATGATAACCGCTGAATGACTGAAAACAAAAAGTCTGAATATATTATATATATATATTATTGATTGATTGATTGTTGGTGCAAGGAGCAAGACTCTCCTCTGAGTGAAAATCCATGAAAGTCCTATAGACATCTATAGGCTATCACTTGTGTAGAATGCATCCATGTCCAGCGTAAGAGGCTGCAAATGTCATGGCCAATTAGAACCAAAGCTGCACAAAAAAAACAATCACTAGGACGTTGGGACCTGCAAACAACATGCACAATTGCATCATGCACAAAATGTCCTGGAGTTCTGGCCATGGCATACCTTTTTTCCGAAGGCTTCGACTGACCTGTTCGCTTGATCGCTTCAGATTGGCCAGCTGAAAGTCCTGTTGACTCATTGTCTGCTAAGCGTTTGTGCTCCCGCACACCCACAGGAGCAAAGCGCCACAGGAAGCTCAAAGGAGCTATAAAATACTTGGCCAATGTGGATCCATGATGGAACGCGCTGCAACAAATCTCACTAACGGACGAATTCATTGAATCTGTATACTTCAGGTGCCAGATCAGCTGGCATGCATCATTCAGAAAACTTTCAGCATGACAAAAACATACAAACTACATTGCCAGTTCAGCATTTTTCTTGTTTGCAACACAGCAACATCTGACTTCCAAATGTGCTACTTTGCATCTTTTGGTTGATCCAGGCACTTCTGTGCAGCTTGAAGTGCGGCTTTCAGGCGTCGCTGCCAACGGGCTGGCACTGACGGGGGCTGCCGTGCTGCCCAGGGCTCGAGCTGTGCCCCAGAAACCCAGGCACCATTGGATTCACCACAGAAGTTCACACCATACGGCTCAGAATCCTGCAGCTTCACTGGCCAAAACTGGCGAAAAGAAGCTGAAACATTTTACTATATATTTTGGAAAGGTCGGTGAAGGTTCAAAAGTACCTCCCAAGTGTTCTGCCACCAAATTTCACCAACTAATTCCAAAAATTCCCAAATCTGTGGGTTGGTAGATTCAGAACATATCTGCCCCCTGCCCTACCTGAGGGCCATCGAAACCAATGCTTGCCACCGTGGCTGGCCAGCGAGGTCCAAAGCCGCTGCACCACACCACGTCGCCCACAGCGAATTGCAGTTGAAACCTGGGTCAGCTGATCGGTGAAGCCAACAATGCCAATGGCCCATTTCGATCCATTTGGACACTGTGAGTCTGTTTCACCTCTCAAGGATAGTGATAACAATAGCTAGAAGCAGGAAAAATTGCGAAAAATGCTGCAGGATATTGCAAGCTTGTTTTGTGGATTCCATCCTTTCGAGTCCGAATGTTCCCCACCTCTTGGATAGTTCTGAGGTGCAACCTTCACACGACCTGCCAGGCAAGACTCAGAGGCATCACTTCTGCAAACCGCGAGCCCTGAGGCCCTGAGGCACGGGCATAGGCGGAAGCTTGCTGGGCCCACCACAAACACTGCACCTCAGTATACGGTGCATTGGTCACCATTTGGATGACCATCCTTGGAAGATCATGGTGGCCAGTGAAAACACCTGTTTCAACATTTGTTCAATGAAAATAGGTTGGCGGAGGCACACTTTGTCATCTTTGATTGCCTTTTTGATAGCCATCTTTGTTCGAGTAGCCTGAAGCTGGGCTGAAAACACTTCAAAACACGCGGCATCTTTTCATGCACTCAAGAGGGGGCTTCCACCCTACCATGGCAGGAGGTGGCCACAAGCACTTGACGAGTAGAACACAGTATGTTCGTCATTTCCCATGCGGCATATGTGTCTGGATAAAATATAATAAGACTAGAATTGGATGAGACCTCCCGAACGTTTAGTGTGTTCTGCCTACGGGCGAGCACATCTTGCATCACGTAGTTGGAAGGTGATATCTGATATAACTTCCAAAAAATTGGGTACCCTGGTGAACATCGAAATAGCTGGCAAGTGGATTCATTCCTCCAAGTGCGGTAATCCCTTCCTGCTAATATAGTTTCTCGCTTAGTACTTTGGGGCCAACATGCAGAAATTCAACATCAAAGGGAAAAGATGTGAAAAGACTATCACAAGTGTTGGATAGCTTCCGCCCGTTCCCATATCCTCCAGTTCCCGCATTGGGAAGACATCCACTCCATTGTCCGCTGGCCTTTGCCTTCGGCGCTTCTACATCAGTTTTTTTGCTTGCAACCTTTGCCTAAATAGTCGACAAGACGTCTGGAAGGACCCGGAAAATTGATGAACTCCGGAAACAGTATAATGATATGCAATGATTCTGCTCAGGCAAAAATACAGGTTGTATGCGGTGCGCCCCCCACCAACGGATCACACAGAATGGTATAGCTAAATGTGTGTCTGTGCAGGGGCAAGGTGATTCCAATCTGCTTCCATACTAGGCATCTTCAGACCATTTCAAGTTGATGACACTTTCAACAAACATACAGTAACCTGGACTCAGACTCCTTCCCAATCTAAAGATGGATGCCTTTGAGATCTTCTGTTTGGAAGTCGTGCTGGAGCTCTTCTGGTTGGTCTTGTGATCTTCGCTGTCCTTCAATTTCTTGTTGGCCCCATTGGCCTTCACCTTTTCCTGCAGAGTTTCTCAGTGAATGGTTGACCCTCAATTGCTCTAAAAATCAGAGATCTGCCTCTGCTTTCCGCTTGGGCGAAGGCTTCAATTTCTTCTTGGCTTCCTCTTTCACCTGCTCGCTGACAATATGGCGGGGCCAACTCGGCGAGTTGCAACAGGTCTTCAATCTGTTCGCTCGTGGATCTTCACCTATGCTCCGGCAAAGGTCTATACACATATTATATTACTGCCACCTCTCTTTCTGAGTACATGTTTATATGTACGTGTGGATAGACTTGTGTGTGTGTGTGACATGTACATATACACAGTTCATAATACATGGTATATATATATACACGGTAACTGCATTAAAATATACGGACTTTTAAGTATACGAACAGGCATTTTAGACTACCTCCGGGAACTTTTTCCTTGGCCCGCCCCGCCATTTAAACATACAGAATCCAATTCGTTTAAACATACGGCAACTACATTTAAATATACGAACTGGTATTTCATACTACCTCTGGGGCCTCGCGGTCTGACCCGCCTTCCACTTATTTAAATGTCGTTACCGTATGTGTATATATAATTATATATATATTATATATATACCCACAATTTTATTCAACTGATGTGGCAAACTGCCCTCAAAATGACTTGTTGTAATTGCCATCACAGGGCACTTGCCCCCGTTCCCAACAAGTGACTGCCTGCGTGGAAGCTTGAGGAGTTTTTTGTTTCCCAATATCTGGCGAAACCTTTGCATTTTGCTCTGATGCTCTCTTGACCCTCTTTGGCTTGTCAATTGCGGCCTGAGGAAATTTCACAGCAGAACGCCGATTGAGAACTCATCATCTGCTCTGGAATGGAGAGGACACTTAAGGGGCAGCACGCAAAATCGTGGCATCCTACATCATCCTACAATTTGATTGCTGCGGTTACTGTAACCTGCCAAACATTGGGTCCTTTGGGACGGCATCTCTCTCCTGAAGCGTTGGCATGTCCTTGACCTCCTTCACCTCACATGCTGCATCATGCTGCTTGTAACTGGAGGTGTTGGCTCTCACTCGAACGTTGAATCCATGCAAAGGTAACATGAATTATTTAAAAAAGAACTAATTATATAAACTAATGGAACACACTGTGTACAGTTGCTGAGCTCAGGACCGACTTGTGAGTGATCTTCAGCTTTTTCTGTGGCACACGCTCTTCAATCTTGTCTGAGTTGGCAACCTGAGAAAAATCTGATTACAAAGCACAACAGCTTTCTGCCCCAAATCCTGATAGCACTTGGTCCAGGGAGGATTGTCACCTCCTGGGCTTCCCAACTGTTTCACTCGTTGCCATGCTCTCTGCTTTCCGCTTCTGGCCCTCCTGCGAATTCGGCGTTTCACGCCGGCGCCAATCTGGTGGAAATGCGCTTGTTGGCACTGGGCAGAAGCCAAACTCTGCCTGCAACGAGGCTGGCGTTCGCAGTGCAAACTCTGGAGGTCTTAATTACTCGGTTGCAATATGTAAATCTGGCGCAGCGCGGCAAACCAAAAACTTGACGTTCGAGATCCGATGCGCACTATTTTGCGAAGGTGTGAAACCAAACAACAGTAATTATGGCATGCTGTCTCATCACCCAGAGCAGAAACACAAGTAAGTCTCCAGGAGAGATTCCTCCATCATTCACGCTTCAAATTCCAACCTGCAGTCTGCCTGAAAAGTGCTGCATTGCATTGCAGTTTTTGTCTTGAAGCTAAGTCCACAGAAGTCCATCTTGAATGGGATGCTTAACAAAGGGGTGCCAATCTTTCGCTGCATCACAAGGGTTCCCAAGAAAGGAACTTTCGCCCTTCCTTGAAGGCGACCACTGCTTCAAAGTTTGCCAGAAGCTGCGCCTGAAACAACGTGGCTTGCCACAGATTTTTGTGTTTTTGCTGGAGCCACGACATAATGGGAGACTCAGCAGCTTGGATCCGAATCCGCTTGAACAAGGTGGTTACGGTTTATGTCATGATAAATTGGCATGTATCAGAAACTATGCACTACTGACTGAGGATATCCATACATCCCACCTGTTTTGATAAGAACAGACGGGTGGGTTTTGACCCATAGCCAAATTGCTTTCGACTTCAACTTGGAGTATGCCAATGATGCTCATGTCATGTGATAATTCCACGTTGGTTTAACTGCAATAAATCTCTGAGGTACTGACCACCTGAACCAGGTGCAAGTGACCATAGGGAAGCAGCAAGGGTTTCAAGGGTGCAATGGTGGCCTCACCGGAGCATGCCATGTTTGCTTCAAGAACATCATTGTAAATCATTGTAAATCATACCATGTCATGTTTGTATATTATGTTGTTATATATGTCTTTATGATATGACTCTGAGAGGTATAGTATGGTATAGTACCACCCATTCAGCACGAGTCCTTTTTGTTTACTCTCCGCACGTGCTGGTCAACCACAGCGAAAACAAGTTTGGCGTCCCAGCTGGTCGCACAAGTTGGTCAAGTGAATGGTGAAATCACAAAATGCTCACCAATTTGCCGCTGCAGAGAAGACACTGAAGACTCCTTGGCAAAAGCACCTGTTTGAGGTCTTGCCTGAACAATTCACCCAAGGTCAAGTTTTGCAAACTATTTGGCAAATTCACTCCTTGAAGGCTCTGGTCGAAATCAAATCCAAAGGTCAAGCTTTGCAGATTGCTCGGAAAAGTAACATTTTCCAGGCCCTGGTTGAATCTGTGGCCAAAAGTCAGGGTTTGCAGAGTCCTTGGCAAAGTCACTCGTTCGAGGCTCTGATTAAACTCATATCCAAAGGTCAAGCTTTGCAGATTGATTGGCAAGATCACGCGTTCGAGGCTCTGGTTGAACATGCCGCCAAAAGTCATGCTTTGCAGATTACCTGGCAAGGTCACTCCTTCTAGCGTCTCATTAAACATTTCACCAAAAGTCAGGCTTTCTAGACTGCTTGGGAACGCCATTTGTTCCAGGCTCTGGCTGAACATTTGACCGAACGTCAAGCTTTGCAGACTGTCTGGCAAGATAACTCCTTCAATGCTCGTGTCATACTTACTCCCAAAAGTCAAGCATCGCAATCTGCTGGGCAACATCATGTTTTGCAGGCTCTGGTTGAATAAATATCCAAAGGTCAAGCTTTGGAGATTGCTTGGTACGTTCACTTCTGCGAGGCTCTCGTTGGTCATCCCACCAAGCGTAAAGCTTCGTAGATTGCTAGGCAAGGTCACCAGTTTCAGGCTTTGGCTGAACCCAAAACCAAGAATCAAGCTTTGAAGACTGCTTGGCATGGTGACATGTTCCAGGCTCTGGTCAAACATCCGACCAAAAGTCAAACTTTGCAGATTGCTTGGCAACGTTACTTGTTCAAGGCTCTGGTTGAAATTTCTACCAAAAGTTAGATTTTGCAGACTGTGTGGGAAGGTCACTCCTTCCAGGTTCTTGTTGAACATGTCACCAAAAGTTAAGCTTATCAGGCTTCTTGGCCACAGAACTCCTGCGATGCTCGTGTTGAACATCTGACCCAAAACAATGGTTTGCAGAGTGCTTGGCAAGGTGATTCGTTCGAGGTTCTGGTTGAACATCCCGCCAAAGGTCATGCTTCGTAGATTTGTTGGGAAGTTCAGTGCTTCTAGGTTCTGGAGAAACATGTCACCAAACGTCAAGCTCTGCAGACTTCTCGGCAACGTCATTCCTTCTAGGCTGTGGTTGAATTCGTATCCAAACGTCAAGCTTTGCAGATTAATTGGCAAGTTCACCCTTTCGAGGCTCTGATTAAACTCTCGCCCAAAAGTCAAGCTCTTCAGACTCCTCGGAAAGGTCACTCCTTCTAGGCTCTTGTTGAAAGTATCGCCGAAAGTCAAGCTTTGCAGATTACTCGGCAAGGACACTCGTTCAAGGCCCTGGTTAAATCTGCCAAGAGTTAAGCTTTCCAGGCTTCGCGGGAGACGGTGCATGCACTCCAATGAAAATACACCTGCTATATGTGTCACTCCTTCCAATGCAGCATCTCCCTCAGAGACTGAGAACCCTTGACCTCTGAGAAAGCTCCATGCAGTATACAAATCTGTTGTAACATAAGTGCAGGAGAGTGTTGCAGCACCCTCAATGCCCTGCTCTTGCAACGTTTGATGCAGAACCAGTGGTGCAGCAAGGTGGTGGAGTGCAGGCCTTGCGCCCTTTTTTGGTTCAAGTCGCTCTGAAACCATCTGCCGTACTTCGCGGCCCAGGCTGGAAGAACTGACCCGCAAAACACATCCTTCACCGCTCAAGCACACTACGTCAAGATCAATCAGGTCGGAGCCAGCTGGTGGCTCTACATAGCCACCAGCACCACTGGACATTGGAACAGGCTCCGTGTCTCTTTGGACAAATCTGCAGTCAAACAGCTGGAGCCAGGATGCTTGAGCCAACGAAGATGCAATCAAATGCTGATGCGCATAAAAATGTCACAAGGCCCATTCCGAATTCTAATGTCGGCCAAGAATCCGAATGGATTGAAGCACAATCAAGGTATGATCATTTTCCCCTAAACAAGAATGATGTTGTGACTTTGATAGATTTCAAGTATCATTACAATCCCATAGTTTTCCCGTCTTTCAAGTTCAACGAATCATCACTTCCCACCATCCCCTTCAACCACCTTGGCCCAGTTCTGTGTGGCTGCCACCACTTGCACTTCCTGTCGCAAGTCCATCCAGAAAAAAATTAGGCTAGAATCGTCAGTGGTCCGGCATGCAAACTGCAATGACAGCTGCGATGCCCATTGTGATCTCAATGTACCCGTTGATGTCTCAAGAATTATGATCGCGATGATGATGACGATAATAAGCACAATAATGATCACGATAATTTTCACGATGATGATGACCACCACAATGATGATGGTGGTGGTGGTGATGATGATGATGATGATGATGACGATGACGACGACGATGACGGCGACGACGACGACGGCGACGACGACGATGATGATGACGACTTCATTAGTCATTCATGATGATACTGAACACATCAGAATCATAGCCATAAATAAACATTGTATCCTGGAGAACCGATTGATACACAAATTTCTGCTCAAAGGGGATTTGATACACAACTTGGGGGTGTGTCCTGTTTTCATCTGTTTGATTGCTTTTTAGCTAATCGAGCAAAAACAGGGATTCGAGCAGTTTCTGGATCACATTATGGTTATGCCAGCCTGTCCCCGGTACAGACCTTTGGGTTCAACACATCAAGGGGTGATGTGTGTTGTGTGTGTGCTGTGTGTGCTCGGGCATCTTCACCAAAAAGGCCTGGCTCAGCACAGGGCAGCCACGGGATAAGGTGGTTGAGATTTGGTTGCACCCGCATGTGCTTGGAAAACCTTGGACATGTTGAGTCAAATCAATTCTTGATCCGAGGCCTTGTTTCTCAAGTCTACTTACACCCATACGCCCAAGTCCTTGCAATGTTTGCGTTTGACAGCTATTCCCAATCAAAACGCTCGCCACGACCCCTGTCCCGGCACAGACCTTGCAAAACCCCTTTCCCCATTGGAAACGCTAGTTTTAACAAGCCTTGACCAAACTATCATGGTTCTATTATGTTCTATTCGTTTTTGATCGAATCCCATCGGAACGCCGGTTTCCAACGGGCCTTTTTTCGTGGGCACTGTTGACACCACAAACAAAAACGCGAAGCAGGCCCTTTTCCTAGTTTGTATACTGCAGGATGGGTTCTGATAAAGGAAAAAAACGAGGTCCAAAACGAGGTCAAAACGAGGTACGGAAAAAGCCCCGCATCTACACACATGGACTTTGGCCCGCAAGCCGCAAACCTGCCCTTCCTTGGATCACTGGTAGCGAAACAATGACAATTTGCAGAATCCCAGCACACCGCCATGGCAGTGTAGAGATGATAATCCCAGCGTTGTGTAGAAGTACCCGGAAACAGCAACAGCAGCAGCCGTCGAACCAGCAGCCGCAGCAACAGCAAGACGCCAGTAGCTGCAGAACCCAACAGCAACCATCCCAAACACAATGAGAACGCAACTAGCAAGATTAAAGCACTATGCTAATAGTAAAACAACGCCCTACCCCAAACACAACCTAAACGCCGCTTCGCCACTTTAGGTCTACATGAGATAGTAAAACAGCAACCTACCCTAAACACAAGCTAAACGCCGCATCGCCACGACTTCCACAAAAGCCTTCCCCCAAGCTAATTTCAAGATTTTTGGGATTTCGCCACGACTTGGGCAGTTGGGAGTAGTTGCCATGGTTCGTTTGCCTGATCCTGACACCCCTCAAAAGCCATGCCCAGTGCTGACGGCATGGGCTCAGCTGGATGCTGTGCTGCAGCGTGTGGCCACATGTGGGCTGCTGACGTTTACTTCAGGGAGGCTTACCCGTCAGACTTGTATTGACACTGGTGAACTTCTGATGCCAGTTATCAACCAATTCGGCCCATTGCCTGCATTTCAAAATGAACCCTGCAATTGTGTAAATGTGAGAAAGTTTCTGTAGCCTGGTAATTACCCTTTCAGTGCCATGCTTCCCAGGGGCGCCTCCAAGGTACCAGGCCCAGTGTCGATCTGATGTATGACCTGGTGTCGCGCTTCATGCATTGGGCCCGCCCACGGGGTAAGCCAATTCCAAAGAGTCACTTGGGTTAGAAGAGATCTATATATTAATGGGTTAAGGTTTAAGGTGTTGTCTTCTTGTGCACAAAGAGTCATAAAGAGTCATAAAGAGTCATAGGGCATCATTACTCTGTGAGTATCATTTCCGTTTTTGAGTCTTAGCACCATCCTTCTGGCATGTACCAAGGTGAGGTGATCAAAACAGAGGCATGGAAGATTCGTCGCATGATCAGCCTGCTCTCCAGGGCCGCCAAAAGGCCACACACCCCAAGGAGCAAAAAGTTGAAGAAACTTTTGTCGTTGACGGGTTTGGCAGACTATGACAGCTATTTGCCTGCGATTGTTTGGGACAGTGGTCATTGTTATCACAACATGCCATGAGATTCCTAATAAATCTGGCAGTTCCATAACATGACATCCTCCTTGCAAATCCCCAACTTTACCCACTTGGTGGCTATGTGAGGCTCTGACGATGGTGGTGCAAATGATGCAAAACCCGGTGAGGAGGAATCGGATGGTTCTGAAAAGTCTGATTGGGGTGAAGGTGAAGGTTCTGAAAGTATGGAATCCGAAGAAGAATGGGAAGAAGACCCTGTGGTGGAGGCTCTTCCCTCCTGGTACATGCATACATAACCATGGTGCATTTAATCATCTGTGCATGTGTATCATGTGTGGTTTTGTCTACTTTAACCATCTGTGCATTTGTGTGTGAGAAACCATTTGGATCTTGCGTTTCAAGGTGGTCCCAACTGGGAGTTCCAAGGATGAGAAGGGTGATGTGCCAGCGGCAGCTGCAAGTTCCGACCCTGCATTAGATGTCAAGTCAAACCAATTGTGATATTAAGAATCAAAGAAACATTTGAAAAAGCTACGTCGTTTTAGATCCTATTCTATTAGATCCTGTTTCTATTCCCAAGGTTCACCTGCACCGACTCTGATTCACACCCCGTCGCCACGTACTTTGCTTGCAGCAAGTTTGGCATGCAGTTTGGTTTTGGTAAATCATATGCTTTACAATGGGCAAAATTGTGGTTACTCAGGTACACCTGCTTTGTCTCCTACTTCTGGGCCAAAGCTGTCTCGCCACAGTGCCAGGAATTGTGGTTGGATTTGCTTGCCATGCGGCAAGATTCGTCCCAGCCCAGCTGCTTTTGGAGATGAGAAGTGTCCGAAAGGGAGGGGGTGGCATCAACCAAGTTTTTACAAACATCGATGTGACAAGTGTCCATGCTTGAGTAGCGATACGGTATCTTTTCTGAAAGAACCCTGCACCGAAGAGTATCTTGTTGAAAAGAACGCGCAAAGGCAAAAGATTCTTGATATGATTCGAGAGGAATCCAAAAAGCAGGAGAAGTTGAGGTTGCTGAAAGCCTTGGATGCTGAAAGGAAAAAACTTGAAAGTCTTCTTGCGACTAAACCATCCACAAGCATCTTAGCTTCAACATGTTGTTTTTGTTCATGTCCCCATGTATGCCCAGTGTCTAAAACTTATATATAATTTCAATCCAGTCTGTCTCTGGGGATTTCCATTTTGAGGTATGGACGATTTGGACACGTTGCCAATGTCTTCGGAGGAGAGTGACGCGTTGGGTTCCATGATGGGTTCTACTTGGAAGGCCCAAAAAAATGAAGAGAGAATCAAGTTAACGCCTGGTGAATCATGTTTGATCCTGGATCCATCTCTTCTATACTATCACAACGCCTGTCTTGTAAAGGCTTGCTTGAGGAGGAATTACCCTGTTATCATCTTTCCACCTGAAGATGGTCATTCTCTTGTTCCACAACATCAAGTAGAGGCTCACGTAATATGCCAATACTTTCAAGAAACACATGCAAACACACACACACAAACACATTCATGTTATTTTACGTACCTGCATCAAAGAAAGTTAGGAAGCACGGCAACGATCCCCACTTTTTCCTTTGTTTTGAGTTTCTGGGAGGCACTGCTGGATGAGAAGAGCCCTACAGCAGCCGCAAGGGATGCTGAGAAGTCGGAACCTGCTGAAAAAGAACGTGATGCTGAGAAGCCTGAGGGTTTGTCAAACAAAGGCAAGGAGCAACACTTCACACCACGTGAGGATTCGAAGGAAATCCCTGACAGCAACAGCAAAAGTAGTGATGCACATGAGACAACAGAGAATGCAGAACCCAGCAAAGCAAAGGAAAAACCTGATGCTGTTGCCACCGAAAAATGCCTGTCACCTGGTGAGCAAGAAACACTCATTACAGGTAAGCCACCCAAAAAGCCTGGACGCCCCAAGGGGACTGGCAGTGCAAAGGCCAAGGCCAAAGCCTCGGCAAAATCCAAAACAACCCCAAAACCCAAGGCATCAGCCAAAGCAAAGGCAAAGGCAAAGGCGTCGTCAGCAGCAGCTAAGGCCAAAGCAAAGGCCAAGTCGCAAGCACGCAAAGCCAAAGCAGCAAAATCCATGCCTGAACCCACTGAAGCTGAGGCCATGGAAGCACCCAACACGATGACACATTAGACTATGGTGAACATATTCCAAAGCGAACCAGGAAATCGAGGAAACCTAGAAAGACTGGCAACAAAGCAGAGCCCGAAACCGAGCCGACACTTCCCAGCCCAGAAGAAGAGTCAGAGGCAAAGAAGACAGAAGATAAGCCTGAGAAACCCAAGAGGCGTCAGACACGTGCAGCTTCCAAGACAAATGGCAAAGAGGATGGTGAGGCCACTAACAGCAAAGGACGCACCAGCAAAGAAAAACTGGACAAGAAACCCAAGACAGAGAGCAAGAAGAAAAAGGAAAAAACTCCGGAACAGAAGGCAAAACATTCCAGCAAATCCATGGCCTATGTGCAGGCAAAGAAAAGGGCCCTTGAACAGGGATGTGATGAAGCACAGGCAAAGGCAGCAGCAAGCAAAGTTATTTGTATGCACTAGTTTTCACTAGAGTGCAGCAAGTGCATGACAAATGCATACCGTGTGTTCTTTGCTTTGTTTGTTGGTTGCGATATGTTGTGTGTGTGTCCAAGTTTTTTTTCCGATCTAAGGCTTACAAAGAGACGGAGTGAGGGCCAAATACATGTCAATTTCTTGTGGGGATTTTGAGCCGAAGCTGATTCTTTGTCCATCAAGTAGGATAGATCATAGTTCATTGGGTTCTAATATTTTTTAATATGTTTGCGAGATCTGTGTATCAGCTTTATAGGTTGATATTGGTCAGCAAGAGCTCAAAGGATTTACCAATTTGGGGGCTCCAACAAGGAGCGGCAAGGATGTGAACACCCTTTCGTTATCTTAATCTTTCTCGATCCATATATGTGTTCTTGCGGCTAGGGCGTGGCTAAAAGCCTTAGGCAAACAACTGGCGTGGCTTTGCTTTGGCATAGTGCAGGAAAAGGTTCAAAGTGCGTTTGCTTCACTGTTGGTTTCAACTTGTTGAATATGTGTTTTTCACCATGAGTAGAGGTGTCCCTTTGCCCCCTCGGTCAGGTGATGGCTCCGCGGCTGGAAGGCTGGAGGATATCTGCGGCTCTGGCCGGTGGCTCCCCCCATTGCCGTGCTAGCAACTTTTTGACATGCGCAAAAAACATCGCAAAGCAACCCACTGAAAAGCTTTGCCATGTGGGAATGGCAGATTGTTTTTTGAAAATCAAGGGCATTTTGGCTTCAAAATCAAGGGTTAGGGTTCTAGCAATGGCTGGTTCCAGGGTCACGAGACTGTTGCAAGTCAAAGCACCGAAGGTGCCGACACATGCATACAAGCATGCAATATGATATGTATTATATGCCAGCAGACACACACACACACTCTCTCTCCCTCTCTCTCTTTAACGGAAACATTGTGACTTGCACGAGTTTAAAATGAATTTCCAGCAGTGTGCCGCAGGTGCTGATTGCTGTGGTTCCTTGGGATGAAAATAACGTGGCATGTTTCATCCATATTACAAGCATGTTGTAGTGTAAGTACGTGTGTGTGTGTGGGTTCCCCTGCTACTTACCCACATTTACCCAAGAGCCCAGGTACTGCTTTTATCATGGTGTGACAACTTGGATTTTGGCAAAGACTACCAGCTGGTGGAGATATTCAGTGGTTGTGGCCGTCTTTCACAACACTGGTGCGCTCCTGTCTTGTTTTCTCAAACATATGATTTATCAACAAAACCTGTGAGTCGATTTAGGATGACAGTTCTATTGTGGTTGAACTACCGGGAGTATCAATGGATTATCAAACAAAACCTTTCCAGGCATGAGCAAGGATTCCGAGTGGCATCAATCGATCGTGATTACAGTTCACGAAGCATGGATTTCTTGAAGACCTCAGGGTATCTGTTCCTTGGTTAAAAGAAAACAAAAACCAAATTCTTTGTATACACACCCCGTTCGTACCCTCTTTGCCTGCTTTGTCTCGGCCGGCCCAGGTTGGTCCTCTACGCCATAATGAACCTCTGTCCACGAGGATTTGTGCACTGGGCACCATGTTGTTCGTCATGGGGCATTCCAGCAAGAGGGACAAGTTTGAGGAGTGTTATCAATGCCCATGGGTATACTTCCTATGAATTCGTGGCAAATGGTAATACCACAGTGTCACGGACCCTTGAAAGCAACATTGTTGAGTGTCATGCATTTGGTCTTATCATTGGTACCATCTAATTTTCAGCTGAGGATGGTGTTGGCGGTACTCCTGATGTTATCCCAGAATTGCCTTTACTTGGTGGAACAGCCAGCTCAATCGCTGTTGTATCTTCATCGAAGATGGCAACATTTGGCCAACAGGATCTCCTTTGAAAATTGTTGCATTAGATCTTAAACCAAAAAATGCACATGTGATATGTCAAAATGCTGCCTAAGCCAACATGTCAGTTTGGGAATCCAAAAATCGTTCAATTGTCCATGGATATTTGTTGTTCCCCTGAAATTGTCCCTATACTACAAGTGTAAAAGGGTCTGCCCCGGCAAAACTAAGGTCTGGCAGACCCGATTCTTTATGATGCAGTATGGCCTGCCATGCCAAAAGCCTACTCGGGTATTTGGGAATCTCCAAACCATGACAGGGCTGAACCAGGGTCCCCTTTCAAAAAAGCAGCAACAGAGGAAGAAAAAGATCCGCACCAGTCGTAGCTTGACAAAGTCATTGGAACAATCTCCTAGTCTTTTGAAACAAATGTCACAGTCAAACCGTTTCACTATATAAATAATTAATGGGTCATGAAGTTACCCTGCATGGCCCAGGTAAATATGTCGATTCCAATGGACGCCGGCGCTTTCAGGGCCGGAAGAAAGAGTTAAAATCAACTCAGAGCCTTACCTCAACAAAATCAAAATAATCACCACATTTCATGAAGCGACACTGGTTTCTCCCATAATTGTTTGCTACCTGCCATGCCCAGGGCATACACTTTTGCCTACGGATCTCGCCTTCGGGAACTATACCTCAAACAGCTGCAGCTGCCAGCACAGCGAGACCTCCGAGTGCGGGTGCCAGTTGACACGACCTTGTCCGATAGGGAATTATTTTCCCAAATGCCAATTGGGGACGTGTGGAGCGACGCTAAAATGGTGGAATGCTTTGAGTACTTGTACACCAACCACCACTGCAGGACCTGTGAAAATCTTTTGCTAATCATGTGAAGAGCTACATGGGGGAAATAGTCATAAGCTATCCATGCGTCATGAATATATGTTCATGCATGCCTGTGCGAAGGATCCCCATTGAATGGGAAAAGCCCATGGCTGATTTTCGCAAGCACTTGCAAGCTTCTGTGAACAATGTGTCAGAGGATGTTTCAACATGATGAAACTCACCAGCAAACCATGAAAGCGTACTCATGTGCTATGATTTTTCTCCCCATGATTATAGATTATAGACCAGACATGACCAGACTGCTCGGTATGTTGGCCTCCAAGGTATCTACATCGCTGACGCGTCAGGCTTGTGGCTTTTTTGAGAGCCCTAATGACATATAGAGGCCTGAAATTAGAAAATTCACTTCGGTTGGTTGTTGGTTTGGGGTGCAAAAGCTTTACCCATGCTGGATTTCCAATTTCAACAGAGGATTTCCAGTTTTGACCAGTTTCAACATCAGAAACATAGCATTCCGACATATTTCGACCAATTTGGGGCGTGCAACTCGAGCGCAAAAAAGTGCTACTCGGGCGCAATTTGGCGCAACCGGGCGCAAATCTGAAAAGTGTATCAAATCTAAAATCAAACTTGCAGTTTGTTTGGGTTCGTTTGGGTTCGTTTGGGTTCGTTTGGGTTCGTTTGGGCTCGTTTGGGCTCGTTTGGACTCATTTGGACTCATTTGGGTTCGTTTGGGTTTGTCTGAAAGTGGATTTCGGCTGATTTTGGCAGTTTGTCCAGGCTTTGGCGCACATATCGAAAATCTAAGGTGTAGCAAGGTCTGGGGATCAGCTATTGAATCGGCTATTGCTTCTAATACGGTCTGATTTTTGTTCTTGAACATCGAACTCATTCACGATGTCAAAATATGGCCCAAGCGGCATCGTTTTCCATAGGTTATGGGTGATAGGATTCACTCGGGTGCTTCTTTGGAAGCCGGAACCCACTTCCTTTCCATGAATGCTGGTGGGAAACAAGCAAACAGTCTTGATCTGGACGCACTGGTGAAAGATTATTGGCCGCATTTGGTAGACGTCTTGGATGTTTTGGAAACATTTATATAAGTTTTTTGATCTAGTATATGGATGCTTCCAACTTGGGGTGCCCAAGGAATCACAGAACAAGATAGCTGCCATGAATGCAGAGCTAGCCAAGCTTGACGAGACCTTGCCTGATGATTCCAATCCTGAAGAACCCTCTGTTCCAGGCAAGGTTGTACCACTAGCATTCCATAGCAGGCATGTTGATATTATCGGTCTATACATACACTGGGCCCATCTAAATTTAAATAGATGCCTTGGCCTTTTGTGTTTTGCCTCCATACCTGTCCCACATTCCCGGACCTGTGTTGCTGCGCAGGTGCACCAGTCATAGCGGCTCCTGCGACTGGGGCGTTTGCAGCTGGACATCGTGCAGTTGGCTTAACCATGGAGGTCGAGAACAAGAAACCGGCTGGGATTGGGAAAGCTCGGGCTCGGCAACCACAGTCTGTGGCTGCTATTAGGGGCTCATCGGAATCACTTGAAAGCCCATGGCAGGATGCACAACCAAAGCCTGAAGATCTTGAGACACCACCAAACATGAAGTTAACACCTACTGCAAAAAGAAGCCTTTCTTTTGACCTGCGTCATGCCAAGACAATTGAACTGTCACCGTCAGCTGGGGAAAGGGAGGAGGAACATGATGAACGTGAGAAAGGTGATGATCCTGCCATGAAACCAAACCCTGATGACGAGCATGACACCGAGATCAAACCAAGTGGAAAACATGAAGTACGGGATGCAACCTGGTGGAGGTGTAACCCTCAGATTTACATATAACATCTTTTGGGTGCTTGCATCATTGCATTTCCCACCATTTTGATCTTAATTTCCTGAATCCCTTGGCTCCCATTACTCTGCCTAGGTGCTACAGGTACACACACCCAAAGGAAGGAAAACAGAAGTGTTCCGATGAAGTCCTCAAGCTTTGGAAAGACCCTGAGGGACGTACCTCTATGCATCGAGTGATATAGTTAAATACACAACTCTTTCAATCGCTGCATGATCACACATATACAAAATAAAGGGATCCCAAAACCTTAAATTGACCTAAAAGTTTCGGGATATTTCGGGATCAAACTGTTTTGAGACATTCCCATAAGCTATATACTATATACACTATACTCCGTCCCAGCCCCTTGCCAAGGTAAAAAGCTCAAGGATCTCCTTCTGCGTGAAGGGTCATTCGCCGAGGTTGAAGTGAAGCTGAAGAAGTGGAAGTCCTCCAGGAAGGAGGGAAACAAAGAGGGTGGTTGGGTGACAAAATCTTACCTTAAGGATTTTCGGAAGTGGAACAAGAATCTCGTATGCATGTAGGCTCCAACTTGTATTACCATGCATTTGATTTTCAGCTCCGTAGGAATGGGGGATCCCTCTCTCTGATTTTCTGACCAAGGACAATGATCACCAATGCATGGGCTTGGGCGGAGCGTCATAACAAGCTTAGAAAGAATGAGGTGCACGGAGAATGGGAGGCCAAAATCATTCTCGATGACCAATTCAAGTTCAACGAAGCCGAGGGTTTCGACTTAGAGCAATCCACTGCCATGTCTGTAGAGGTGCCATGACCAACACTGTGCACACACTATATGTGGACAGTCAACATGCATTTCCCTTTATTGATGGCAACCCCAAAAAATATTCGAAATTAATTGATTGGCCCCCCTGAATTCAGGACAGAACTGGCGCTTTCTTCGACGATGTGCCGGTTGACATCACGGCATCAGCAGAGGAGCTCACAGCTCATGTGAGGGATGGGAATCAGACAAACCCGGACAATGCTGCACTTTCGAAATCGGTGTCATTCAAGTTACTCTCTGGCAAGAAGAATTTGTACGCATTATACGGATTAAGAATTTGTGGCATGCACATGGTTATATAATCCTATTTGCCCCATATCCCATATCTGGATTTATTGGTTATAATTTATGCGTTCTTATCATTTTCAAGTGGGAATGTCCAACAATCATTCACGGTGATGCCAATTCGTGAGCTAGAGGCTTACCTTCCCGGCACTTCAGCAGAACACAAGCGCGATCGCAATCCTGCCACAGTTCATCGAAGTTTGCGGCCGCAAGATTGACAGCTGCACTCCAATCTTGGAGTCCTGGCTTGGCATATCATGGGATGATGGGCTGTGTGACATTGAAGCACCCTTGGGTTTCGATAATCGAAATTGATCACATCATAGCTGAATGAGACATTCATGAGCGCCGTACTTCTTAGGAGAAATTGGAGCTCAATGGATCTAACCAAACAAAGGAGCTGGGGCCTCAATTGCCCCAATGATCCACGTGACTCAATCCAACTCGACAACATATATGGCACATATGTCACATATGTCCATTCTTTCTCAGGTTGCATGCCAGCATCTCGAAACAAGTTGACAACATGAACCATATCTACGAAGAGTTGGAAACAATCCAAGCTGATGCAGTTGCCAACACCTTGAGCGCTGGGTTACTTAGCTCATATTAGCTCATTGAGGTGTTGCTTCAGTCATGCACTCTAAGTATCCGCCGACCCCGGCAGACGCAAGGGGGAGCGCGCCAGGGAATAAGACAAGCAAGTTTAGGAGCAGGAGCCGCAGCAGCAGCAGGAGGAAAAAGTAGCCAAAATCATCATGTTCTATGGGTTTCAGAAGTTACGTTAGGCATTTTCGGGGTGCAATTTTGGGGCTTATGGGCAAGAGCAGCAGCAGCAGCAGCAGCAGAAGCAGCAGCAGCAGCAGCAGTTGTTTCTTGCTTTGGAAGCTGTTTGATTGCAGCAGCACGACAGCAGCACCACAGCAGCAGCAGCCACCAGCAGCAGCACCAGCAGGAGGCAGCAGGCCGCCGCAGGCAGCAGCAGGCAGCAGCAGGCAGCAGCAAGCATCAGTAGGCAGCAGCAGACACAAGCAGACGCAGCAGCAGTAAGCGCAACGGCAGCAGTGCAGCAGCTAGCAGCACGAAAAATTGTGTTTTTCTAGGATGGCACCAATGGGTGTCAAGAACGTGGGCAAGAGCGCGCAAAAGGTGCACATAGCCAGTAGCTAGCAGCCAGCGCCAGTAGCAGCCAGCGCCAGTAGCAGCCAGCAGCCAGTAGCCAGCAGCCTACCAAAAAATCTAGATTTTTCTAGGATTTCAGACGACACGTTAGGCACTTTTTTGGCGTGGTTCTGGCACTCGCTCGTCCTTCAGAGCCCTGGTGTTTCCCCCCCCGGGAGGTGATTTTTTCGAACCTGTTTTACTGCTAGCAGCCGCCAGCAACAGAATCTATCGAAAAATTGTGTTTTTCTAGTCAGACGACAAGTGCACATAGCCAGTGCTAGCAGCTAGCCACGACACGTTAAATATAGCTTGTATAGGGTTTCTAGGATGGCAATGGGTGTCAAGAACATGGGCAAGAGCACGCAAAAGGGCACAGCAGCAGAAGCAGCAGCAGCAGCAGCAGCAGAAGCGATTCCGCCGCAGGCAGCAGCAGGCAGCAGCAAGCATCCAGCAGCAGACGCAGCAGCAGTAAGCGCAACGGCAGCAGTGCAGCAGCTAGCAGCAGGAAAAATTGTGTTTTTCTAGGATGGCACCAATGGGTGTCAAGAACGTGGGCAAGAGCACGCAAAAGGTGCACATAGCCAGTAGCTAGCAGCCAGCGCCAGTAGCAGCCAACAGCCAGTAGCCAGCAGCCTACCAAAAATCTAGCTTTTTCTACGATTTCAGACGACACGTTAGGCACTTTTTGGGCGTGATTCTGGCACTCGCTCGTCCTTCAGAGCCCTGGTGTTTTCCCCCGGGAGGTGATTTTTTCGAAACTGTTTTACTGCTAGCAGCCTCCAGCAACAGAATCTGTCGAAAAATTGTGTTTTTCTAGGGTGTCAGACGACACGTTAGGCACTTCTATATATCTTGTATATATTTCTATAAGGTTTCAAACGTGACGTTTGGCAGTTTTCTCGTTTATATAGCACCAATGGGTGTCAAGAACATGGGCAAGAGCACGCAAAAGGTGCACATAGCCAGTAGCTAGCAGCCAGCGCCAGTAGCAGCCAACAGCCAGTAGCCAGCAGCCTACCAAAAATCTAGCTTTTTCTAGGATTTCAGACGACACGTTAGGCACTTTTTTGGCGTGATTCTGGTTTGGTGGAAAATCAGAGATTTGTAGTTAATATTCCCAGCTAGAAACCTCCATTTTTAGGCGGATCATCAAACAGATTCTACTTGTCATCGCAGACATGCAGAGATCAACAGAGATTGTAGCGATGTCATGGATTGGCTTGCTGGATCTTGGATTTTTTTTCAAGCATTCTCCGAGATTTGGTTTGATGATTTTCGCAGCTAGAAAGCTCCATTCCGTTTAAGGTTCAAGGACTTGTCAGCCATGTTTGAAAGTTCCAAACTTCATTGCCGGCTTCATTGCTTGGGGGTTGAAGTTACAAATGGGTATCACGGGTATGTTTTTCGCTTGGGCCCATGTTTTTTCTTTCCATTTCACAAACCCAATTATTACGAATGTGCCTTTTTCCTTGCGAAGCCTACGACTCACGCAAGGGTGGTCAGACACACCATCCTAAAAAGAAATGGAAAGAAAAAACCATGAGCACAAACCAACAATTCCTTGCCAAACAACCACGTGCGACACAATGAACATGCCCTTATGATAGTGTCACTTATTGTAAGTTCACCCAAAATCGAAAACAGCTACCCAAACAGCTACCCCCCCACTTCACCATGACAGTCAATATATCATGAAAAACCCCTTTACACATGAAAATTCAAACCTATCAAATATATTTCACAACAATATACATAGGAAAAAGGTCGTAAGCCTCAAGGTGCGAAGCACCGAAGAGTTTTTATGCCAATTTGGTTTGCTTCCTTGCCGATTCTTCCGGGGTCGGCGGCAGGGGCGGCAGCCCTTAATCCGGCCAGGGGCCCCCTGGCCGTGGCATAGCCGTACGGCGGTTCTCTCCTCTCCGTAGGAGAGAGGGGCCGCCGCCCCTGCCGCCGACCACCCGGTAGGGCCAAAAAACGTCCTGTTTTACGGTGTTTTGTGCTCTTCGCATGTTTTCCCATTTTTCGGATCTTGTGGCTCCAGATGGGTCAACATGGGCCAACATAGGCCGCAAGATGGGCCAACATAGCCCCAAGATGGGCCAACATAGCGCCCAAGATGGGTCAAGATAGCCCCAAGATGGGCCATCATAGCTCCAAGATGGGCCAACATAGCCCCAAGATGGGCCAACATAGCCCCAAGATGGGCCCACATTGCCCTCAAGATAGGCCAACATAGCCCCAAGATGGGCCAACATAGCCCCAAGATAGGCCACCGATCATCAAAATATCATGCGTTTTACAGTGTTTTTTTTGCTGTTCCCATTTTTCGGATCTTTTGGCTCAACATGAATCAACCTGAGGCCAACATAGGCCAACATAGCCACAAGATGGGCCCACATTGCCCGCAAGATAGACCAACATAGGCCAACATAGCCACAAAATGGGCCCACATAGTTGGGCCCCTGGCCGGCTGTCGCGCGTAAGCGCTTAAATCCGGGCGCCGGCCCCGCGCCCGTGTCCTCGCCGGAGGCCTTCGGTGGTAACCGAAGGTTATATACGCTCGCCGCCCCTGCCGCCGACCACCTCGTACTTACCTCGTGTCGACCCCGTGTCGATTCCGGTCCACGATTATCGTTGTAATTTACAGTGTATTCTGCGTGTGGTGTTCAAAAAACATCGTTTTTTACAGGGTTTTGTGGCCTTCGCCGTCTCCAGGTTTCATCTTGGCGACGTTAAAAAACCATGGGTTTTTCATGGTTTTGGGTCTGCGGCAGGGGTCCGGAACGGACAACTGGCCGTCTTGACGGCCTTGGTGCCAACATAGGGCCAACATCGGCCAAGATGTGGGCTACATGGGTCAACATAAGGCTCAGATAGGGGCAAGCCTGCGCCAACATAGGGCCAACATAGGCCCAAGATGGCCCCAAGATGGCCCAACATAGGCTCACCATGGCTCCAAGATGGCCCCAGACGGCCCAACATAGGCCCAAGCTGGCCCCAAGATGGCCCAACATGGGCCCAACATGGCCCCAAGATGGCCCAACATAGGCCCAACATGGCCCCAAGATCGCCCAACATGACCCCAAGATGGCTCAACATAGCTCCAAGATGGCCCAACTTAGCTCCAACTTGATGCAAAAGACAACAACATCAACCACATCAACCACATCGACAACATCAACGACGTCAACAACATCAACAACAACATCAACAACAACATCACCAACAACATCATCATCGAGGACGACGACGACAACAACAACAACAACAACAACAACAACCACAACCACAACCACAACAACAACAACAACAACAACAACAACAACCACAACCACAACCACAACCACAACCACAACCACAACCACAACAACAACAACAACAACTCAACACCAACCTCAACAACAACGACAACAACAACAACAGCCACAACAACGACAACGACAACAACAACACCAACATCAACACCAACATCAACAAGCACAACAACAACCACAACAACAACAACAAGGACGACAACGATAACCGCAACCACAACCAGACCAACCACAACAAGAACAACAACAACAACAACCACAACAACAACAACAACCACAACAACAACAACAACGACAACAACAACACAACCAACCAGGGCGGCAACGACAATAGCACCAACAACAAGAACAACAACAACAACAACCACAACAACAACCATAACAACAGCACCAACAACCACAACAACAACTTCGGGCCAAGACAGGGGTAAACCTGCGCCCAAATAGGGCCAACATCGGTCAACAACAACAACAACAATAACAACAACAACACCAACAACAACAACAAGAACAACAAGAACAACAACAAGAACAACAACAACCACAACAACAACAACAACAACGACAACAACAACAGCAACGACACCACCGCCAACAACAACAACAAGAAGACAAAAAACAACGACGATCACGACAACAACAACAACAACAACAACCACAACAACAACAACAACAACAACAACAACACCCCCAACAACAAGAAGAACATAACCAACCAAAACACCAACAACCACAACAACAACAACAACAACCACAAACACAACAACAACAACAACACCGACAACAACAACGACGACAACAACAACAAAAAAAACACGACCACGACAACAACAACAACAACAACAACAACGACAGCGACAACGACAACCACAACAACAACAACAACAACAACAACAGCAACAACAACAACAACAACAACCACAGCAACAGCAACAGCAACAACAACAACAACAACGACAACGACAACAACAACAACAACCACCACCACCACCACCACAACAACAACAACAAGAACAACAACACCACCACCAACGCCCGCTCGGGCTGACGGGTCTGCTTTTGCCGGCGCCCGGCTGTCAGGCGTAAGCCTCATAATATACAGTTTCAAAGACTCAGAGTTTGGGTATTAAAAAAAAACAAGGCCTGATGTGTCTAAACACCTCTTGGCAAAGTATGCGCAGCTTACAAAGATGGATGTGGCGTTGAACAATTTGGTGGTTCGATCCAGGCTGGGATTTATGTATTATATGCATGCATACATGTAAAGATCATATAGTTTAATATATGCATGAATCGGCATCCCAACTTGTACCCCAGAATTCTGCCTCCACATACGGCCTCCTTGTTCGTCCACAGCTTCCAGGTCTGTGAAGGCTGGCCAAGTGAGCAAGTCTGCACCTCCTGCAAAAAAGCCAGTGGGGAAAGCCAATCCCAAAAAACCAAAAAGCAAACGGGGAAAGGGCAAAGCCGCCAAAGATGGCGAAGAAGAGTAGGCTTGCAAGTTCTTTTTGGCGTTTTGAACTTACTGTAAGATTTGGCTGGGCCCAAGCACACAGAGCTCCACTGACTGTCTTATCTATGGCTATGGTAAGTTTAGGATGTATGAAAAAATGATTTCCAGCATTCGAGCTTTGATTTGATGGCCCTTATGCCAGCCAATTTTGATAGAAGCCTAGAAGCCTGAGCATACCGAGGAGCAAGAACGGCACGGTACAAAAAATCATATGCGACATGCATGACGCACTGCTAGAACACTTTGTTGTCATATGTTGCCATGTGCACCATAAAATACTTGGGTGATCACCCTGCTTTGCAAATCGGAAATATGCAGCTCCCTGAAACTTCATGATCAATACAAGTATGCCCACATGATGTTTTCTTATCCAATTAATATCCAATTATATCCAGCCCCACGCAGGTGTGACTGAGGATGAGCTACATGTCCCAGCGCCAAAAGGCGCTCCACCTAATGATCACCTACTGTTGCCAAAAATGCCACAGCTAGTTGGATCATATAACAAACCATGTGCACAGAAGCACCCCAACCAGCCAACAATCAGAACTGTCCTGTGCAGGTGGAATATTGGACTCTGACTCGGACAACGACACCGACCTGGCCGATGAGTTCTTGATTGGCTTTGAACAAGCATTCTCTCTCTGCGATAATTTTTCCCCATGGGTAAAACTTCAACATTGCCCTTAAAATCTAAGGCTGAGTCTGCTTCCAGAGTGGCCCGACTGGCGAAGGTGGCAAACAACAAGTTCAAGAAGCATGGAAACTGGGACCGTTAGTTTGGGTGTGTTGTTTGTTGGGTTGTACATTCTCAGCACATGGTCAAACATAATTGGTGCTTCTTTCTATTAAGGAGTGGTCGATCCAATGATGGCACTTATGGCTAAATGTGGTCGCAAACGTGTGGACTCCCATGCGTGCAGAAACCTTCACAGTCTGATTTGGCGAACAGGAAAGGTACTGCCGGTGACCATTTCAACTGTGACTATGAGAAAACGTATCTCAAGGAGAAAGCTAGCTGCCATTCCAACACTCCACCCACTCTTGAAGCTACGCGATTGGGCAACGACTATATTCAAGTATGGGGGCCATTTCTTTCTCAGAGGCAAATCCTTGGAACATGCCGGAAGCTTTGGAGAGGAATTGAGGGACTTTTGGGGTAAAATTGCTGTGGCTGAACCGCAGCTTCCTTTACCGGACCCAGAGAGATGGCATCAGCACATTCCTATTTGCATCCATGGGGATGAAGGGCGGGGACGTCAGGGTCAACCAGTGTTAGTACTGTCATACCAGCCGCTTCTCCCCCTACAAGATCAAAAGTCCACTATGGCAGTGCACCTAGGCTTTCTGTTGGGTCCTTCAAGTTCTGGGTGATTGTTTCAATTTCAATGATGGGCTATACCAACTTGCACAATATGGTATCTTTGGGGGCCATGCCAACAGTCCCAGGCAAACCTTGTGCACACGGTTGCTCTTTACGCTGCTCCCGTCCCCATATTCAAAAGAGAACTTGAAGATTGTTCTTGAAGAAATGGTGAACGATTTGAACCACATGCATGCTGATGGCATCACAGCAACTCCTTTCAGTTTCAACAGATTTTCATTTTTTCCCTGGTACCAGCCCTTCAAAATGCCCACAGTTGTGTGAACCCTTACTCTGCTGCCTTGTCCAGGTGGAGTGGCACGGGAAGCAGTACACGTACTTCTTCACCTACACAGGGTGCAAAGGGGACTGGCCGTTCTTACGGGCTGCCTTTGGACTGAACTGTGGATACAACTGCACAAGGAAATGCCATCGATGTGACATAGCCGACCCATAGCTGAACTATATATCTATTTGATCCAATATCTACCCTTAAGATTGTGTAGTTGTAGCTGGTACCTTTGTCTATCATTTGTTGGGGCCCTGCTTTCTCCGCTCAGGAATGGTATGATGTCAAGACTGCTGTGAAAGAATGGGATGACAACACCGTTGCTGCGAACCCTTTCTGGGAAGATTGGAGGAGTCCCCTTCGGGATTTGCCTACAGGGGAGGGTTCTCGGTTTGTGAGGATAGACCCAGCCCACACATACGCCATTGATGGTATTGGCAAAAGCTTTCTTGCAAGCAGTTTGATTTTGTTGTGCCACTTCGGTTACTTTGGGTTTGGAAAGATTGAAGTGAAGCTGAACAATGCCTATGCTCGCTTCATAGCATATTGCGAAGCCCGGGGAAAGCATACTACAATCCTTGAATTTTCCAGCAAGACCCTCAAACTTCCTCAAAACTCGCATCTTGGAATCATCTTAAGAAAGAAGTTTGTGAACACCCCGCAAATCCCCATAGTCTTCTGAAACTAACTCTTGAGTGGCCCCTGCAATGTGCCCGAGGTACAACAACTACCCTGCAGGTTTGGGCAAGGGATTTGATTCTGGAGTGGTTGGTGCCTGGTTAGACGCAGAGCTTGCCCAGGTGTTGCCAGCCTCACTTGCCACTGGGTTGAAGGGGTTGGTGGACCAGCTGTTGTCTTTTGACATGGGTCTGTTTGCAATCCATACCAAAATAAGTGTTTATCATACTTGGTTTTACCATGTTGTACCAAAAAGAACAATGGCTGCTTTTGGGGTGGCCATGATGTGTGCCCAGGACCTTCGTTTCCAAGAAGTTGCAGAGGTCTTGATTTGGACATCTCATGCATGCAGCCGCTATTGGCGGACCATTTATGCATCTGGATTGTGGCTGAACCGCAACACTGCCCGACAAATAGTCTCTGACGGATGGGCTTTTACAGTTTCTTGCCCAAACAGAAAAATGGCTCTTTGCTTCTCTTCCAGCTTCTCCCCTTGTTAGAAAACCGTATCGAAACTCAGGATGGATACTCTACCCTAGCTTCGCTGACTGCAAAGATGGGCTACCGTTTGTACAAGATCCGTCCAAAGCTGCATATGATGTGCCATATTCAGTTGCTTGGTGAACATGCCATTTGAAAAAATAGTTGATCACTTGTGAATTTCTTTTAACAAAAACAAATGCCTGAGGCTAGACCTTCAGACCTCGCTGGCCAATCCCCGATGTGCGTATGTGATGAATCCTGCCGCCCACATGACGTGGGCGGATGAGGACTTCATTGGACGGATTAGCAGAATAAGTAGAAGAACCCATGTTCTCACAGCCCCAGCTCGGAGTATAGACCGAGCCCTTGGCCATTATCGGCGACAGTGGTCCGAAATGTTTGACCCAAGCTACTTGGATCATCTTGACTTAGTTCCTGAGGACCCAGCGTGAAAATGAGCTGCTTGTAGGCATCGCAGTTGGTGTGGTATGCTGTAGGCATCTGAACTCGAGCGCTTTTTGATGATTCGGGCACTTATATGGGCTTTGATCATTTATCCATCATATCGATCACAAATTATATCGTACACAAATTTGTGTTACAAATGGCCCTTAAGGATATAATAATTTATAATCGTTAAAGTAATCAGAACAAATAATAACAAATACTGTAAACAATCACAAGGCAGAGTCCGGATGGTACCAAATATCTAGGCTGCTCCGACTTCCCTGAAGTCTATGGCCCAAATCAGCAGCTGAGCTACTGGAGTCGCACCTCCCATCCAGCATCAGCACGTCCAAGCACTCGCTTGGCTCCACTGAAGGCACGTGATATCACCTCAGATGAGTGTCTTTGGACCACAGTCAGCGATTGCCAGGGAATCTATTTCATCTACAGTATTTTATGAAATTTCCTGGGCCAAAAACTAAAGAAACAAAAAACAAATGCATGAAGATTCTGGCCAACATTATGACACATACAAAGCTTCAAGCCACCCTGCATGTGACTCCGCAAACTGCAAACACCGCAACCTCCCTGCAAAATCAATTGAAACCACAGGAAGAACAAGGCCCTTGCACTCAATAAACGGTGACCATTTCATTTTGTGAATTTCTTGTTTTGACAGAGACATGCTCTCGGACATCTAATCTCGGCACCCCCACGCTACCCCGCAACTTGGCTGCCTTTGTAAGCTTTGGCTCCAGTTGAAAGCGTCGGCATAGGGGATTTTGTGAAGCAGCTCCTCAAAACGAATCCAATGCCACAGCAACAGCTGAAGCGTATGGCCATATAGCTATCGCCAGCCATGACTGGGACGGTATTGACGGTATCTCCTCGCATGGCTTCAACAGCAAAGGTCCAAAATGACCGGGCACCAAGGCCACTGCGATCACCATCCGGCTCCTGACCAGCTCGAGTTGGTATCTCCAATGTGATGCAAAGCGCAGATGGGATCTCGGAAACATGATCTTGCAATGGCTTTCACGGTCACATCATTAGCGCATTCATATCACATTCTCAAGAAGATCTTGTCAGTGTATCAGAAATGGTTCAAAACACATCACTGGTGGCATTGCAAAGACTGCAGCCTACCGTGTACATCTTCGGATTTCAAGAGTCAGAACCAGGGCCAGAAACTGACCTGCATGTATAGTGGCGACAACAACCGCTCTTCCAACAAATGATAATGGTCATGGTGGATGGGGCAAACTGTTTGGCTCTGGCCATGGCCCCAAATGCCAGTTCTTTTGAGTACTATACTAAGATACTATAGCTGCAACATACGATGACACCATATGTTGGGTACCCAAAGACTTGATCCATACACTTTTGTCTGAAAATCGGGTACCCCAAAATCCAGTGGTTTGCGGTCGATCATCATTTTCGCATTAAAGTTATTTAAAGTTGGCATAAATCCGGGCCCCCCCAAGATTCGACAAACCTAAATCGTATCCTTCGGTTGTGAATCCCCATCAAAGATCCCCATAAAATCCTTAATATATTGTTTGATTATATATAATTAAGATTATAAAATCCATACATAGAAAGAGAGACAAGATCTGATAGTCCTGAGCCCTTTGCACTTCACAAGTCTTCGAACTGGCTGTGGATTCACACTTCGGAGCACTATCAGCTGGAGCCTGGCACCAGCCAATCTTGGATGCCCCCTGAAGTCTGGGGTCTATTTCTTCATTTGTTCCCAAAAACAGTAATCAGGGTTCACCCAGAAAAGGTCTCTCTAGTTCCACCCTCAAATGGATGAAATTGTGCTCACCTGCTGGTACGAATTGAATTGTCTTCATGTTTGCCCCTAACTCTGCGTCAAAGTACAACTGATCCTTCAGGGCTACTTAGAAGTGGATACCTCAAAGCCTAGCAAGGCTTGGTGCTGCAATCCTGATAGATGAGACGGTCATTGAAGTCAGCAAACTCTGTAGTCCAAATTAATATCCAAATATCCGTAAGTCAGGGCTTCTGAGGTGGAACCACAGAAGTTGGCAGTAGACCGAGACCGACTCGACTTTTCTCAGGTTGAAAGTAAATCCTCCTCTTTACTGGGCTCTCCACTCAACGACCTGTTCCCGGTAAAGAACCTTCTTGTCAGGCCACGGCAAAGCCTTCGTCAAACAACTTTGATTCGCTGTTGCTGGGCTACCCCAAACCATTGGTTTCCTCTTCTGAAATATAAAAAACCCGAAAACGATAGGGACAGAAGGGGACGAAAGCTAGTTGGGCAAGGAGAGATGTGTATTGAGAGAATATGTGAAGGTATGGCTGGTTGAATTGAGCCAAAAAAGCAAGTCAAGCAGCCAACCATTCAACTTGTCAAATCACATGCTGACCCTGACCCTACCCAACCAACCTACTCACATGTGAGATAGGTTATAAAATGTTATAAAGAAGAATTGAGCATCATCGGTGAATGACTTGGTGGTCGACACCATCTGCAGCTTCCTATCATGGGCCTCCTCCGACTTGAGCTTCTGATACAAGCTCTGTCGATAATCAATCACCTAACAGTGGCAGTTTTGGGGGGCATCAAAAACTTGTTTGCTACAGTATCTTGTCAATCCACGCTCCGTCATGGGTGAATCATGGTGGAAATGTGAGTGCAGTTTCGAACTTGCGTATTTGATTCCTCCAACTACATGAATATGACGGAAGTGAACAATTTGAAATGGTACAAACAAGATCACAGAAGCGGTTTCCACCAAGGCCTCTTGTTTCCCAGCACCAGTTAAGAACCTGAGCACGTTGGCATCATCCAAGGGAGAATCGGACACTGTATGCAACTCGCAATGAGACACCCATTAATTAACAGACTCCCCGCAAATCCCCAGAACTTACTGCAAGTGTTTTACTTCCTGGAACAGGTCTCATTAAAGTTGATCGCACGCACGAATTGTACAAGGTCGCGATGACGATCCAGCTTGCTCTTTTGGTATTGCTTTACAAAAGACGTGCAGAATTCAAAACTGATTGCCTGGATCACAGCCTGAGCAAAGCCAAGCGCAAAAGCTGAAAGCAGCACAAAGCTTGGGAAGCTGGTTGTAGCATCGCTTGTGATGCCACCCGATCCAGCACAGTAAGCGCTAGCACAGGCGCTAGGAGTTGTACAGCGGCAAACCCCGCAGTTCATCAAGCCAGCAGGACAGGTTCCACTTCCACCGATTCCACCACTAGCTGGGGAAGGAGAGGAACCTCCAGGGCCAGAATTGACGGGTGCAACACCACCATAACCATCGCACCACTGGCAGGTGGATTGAGGCACGTTCTTGCAAACTCCGCAATCGACCAAGTTTCCACTTGGTGCCGAAATGGAAGACGCAGAGCTCACGGGTGCAGCACCACCTGTGCCGTCGCACCATTGGCAAGTGGATTTTGGCACATTTTTGCAAACGCCGCAGTTGACGTAGTTCTCAAGGTTGCGCCCCAGGGTAGCATTCTGAGGCAGCTCTGCAGCTGCAGAGAAGAGAAGTGTCAAAGATGTCGTCAGAAAGAGCGGCATGGTCCGCATGGTCGAACTGTGCTATTGCTGGCTAGATCTGTGCAATCACCTGAAAAGTTTCTTGAGCCAAGTTTGCTATTTTCATATGAAGTTTCACAATCATGTTTTAGGAGGTGGATCGGCCTCTTTAACTGTGAGGACAGAGATAGGCCTTGGGACTATTTATAAATTTATTGGGGTTATTTTAAAAAAAGGAACTCTATCCTCACAGAAAGAGGCAGATCCAGGAAGGGGGTTGCCAAACCTGAGGGACAGTGAATAGAGGAGCAGAACAGCCCGCACATAGAAAGATGTTTTTTCCAAGCTCTCTGCCGTGGAGTATTTGCACCCTTATTTCCCACAGACAGCTCTTGCTGATGGGGCAGCCAAAAGTATAAACTACTTCAGTGGCAATCCCGAACTGAAGTAGAGTTTTGCACTAGTATTTAAACCACAGTTGCAAACTGATCTCACTGCTTGGTTTTGAGTTCTCACACAAATAGTAAATAAAATTTTATACATGTTATGAATATGTGTATGTTTGAATATGTCATCTCATATTGTATAATTTTGATCATTAGTAAGATAACTGTGTTTTGTGAAACAAACAAATATAAGATATACCACTCAAAGATCAAAGAAAAAATCATTGTATTTTCTTTGAAAAAATCCATTGTTTAAAAACGGCTTCAAGCGGTTGCAAGCGGCTTCTACCCAGCATCAATTCTAGCTGTTTTGAAATAGTTCCAAGCGCTTTGGAGCGGTTTCAGGCTATTTACAAAAGCTTGTTTATAAATAGCGCGGGACGGTTCGGAGCGGTTCAAAACTATTTTTATGTCAAGACTATTCAGGACTAATTGCGACTAATTGGGACTAATTAGGGTTTTGGTGGTATGAGTAGCTTGGAACGGCTTGGAGCGGTTCAAAGCTATTTGTAATTGGTTTTTATAAATAGCTCGGAACGGTTCGGAGCGGTCTGGGGCTATTTTTAACACGACCTAATATGCAGAAGGTATAAACGGCTCGGAACGGTTCCAAGCGGTTTCTAGTAAGAGCATATCATACGACATGCTTAACCTCTTTTCCGAACTATGATTTCTTCATCTTCTTTTCAATTTTCAAACAAGAAAACAAGAAGTAGATCATGAAACCAAGATATAGAAACAAACAGCAAACATATTGTTTCAACTTACAGACAAAGCATCCGGCAAAAAGAAAAAAGTAGCAGTACCAGACAGACAGACAGACAGACAGAAAGACAGACAGACAGACAGACAGACCGACAGACCTTCAGACCGATATACAGACAGATCCGAATCCAAAAGCCCAACCTGAGATCTGCTTCAAAGGAGGTGCTTTCATCAGTCCATAATGGATATCTAATACGTTGCGCTCTCGCTTGTTCAACACACCTTTGCCTTCACCCGGAAGACGTGCAGCGTACCCCTGCCCACGCTGTATGTTCTGAAAAATATGCCAATTTCCTCCTTTGACTTTGAGGACACGCGGCCATCCTGCAGGACATGCCGGATTGGCCGGGTCCAGTGGGGGAATAGTCCGTTGCCAAAAAAAGAAACCGGACCCGTTCATTCAGGCTCTCTTTTCGGCCAAAACGCCAAAAAGTGCGAATTAAAGAGGAAAAAATCTTTGGGACTATTTATGAATCCGAAAAAGAATCCTCCGGACTATTTATAAATCCTAAAAAATATCCTCCGGACTATTTATAAATCCGAAAAAATAGCCTTGCCGAGCTATTTATAGCGACACACTGAAACTTAGAATGCTGCCAAGTTTTCCAAAATTTTGCAATTTGAATTTAGGAAGCCGCCAAAAACCCCGTTTTTTAGGGTATTTTAGAATGCCGGCCTGTGAGCATTCTAAGTTTCAATGTGCCAGACCCCGAACCACAGTATTGCCATACAAAATGCATATTTTAGGTATAAAATGGCATGCTAAGTTCTCTCCGGCCGGTGTGTTTTCCTCCATAAGGGTACCCAAAAAACAGCAAACCGAAAAATAACCCCGTTTGAAGCACATATGCACGAAAAAATGCAATTTACTGCATGTTTGCAGGGTTTTGTGAACACTCAGTCTCCAAGATACCTCAAGACAGGTTTCCTTTTTCTTTCAAAATTGTCTCTTATTTCTTTCCCCATTGAAGATGGAAAACTCGAAAAAACAGGGGCAAAAAGTCACCGGCCTGAAGTAATTTAGAATGCTGGCAAAATTGTCTTTGGTTTTCCATCGTTTTTCATTGTTCCTTCTTTGGTTTTTCATTGGTTTTTCTGTGGTTCTCATTGTTTTTTCCTCGATTTGTTCATAGATTTTTCTTTGGTTGTCAATAATTTTCATGTGTTGTTCTTTGCTTATCATTGTTTTTGTTCATTGGTTTTCATTGGTTTATCTGGTGTTTTTCTTTGGTGTTCGTGTTTTTTTCGTTGGTGTTCATTTGTTGTTCAACGATTTCTTTGGTTTTCCTTTGGTTTTCTTTATCGTTCACTCATGTTTCTTTAGTTTTTTGTTTTCAATGTGTCTTCATTATTTTCCCGGGTTTTCATTGGTTTTCATTAGTTTTTCTTTGATTTTCATGTGTTTCTCCTTGCTTTTCATGTGTCTTTGAGTCAGTTTCTTATGTTTTCTTTGGTTGTCATCAATTTTGTCTTTTGTTGTTCATTGGTTTTTGTTTTTTTTGTTGGCCTCTCTTTGGCTGTTTATTTGCTTTTTGTGGTTTTCATTGTTTTTCTTTGTTTTTCCTTTTTATGTTTTAATCTTAAATAGTTGTTCATTTGCTGGGTTTTGGTTATCATTGTTTTTGTTCATTGGTTTTCTTTGGTGTTTCTGTTCTTTTTCTTTGGTTTTCATGTTTTTTTCATTGGTTTTCAGTCGTTTTTGGCGGCATTCTAAATTCAAAATAAAAATTTGTAAAACTGGTCAGCATTATAAGTTTCAGTGCGTCGCTACATGAAACCACAGTATTGCCATACAAAGTGCATATTTTAGGGCGAAAAAATGCATGCTAAGTTGTCTCAATCCCGCGTGTTTTTCTCCATAGGGGTGCCTAAAAGCAATGAAAAGAAAAATAACCATATTTGAAGCACACATGCAACCAAAAGTGCAGTTCACTGCATATTTACAGGGTTTTATGAACCCTCTGTCTCCAAGACGCCTTAAGGCTGCTTGTTTTTTCTTCAAAATTGTCTCTTATTTCTTTCCCCATTGAAGATGGAAACCTCGAAAAAACAGGGGCCAAAAGTCCCTGCTAAAAAGTAACTTAGAATGCTGGCAAAATTGTCTTTGGTTTTCCATTGTTTTTCATTGTTTTTCATTGTTCCTTCTTTGGTTTTTCATTGGTTTTTGTGGTTCTCATTGGTTTTTCCTTGATGTGTTCATAGATTTTCTTTGGTTCTCCATAAATTTCATGTGTTGTTCTTTGCTTATCATTGTTTTTGCTCATTGGTTTTCATTGTTTTTTTCTAGTGTTTTCTTTGGTTTTCGTGTTTTGTTTGTTGGTTTTCTTTTGTTGTTCAACGATTTCTTTGGTTTTTTGTATCATTCACTCATGTTTCTTTAGCTTTTTTTGGTGTTCAATGTGTTTTCATTATTTTCCTGGATATGTTCATTGGTGTTCATTAGTTTTTCTTTGATTTTCATGTGGAGGTTTGTAAAAATCCCGAGCCCTTTCAAATGGTTTTTCCAGACGTTATCGTTTTTTTTTCCTCTTATCGTGTTTCCAAGCGCTGGCTTCACGCCTTGATCAAAGAATTCACATGAGCGAGGAAAGGGAAAAGGAAAAGGAAGAGTAAAGAAAGGGAAAGGAAAGGGAGATGAAAAGGAAAGGGAAAGGAAAGGGAAAGGAAAGGGAAAGGAAAAGGAAAGGGAAAGGACAAAGAAAGCGAAAGGAAAACGAAAGGAAAAGGAACGGAAAAGGAAACGAAAAAGGAAAGGAAAAAGGACAGGAAAAAGGAAAGGAGAATAAAAAGGAAGAGTAAAGGAAGAGACAGGAAAAAGGAAAGGGAGAGGAAAGGGAGAGGAAAGGGAGAGGAAAAGGAAAGAAAGGGCAGTGTCTCACACGGACCATTTTTGATGCCAAAAGTTATCATTTTCGTTATCGTTTTGTTGTCGTTCGTGAATCCTGTTTGTGGCTTTCAAGAACTTTGGATTTCAAGAGTCTGGACACAGATCATTTAACATATAGCCAACGTTATCGTTTTTTTCCTCTTATCATTTTCGAGTGAAAGCTAAAAATGGCTCATGGGGGATCATGGAAGACTAAACGAATAGGCACGGGGTTTTTACAAACTCCCATGATGTGTTTCTCCTTGCTGTTCATTTGTCTTTGAGTCGGTTTCTTATGTTTTCTTTGGTTGTCATCAATTTTGTCTTTTGTTGTTCATTGGTTTTCATTGTTTTTTTGTTGGTCTCTCTTTGGCTGTTTATTTGCTTTTTGTGGTTTTCATTGTTTTTCTTCGTTTTTCCTTTTTATTGTTTAATTTAAATAGTTGTTGATTTGTTGTATTTTATATAGTTATTATTGTTTTTGTTCGTTGGTTTTGTTTGGTGTTTCTGTTGTTTTTCTTTGGTATTCATGTTATTTTCATTGGTTTTCAGTCGTTTTTGGCGGCATTCTAAATTCAAAACAAAAAATTGTAAAACTGGTCAGCATTATAAGTTTCAGTGCGCCGCTACATGAAACCACAGTATTGCCATACAAAGTGCATATAATATTTTAGGGTTAAAACAATGCATGCTAAGTTCTCTCAATCCCGCGTGTTTTTCTCCATAGGGGTGCCTAAAAGCAATGAAAAGAAAAATAACCATATTTGAAGCACACATGCAACCAAAAGTGCAGTTCACTGCATATTTACAGGGTTTTATGAACCCTCTGTCTCCAAGACGCCTTAAGACTGTTTGTTTTTTCTTCAAAATTGTCTCTTATTTCTTTCCCCATTGAAGATGGAAACCTCGAAAAAACAGGGGCCAAAAGTCCCTGCTAAAAAGTAACTTAGAATGCTGGCAAAATTGTCTTTGGTTTTCCATTGTTTTTCATTGTTTTTCATTGTTCCTTCTTTGGTTTTTCATTGGTTTTTGTGGTTCTCATTGGTTTTTCCTTGATGTGTTCATAGATTTTCTTTGGTTCTCCATAAATTTCATGTGCTGTTTTTTGCTTATCATTGTTTTTGTTCATTGGTTTTCATTGTTTTTTCTAGTGTATTTCTTTGGTTTTCGTGTTTTGTTCGTTGGTTTTCATTTGTTGTTCAACG